>OY282610.1:9284796-9859796 GCA_958298945.1 Atherix ibis
CTCTCTCTCTCTGTCTCTCTTAGTCTGTCACTCTCTGACTTTGGTATTTATTCCTTATGCCAGAGATTCAGTAGGAAAATCTCGATTTTCATTGGGATGCTACTAAATACCCGCAAAAGCTTTCAAGTTTAATATTTTCGTCCTTTTCTAAAAGTTTCTCCAACTGATCTCTTGATAAATATTCTATTTTATTTTTCTACCATACTAAATGGTTATTTTCCTGTTAGTCTACATTGGTGAATGGCATATCACCTCAATCACCTCTCAAAAACTATGCTCTCTCCTATCATTAGTAATTTTACTTCTCCCGACCGCAGCACAGCAGACACAGTCATAATCATTGTCATCACGTTTACAAATTTCTTAGAAATTTGACTTGACTCCATTCTGAGCTTATACAATACAATTTTCAATTCACTCATCTTCTATTACCACCCCCCCCTCCCCACCTCGTCCCATTGATATCCTTGTCACCACCCCTTCTTGTTTGCTAATAACCATGAACTAACTTATTTATTTTTGTTATTATTTTATTGCTACCTTTGTCCCTTCTGTGGCCGGATCCCCATACATTCTGTATCATCATCGAATTATCATTTTCAAGTTGAACATAATCGAGCCTTTTCATTATAGCACAAGAACCATCTAGGATGTATAGCACATCGTACAAAAGCTGAAACTCTTAAATCGGAAAAAGCTCCTCTCCCTCGGTATATTATGACCTGTAACAACTCCTTCTTCGCTCTCTATTTTTTCTTATTTGTTTTATACATTTTTTTATTTCATTATATTGTTTTTCTTAATGTTTAAAGGTTAATTAATATAATATAAAAACGAGACAAGCAAGTGGTTGCAAAGGCATCGATCGACCAAGGCTATGACAATAACGCCGACGACAATGGCGTTAGCATTGTAGATGCAAACATTAAAAGGGCAACCAAAAAAAAAAAAAAAACATTATTAAAATGATAAAGACCATGAAGCTATTACTATTAATAAAATAAAAAGAGAAACGATTTAAGGACGAACGTTAAGGGAGAATGGTTTAACGGAAAAAGTCGAGTATTTGTTTTTCTTCATTTTCATTTCTTTTATGATTGATTAGATGTTCTTCAAGTGTTTTTGTTATCCACCCACAATCTCCATTCATTAATCTCATATATCCATATTTTGTTCAAAAAGCATATCAGTATGGGCTCATAAAAAAAATATACATTTTAGAACAATAATAACAAATGTGTAACAAAAAAAAATATTATAAAAATTTATCGAAATACGAATTTCTATCGAATCTAAATGTCATCAATACATTTTTTATTTTATTTGTTGTTTTTTTTTGTAGCTCATTTATAAATTGATAATGTAAGAATTATAATTTTAATTATACGAAATGTGGTCTAAAATCAAATTAGATTGAATTTTTTTTTTCGTTTACAATTTTAGTTTATTTTTATATTGTACATCAATCGTATACCATTCAAAGCGGTGCGATAACGGGGACGCTGGTCTAGGCCGGCAAAGCTAAAGAATTTCAGACGTTCTGAAGTCAGTGAGGGGTCTTCCAATATTTCCTTAGCGTCCAGGCTAACACCATCGCTTCACCGAAGATATAAATGACGCCACTATAGACTTTTCGGATAAGACCTTGCTCATCCCTATATCCGGGTAGGATTCTGCTCATCCATATGGATTAAGGGTCCAGCTCACCATAACTTATTGAGATGAATTTCGGCCATAATCACGTGGCCATGGAAATGCTGCATGATCTTGTCATAAAACACTAAGGAGGCTAATGTTTCTTCGAAGGATGCTCCTCTCAAACACGACTAAAAATCAGTAATTATTATTGATGAGGACCCAAATTTTCCAAGAACACATGAGCACTATCGATACTTATATCCTATACGGTTGTAGCTTTGATTTTATGGTCAGAATTTTTGAGGTAAATAGTTAAGATCATCCCCGATCTGATGTCGAGTAGTACAAGATGGTATTCTCCTCATGTATTAACTCTATTATTTTTTCATTAATAATATTTTCTGCCACCGCCTCCAAATTGGTGAAGGTCTCTCGTATAGCTCTTTTTAAACAACACATAATACCGGTGTTTCCTGCATATGCCAAAAGCTGGCAAAACCGCTAATCCTAACCCCGGAGTAACGAATTTATTCTTCCAATGTCAGGTTAAAGTAAATGAACGAGGGTACATTTTCTAGCAGGAGACTATTTTGGATGTATAATGATTCTAGTCAGCCTAGTCTTACACTTTTATAGAAGTGTAAAGCTTCACAGCGGCTATACTATTATATGTGGCTTTCTAGTCAAGTTCCCTTGGGCAGCTATATATCAACAGCAGAGGCGTTGGTTCCACTCTTTTTAATAAAGCTGAAAGGTTTCAACTTGAATCACCTTTAGCTTATTGGTTACACTTCTTTAGATCCTAATCTTGGAAACCTCTAACACTCCTTTAGATCCTAATCTTGGTTACCTAGATGCAGTTTTTGATGTTGGGGAACAACAAAATGTCACACTGCCTAATATTAGGCAAATACGGGGATTAGAGAACCACAGGTAGACCGACAGGAGGCGTCGTTATCTAAGTATCTGAATTGTCCGATCTGATATGAAAAATCCTATTTCTGAGCCTTTCAAGGACTTCTTAACTCACTAATATTTATCGACGGTATGACCTCAAAAGAGCAGTCACTCGTTCCATATTTTTATCAGGTTCCGATTTTGAAGGCGTCCCAAAAATACCTTATATGTCAAACTTACAAATTTACCAAACTTTAGGGTCCATACGGGGATTAGAGAACCACAAGTAGACTGACAGGAGGCGTCATTATCTAAGTATCTGAAATATCCGATCTGACATGAAGAACTCTATTTCTGGGCCTTTCAAGGACTTCTTAACTCACTAATATTTATCGACGGTATGACCTCAATAGAGCCCTCACTCGTTCCATATTTTTATCAGGTTCCGATTTTGAAGGCGTTCCCTAAATGCCTTATATGTCAAACTCACAAATTCACCAAGCTTTAGGGTCACATAGTTACCGAACGAGATGTATGAGAAGTCCGCAGTATTGTCAGTGACGCCAGTATCGTTACTTTTATTATGATCATGGCAAATAAATTCTGAATTAGATATTAACTTTCTTTTTTTTAAATATATTAATTATGTGAAAAATTCTTTTCTCTGTAGTAAGAAAATTTAAAAATTTCCAGATAATAACAAGGAGTTTTCAGTACAATTTTTCACATGACAATCCTTCGATAACCGTAATACCACAATCTAAAAAGTTTTTCATTTCAAATGCAGTCCCAAAAATCCGAAAGCTTTTGGCACTTCTCCAAAATTGATGAAATCGTCATAAATGATCGACTCTATAAATAATAATTTTCCTTTATCAATAATATCCTTAAAATAAAAATGGATAGTAAAAATTACAAAATATTATTTCTGCAAATTATCCAATATGAGAGCCTGGTCATTAGTGATATTTTACCATATTGAGTTTTATGAACAAAAAAATTCTATTTATTCAATAAAATAAAAAAATTATAACAATAATAATAAAATTAAATTTGGTATTTTTTATTTTATTTTCGCTTTTTACAGATGCTGTTAGGGGGGGAATATATCAAAAGAAGAAAATTACAAAAAATTGTAATGACAATCCAAGCTAATATTATTCTTGTACTTATGAAAAATGTGCTTATATAGTACTCATAAATATGATATAATATTTACTGAATTCCATGTGATTATCCCTAATTGAATAGTTTCCATTTACTGATGATATCTCGCCATTCAATGAAACTATTTGCCAATAAAAATAGCGTGCCTCAGATCATAATAAGCTTTGCATGCCACATTCGAATATGATAATTTTCCACTTTTTCTAAAGATCCAAAACAAAAAGTAAACACTCCTTAAACGAATACACTTGAATTGAAGTACTAAATATGTGAGGAAAATTTATCAGATCCGCAGAGTCTCGTGCAAGGATGATTACGATGAATGTGCCAATATGACCTGCATTGATGATTATTATCACTACTAATCACATTTTTCCACAATTAATGGTACGGCAGGAAAAAAATCCTTTTCAATAACTATCATAAATATAAACTTACAAATTGAATAGTATAAAAGACATTTTTAAATAGCAAATAATTACAGTTGAACGAAGTCCTAACAACTGTTCAGAAGAATATCCTTTTCTCTTTTTTTTTTGAATCGATAGCATAAGAAGAGGTAGTTTTCGAAATTTTCAAAGAAATGGTTTTTTTTTTGTTAAATTAAAGTACACAATATAAAATATAAAAAATATTTAACTAAAAGGATGTTTATGGGCAATGGTGGAAAAGATATCTTACCAACAGTGTATATTGTGTCAAGTGAAAATTCAGAACGTAATGAAGTAAAATCGGATGTGCAAAAAAGGAAAAGGAAAAAAATGATCGGAAATGAAGGAAATTTATATATAAGCGAACGAAGAAATTTCTCTACTAATTGTACGTATAGACAAGGACCCTTCATATCATATTAAAAGATGAAAATCATCGAATCGATTTCAATTCAATTTCATTTTATAGCTATTTATGACATTAAACCTAGAGGATTAAGGACTTACAGTTTGTGTAACTCGTTCAGTGTTAGATGCAATAAGAATGGGAACGGTACTTTTGGTGCATTCAATAAAAATTTCCACGAATTCCTTGAGAATACATCATTGCATGGTCTCAAGTATACTGGAGACATTAAGCTCTCAGCATTCGAAAGGTATTCAATCAAATGCGAGCACATCAGATAAAAATTATTATAGACTTGCCGTTTGGTTGGCTAATTTTAAATATAAAATTTCACAAATTTCTTATAGGATATTTTTCGTAATCGCATTTATTGTTGTCTTCATTCTATCCTCTTACTTCATATCAAATATTTATAAAAAATGGTCTGAAGCACCCATAATCATTGGAATCAGTCCAACACCAACTTTTATCAATAATATACCATTTCCGGCGGTTACCATTTGCAATTTAAATCAAGCTAAAAAGAGTCGAACCAAACATATTCAACCGTAAGTTAATATTTTTTATAACAATTTACTATTATTCACCATTATTTATTTATATATTCATCATATATTTATAAACAGAAAACTTTATAAACAAAAAAAATAATTTTTTTTTCTTCTAATGGCATACAAAAAAAAAATAATTCCGTAAATTCTTCGTTGATTTTCAAAAATAAATATTCTATAAAATTGAACGTTTATTGTCTCTATCGGTATTATTATTGAATAATGTAGATAGACTTGAATAGCAGCTTCACCACCTAAGAGGTGTGGCAGAATGAGCTCTCAATGACTGGCATCATTGAAAGTGATCTGGCAACGCTGCATAGCTTATATGTTAAAGCCGCCTGGAAGCGCAGTCAGAGTTTCAACCTCGTCCGATATCTACGTGGCCTTATAGAGAAAGATAAGTGAAGTTGTAATTTTGATCGAAGACATAAATCATTTTTGGAGGGCCGACAAGCAGTGGAGATCTTAAAATCGAAAACTGGTGACATTGTGAGATCAGTGAGGGCTTTTGTGAGGACAGAAAATCGATTAATATTGAAGCTGATAAGTAGTGAGTCAAGAAGTCCTTGATAGGCTAAAAAAAGGTTTTTTTTGTCAGATCGGTCATTGCAGATACTTGAATGCTTCACCATAACTATGCCTCTTGTAAAACTGCCATCTTCGACAATGTGCTTCTGTCGGGAAAAGAGTTGCGGTTCCCCAGTCCGACGCCCATTCCCCTGATGGGTGTGGTTTTGAAATTCTGTTATGTTTTCAGGCTTTCCCTCACTCTAAGACAGCTAGGAAGCTTGGGTGACGGTGGTAGTTTTTACGTACTTGAGCGATGAGTCGTATTTAATAATTTGACTATCTACATGGCGTGGGAGATGCAGGGGTGGTAGGGAAAATTTCTTAATATATGATACAAAAACAAAATTGCCATCCATCCGCATTAATCACATTTGTTCCCAATCTTTTTACAATCAAGAACTCAACACCTCTCTCGTAGCACTCACCAAAATGAAGAACCAAAAAGAACTCCTCCCCAAAAGACTCATACTATCGGACTCCTTATCCTAATCATTCTTCCTCCCTCATTGCCTCTAGCCTACCTAAGGCTAAAACAGGTCCTAACAGGGCATCCTGTTCTCAAATATTCGGCGTGTGCAATTTCGCCTCATTTTTGGGTTGATCGGCGAATGAGCCAGTTGGATAAACTTTGAAACAAATCGAAGTTCAAACAGCTCACCCACCAGTGCTTCTCAACAATTCCAGATAAATATATTGGATTAACTAGGCTGACTAGAACAATTGAACACCCATAATGGTCTCCAACAACAACAACAACAACAACAACAACAACAACGACAAAAACAAAAATGGTACCCAGCCAGAAAATGCGCCCTCATCCGTTGTGTTTACCTGGTGAACTAGCGGTTTATGACCACTAGTTCACTATACGTCTACGATATCTTGTCAATCAGGAACATCTGTACGAGAAGCCTTTGCCAAGATTGGTGTCAAAAAATCTTGAGCTACGCATTATTGATGGAAATCAAAATTGGCGTCAATAATCGCATTCAGATTAAATCCTTTTTCTTTTTTAGGGTAAGGATTTTAGCCAAAAACAATATGGAGATCAATATAGTCTACTTTAGTCAATCTTAATTACTTGCCCCAAAAGTGTTGACCATAAAATCGAAACCATAAGTCGATAGTTCTCATGTAATCTTCGAAAATTTGGCTACTCAGTAAAAAGCATTGCGAGCTCTTAGGAGGAAGATACTTCTACAACGCCACCCCCCCCCACTTTAAGAGGAGAAGCCACTGGAATTATTTAGCCCCCTATATAGAGGTAGAAGATTCTTCAGCCCTTTTTGATGATAAAATCATGGAGTGCTAAGCACAATCGCTCAATATTGGCTAAAATCCTTTGAGCTCAATAGGCTATGGTAGGCTGGACTCTTAATCCATATGGATGAGCAAAATACTGCCCGGCATCATTTATAGTCCTAGAAGATGTGACAGGCCCTGCCTTCGGTAGAGCGATGGCAATACCCAGGATGCTAAAAATATACTGGGACACCCTTGCACTAAACGCACCGCACTGCAGTGATAATTATTGATTTTTTAAAAGTTTTCTTTCTTTACAGTAGAAAACATTTGAATTGTTTTGTTAATAAAAAATTTTTTCATTAATTTAATTTTTTTTTCAGTAAGATTTTTACAAATTAAAAAAAAAAGAGTAATTTTCGCCAAAATATTATTCTTGACCCTTTTCTGAAATTCGTAGAACATATACCAAAGACTTTAGGTCTATTCGCACCATAAAGCTTTTTTTAAGAAAACAATTTTTTTTAAATACAAAAAAAAATCTTTCATTTTCTTTCTTTAACATAAAAATATCTATCATATTTCAAAATGTTTTTTTTTTAAATTATCAATTAAAATATGAACAAATTTCTGTGTCTAAAAGAGATTCGAAATAAATTTAGATTGTTTTCAAAATTAAATGTTTGTTTTTTAATTTTATAAAAAAAGACAAATAAGATCAACAAAAAATTATGTAATTTTTCTTTGAGTAGTAGTAGTAAATATTGTACGAGTAGTATAAAATTGACAAATACTTAAAGTAGAACTAATTTGTAGAAGATAAAATTTAAATATATATTCAAACTAAGAAAGATCTTTTCTTTTGTGTTTCTTATCATATCGAAAAATTCATCTTTAATATTTACAATAATAGTTCACCGATATTATTTAAGTTGAAGAATACTATTCTTAATCGAACTACTTAATTAACATAGGACGACCCAATTTACTCAATTTATCTCTTTCGAAAACTTATTTCTAATAATAATATCTGAAATTATTATAAATTACAATAATTGGATTTAGGCAAAGTTTACAGTTTACCAACACGGGGATAAGGAATTTATAGTTTTTCCCAAAGATAAGGAAGCGATAAAACCTTGGAACTTCCATTTGAATTCGAATGCACAAACGAATAAAGTTTTTATCATAAAAAATTTAAGTTTTTTCTCTTTCAAATACGAGTATATGAGAATTTTCACTGGTATTTAAAAGATTTGGAGACAACAAAAAAATGGGTTACCACACATACTGCAGTAACTACAATAGAATAGATACGGTTAAGGGTAGTTGCATGTTTTCGTATGGTATTAATGAGGTTATGTAGGCATAAATAGTCACTGAGACAACTGCATGATCGTATCATGGAATAGTTTTTTCCACTGCGAACAGCTACCGAAGGACATGTACATACTCGGACGATTTGCTTATAAAAACCATATTTGACCATTGAATTATTTTATTTTTATAAAAAAAAAAAATGTTAAGCCTATTTTATATTTGATACCTTCGGTAATAGTTACTTTTCTTATACGAAACATTCTTTATGAGATAAGTCGCAGTTTGAATCTTTATTTTTATGTACAAATATATGTTTATCTTATGTACTTACCTATCCTTAAAAGATTCAGATAAATCAGCCTAATTTATTGTAGGATTTTTTTTTTGGTTAATTTATTACCATACAAGGACAGGGGAAAAAATAAATGTTGCAATAATATCTTTATGTTCTTAGTAAATTTTTACTTTTTCACTAAATCGACGATATTCTGAAATTATTTTTTTTTCTGTTTTTTAAAAGAAAATTCGTTTTTTAGTTTGGATTATGGAATTACAAATACTTTGAGTATGGAAAAATACAGAATGCTCTAAAGGTAGATTTATAATTTTGATTTAATATCATATTGGTTAAAATTATATTCGATTTTCGGTATGTCCATCAGTGCTTCCTGCGATTTTTCCATTACTTCCTCTCGGCTGTTGAAACGCGCTCCCCGTAATGGTTTTTTAACTCGATTGAACAGAAAGAAGTCACAGGGAGCCAAATCAGGTGAATTCGGTGGTTGTTGGATGGTATTTGTTGCATTTTTCGTCAAAAAATTACGAATAATGATGGCACTGTGCGACGGTGCGTTATCATGGTGCAAAATCCACGAGTTTTCTGCCCACAATTCTGGTCTCTTTCGGCGAATTGCTTCACGCAAACGTCTCATAACGCCCAAATAATACTCTTTATTTACTGTTCGGCATTCTGGCAAAAATTCATGATGCACTACAGCGTTGTAATCCATGAAAACCGTGAGCATTGCCTTCTTTTTTGACTGAAAACGACGTGGTTTTTTTGGTCCTCGGCTCATTTGGTGAACGCCATTCACTTGCCTGATGTCTGGATTGCGTGTCGTACTCATAAACCCACGTTTCGTCTCCAGTAATGATACTTTTGATGAATGTGGGATCGGATTCAGCCTCGCAAATCATGTCTTTTGCGACGTCAACACGGTCTCTTTTTTGCATGAACTTGAGGTCTTTTGGCACCAACTTTGCTGCTACACGACGGAAACCCAAATCATTAACCAAAATCAAGTCCTCCGCTATCTCTCTGATGGTTAATTTGCGGTTATTGACCAACATTTCTTTTACTTTATCAATGTTTTCGTCGGTTTTCGCTGTCGATGGTCTGCCACTGCGTTTACAATCTTCGATTTACTCACGACCACTTTTGAACCGCTCGTGTCACTGGTAAACCAACGTTCGCGCGCCATTAAATCCGTTTTTTACGCAAAATTTAATACGAGTTCGTTGTTGCAAATTTAAATCCATTTCTAAAATTGTAAAAAATCGCCAACACACACAGAAACAGATGTACTCTTGGCTACGTAACTTTTGCAAATGTCAAGCTATGACGCTAAGATTTAGAGGGAATATCAACAACAGATGTACCAACTTAACAAAAAAACTCAAATCGGAGCGATGGGAGCGCCACACTCCCATCGTTCCGGGAAATTTTTGACCAAGGTGGTATATCACTACGAAATTCAGGTAATACAGAAACTGCAACTCAGAGATTTTATGAACGACCGGCAATGGAGATAAAACGTTTTAGGGCTCCATAGACAAAGGTCTGATTTGTTTAGGAAATTTATAATAAATGATGAAGGGCATTTTAATATTAGTGGATTTATTTATAAATAAAATAGCCGCTTCTGGGAATGTGGAAGTTCAGACACAATCCACAGACGACCTTTACATCGCCGTACAGAGACTTGTGTTTGGGGTGCGGTGCTCTAGTCGGCGGTGTCATTCGTGCGTGTTTCATTGAAGGCGCTGCTGGAAGTGCTGTTATATATAGTTACTAATGAGTGATATTGAGAAACATTGTGAATTGGACCGATTGGGGTTGACTGACATGTGGGTATACCAGAATATGAGGTCTGTTCAAAAAGTATCGCAAATTTTGTGTTTTTTCAAAAATTATTTATTTTTTTATGAATATTTATTTTGTCCCCTTCAAAGTTATCTCCATCAGATATTATATACTTGTGCCAACGTTCTTTCCAAACCATCGAAGCACTTCAAAAAATCATTTTTTTGTGGTCGTGTACAGCTCCTCCTTCGATGCCGTCTTTATCTCCTCAATTGTAGCGTAGCATCGTCCTTTCATGGGGCTCTTCAGTTTCGGGAACAAGAAAAAGTCACAGGGGGCCAGATCTGGGGAATACGGTGGCTGCGGCATTATTAGTATGTTGTTTTTGGCCAAAAATTCGCGCACAAGCAATGATGCGTGAGCAGGAGCGTTATCATGGTCCAAAAGCCAATTTTTGTTCTTCCACAAATCAGGTCGTTTCTGGCGGATTGCTTCGCGCAACAATAATATTCCTTATTGACCGTTCTACCCTGTGGCAAGAACTCATGAAACACCACGTTCCTGTAATCGAAGAAAACTGTAAGCAAAACCTTCACATTCGACCGAACTTGGCGCTCTTTTTTCGATCTTGGCTCGTGCGGCAGCTTCCATTGGGATGATTGAGTTTTGATTTCCACTGATGATGAATCATAAACGCATGATTCATCACCAGTTATGACCCTCTGAAACAAATTTGGGTCGTCGTGGACAGAGCCCTTAGCAATGTTAATGCGATGCTGTTTTTGGTCGAAATTGATACCAAATCATTAGTAAAAATCGAATTGTACGAGCCAATCGATATGTTTAAGTCCTCAGCAACTTCTCTAACGGTGGTTCGACGATTGGGCAATACTATTTTCTTCACTTCAATGCTTTCGTCTGTTGTTGACGTGCTCGGGCGTCCGGCACGCTTTGCGTCGTTCACATCTTCTCGGCCCTCACATTTTGTACCACCGATAAACGTTGCTTCGGTCCAAGGTAGGTTTACCATGTGCCACAGTATACATTCGGAATGCGTCCGCGCAATTAATTTGGTTTTTCATAAAAAATTTGATACAGATTCCTTAATCCATTTTTTGGAATGGGCAAAATTCGAAGACGGGCCAAAACACGTGCAAGCAAAGCAGCTGTCAAAAATTAACTGAATATTCAAAATGGTCGAACTTGTCGGCATAATTGAGAGACATGAGTACCAACATAACGCCACAAAAAATCGAAAATCGAATATACGTAAACCGCGGAAATTCAAAATTCACGATACTTTCCGTCACACACTATCGATTAGCTTCCTGACTCCCAGATTATCTCTACAGAAATAAATCGGAAGTGCTTAAATATAAGAATTAAATTTGATCAATTTACCCAAACAAACATATAATAGGTTATAATTTACTTTTTAAAAAAATTATAATTAAAAGCTTTTTGAAAGTTTTTATTTGAATCCTAAAAGTTTTAGTACATAATAACAGCTTACCATTAACTGATAATTTCCCCATCGACTCTGTAGTAATAGATTCTGTAGTCGAAATTATCCTTGTGAATACGTATAATATTAAATAATCCCATATGAAGTTTAAAAATAAATATATTTTTTCAATTAGAATATTATTTGTAATAAGAATATGAGATTGGTGTACAGTATGGGTTTAAATAGGCTACCTTGTGGTATCTCGGTTTTAATAGGGTTAGTGGGAATATATTGAGGATTTTTATGAACTTGAAAATAGTGTTTTCATAAAAATGCATTTTTATAATAAAAAAGAAGATGATAAAAATAGATAATTGAAAGAAATGAACTTTTTGACAATTTTGTCAAACCCCTACTGACACTTCAATGAGTGACATACACTGCAGGTCAAAAGAATGCGACTATCTTGATAACAATATATTCTCCAGAAATATTTTGTTAAAATTCTAATAAATCTAAAACTAGTACTTTTTTTGTATGCAAAAAAAACATATACTCTGGACGAATAAATCAATTTTTTGGTCTAAAGAAAGACTGAACAAAAAATGTTAGCGGCAGCTGTGATGCCAATCGTGAAGCAAGGCGATTGCTGGATTGTGGTCTGGGGAGCTTCTGTACGGATGGAATTGAAAGAATTTTTGAAAAAAAGCAGTACCTAACTTTCTTAGATACCAATTCTCTTGGATTAGGACTTCGCTAAATTGGTGAAGGATTCATTATGCAGCAGAATTTCATCCCTTTACATACGTGTAGTTCTATTGCTCAGACAATTTTTCTCTTTTTTCTAGATTATCTCAAAAAAATTTCCATCAATTTTTCTATTAAAAAATTTTCAATTCAAGTACAAAACTAATATAATTTTATAAGAAAAAAAATTTTCTCGCTTGTTCCTTTTATCTACCGAGTAAAACTTGGATTATTTAATTTTCTCCTTAAAACAAAAATGGTAGCATATTTTTTATTAACAGTATGTGTACATAAGTTCAGTATGATAAGTCAATGATAAATGCAATAAATATAGCTGATATTAGCAGAACTATTTTATTTTTATTAATGGACATTCTTAAAAAGGTGCTATATAAAATTTTATAAACTTCTGTTCATTAATTTAGTTTTGATAGGCATTTGAAACAGACAAGATATTTGTATTTTTTTTTATTAATATGGAAAAAAGTGAATTTCATGTGTTAATAAAACACAATTTTTTGAGGATAAAAACAATTACTGAAACCAAAACCAAACTTGAATAGTATTATGGAGACTCCCCGACTAAATTTCATTGTTGTCGTACGATCACAATTGACACTGAGCGCGCAGGACATCCACTTAAGGTCAACATTGAGGAATGATTAATAAAATCCATTTTTCGTTTTAAAGACCGTCGAGGGAAAGTGTATAAGATTGTATATCTTCTTTTGAGAGTCGACATGGTAAAAATCTGACAAGAAATTTTGGGTATAAGAAAACTATCGGTGAGATATGTGCTAACAACTAACCAAAAACGTGCTTGTCAATATAGCGTTTGGACATTTTTAATTGTAATCCAAATGAATATTTCCGTCCATTCATAACTGTTGATGAAAGGTTGATTCACCATTATACACCAGAAACCAAAATTCAGTCAAAAAAATGAAGGTAAAAATGGTTACATCGGCAGGAAAGATTATGGTTAAAGTTTTCTGAGATGCACATAGTATAATCGTTATCAACTATCTTTAAAAAAAAAACAATAACAAGCCAGTATTATACTGCATTATTAGATCAGTTAAATGATGAAATCAAGACAAAACTATCACATTTGGCAAAGAAAAAATATCTGTTTTAAAAATCATCCTTTAGATTTGGCTCCTTGCGATTTTTTCTTCTTTCCAAATTGAAAAGAAATGGCTTGGAGGAAAGAAATTTGTATCCAATTCTAAAGTTATAACTAAAACTGTGGTTTATTTTGCAGAATTTGAAAAAGAAGTTGGAATATATTGTAGATGGACAAAGTAATTTATCACTGACTTATCAAACTACATTTGTATAGTCTGAAGTATTAGTAAAAACAAACATTTATTATTATTTGTAACTTTTCAAATTGTATAGACACAAAACGATAAGTTACAGACTTGAATAAATATTTTTCTTTATTTATACAATTTAAATTTGCTTATATTCAATAAACTAATAATAATAATTATATTAATAATCCTTAAATCTATGCAATATAGAGGATCACCGGATTTTCTTATTCTACAAAGTTTATGTGCACAACATTTTGATATAAATTTAACTGAATCCGATGCTCAATCATCAATAGCAAGATGGAAGTACTTTAGAAAATTCCTAATCGATGTAAGTCTATATACTCGTAGTTATTTATTTACAAAATATTATCATAAAAATAAATCTGATTTATCAACAAACAAATTTAGAAAATTTATATTATCTTACAAATAAACAACAAGTAGTGGCTATAATAGGAACAGAACAATTTTGAAATTATGGGACTGTCTTTATTTTTCCACTGTTACTCGTAGAAGGAGAACTTATCCAATAATATGAATAGCCGTTCACTTCTTAATTAGTTCTAATTGAACTAATTAAGTTGTTCCATTAGGATAATATGGCCAGAAGGGCAAATATTTATTGTTTGTTTCTCTTCCTACTGCAAAAGCGATCACATTGAATAGTCTAAGTACAAGTACAGTCTTTTTTGTGCATATTTGGTTAGGGTAAATTTTATTTACAAAATCTCAAATCAGGAGAGGGGAAATTTTTTTTCCTTTTGCTCAAATCATCTCTTATTATACACTAAAATTGCCACAAAAATTAATTAATTTTAAAATGTTTACTTTGTGTACCATTTCGAAATATAATAAAAAATTATCCATCCAATTTTGACTTTGGAAAGAAAAACTATATAAAATATATTTTAAATTTAGATTTTAATTAAAATTTTATTTAAATATATTAAGAAAATTTTGCCATTTTATATAAAATATAATAGTTTTTTTTAAAAACTATCACATAAATTCTTATAGGACTCGATACTTTTGAGGTAATTTTTTGATAACTTTAGGACTATAATTCGGCCATCACTTGATGGATTTTGATTTTAAAATGGTCTAAAATTTTAAAATTATTTGCGTAAATATATAGTTTTTTATATTAGTTATATAAAAAAAAAGTCTAACGTTGTCAAACCGCACGTTCTTTGAGGTCTATTGACATCACCAAACTTCAAAGTTATGCATCGTGGGATATTTTCGCTAAATAAAAAATTAAATTTTAAGCGTTGTGTGGCTTGTCGTATCATTTTTTTTTCAAATCTCATTTATTCCAAATTTAAATCATTAAGTTTGGGATAAAAAAAAATTCGGTTATTATATGACCATAACACTCAAAATTGGCGGTAACGGTCTCTCCTTCTTCATTTTCAAAGAAATATGGGCCAATGATATCTTCCAATGAAAATTCAAGAAGAAAAAATATTCTAATATGGGCCAATGAAAATTCAAGAAGAAAATATATTCTAACTGTAAACAAATGGATTTATGAAAATTATTTTTAAAAATTTTATTTTTAAATTATTGCAATATCAAAAACAACAAATTTTGCTAATTTAATATCCTTAAAATATTTTAACATGTAAAAAATTTTTCTCTATTCTCCAAAATAGCATAAGAAGTAAATATTTAAATTTTTTACAAACTAAAAGAAATGCACTATTTTTCAGGTATCTCAACCTTGTTCTGAAATGCTCGTTGCTTGTGAATTCGGCTCAGAGAATGAACTTTGCACGGATATTTTTAATCCAATATTAAGCGATGAAGGTCTCTGTTGTACATTTAATAATGTCCATCAAAAATTTATACTATCAAATTATAGGTAAGTGCAAATATTTTACATAAATTTTCTTATTTATAATGTACTATATTTTTATAATATAAAAATTTTTTTTTCCTTTTTAATTTTTTTTTTTTTTGATAAATTGACTACAAATTAAATTGTTAGCGATGCGGATAATTTTGATTTAGACGAATCGTTACATGGACCTATACCAATTGACTGGATACCTGAAAAAGGATACGCTCAAAATCTGCCATTGTATTATTATCCTAGAATAGCACGTGGTATGTCATTTTTCTAAACTAATGATTTTTTTTTTCTATCAAATAAACCGAAAAGCTTATTCAAAATATTTCTATTTCTATAGGCACGGGAAGTCATATGGGATTAACGATAGTTTTAAACGCCTCTGCAAATGAATATTACTGTTCGTCAACCAGCAGTGTCGGATTCAAGGTTGCAGATTTTTTTTTTTATTTATTGTAGAATCCAAACGATTACTAATCGATTTGTTAAAAAAAATTGCATTATAGATTTTACTTCATAGCCCTGCAGAATCTCCGAAAATAGCCAACTATGGATTTTTAATGTCAACGGGCACGGAGAGTCGAGTTATGGTTACGCCAGGTTATGCAACAGCTTCATCAGCCTTACGGCATATCAGTGTAAAATATCGACAATGTCTTTTCGCGGATGAGGGCAACCTCACATATTTTCGGAGCTATTCGAAAAAGAACTGCGAACTAGAATGTGAATCCAGATTACTCGAGCAATATTGCGGCTGCATTCTCTTCTATATGCCTCGAACTTCAGCTGATTCTATCATCTGTGGAATTAAGGATTTTTCATGTACTGTACAGATTCAGCATGACATTGAATTATCAAATAATAATCTCAGTTGTGATAAATGCCTACCAGCCTGTTTCGAACTTAGCTATTCACCGCAATTGTCGAGCACAACATTCGTTCGAAAGGATTTCCGCGTCCGACAACCGTACCTAAAAAAATTTTCTCATGACGCCATTTCTAATAATATAGCAATTGTTCACATTTTCTATGCCAGCAATTCATTTCGCAGCAGTATTAAAGAGGAATTCATTGGATTCACTGAATTCCTGTGTAAGTAGTCCTTTGTATATATTCAATGCAGGAATACACGTACATTTTCAATTTCTCTATTATTTCGATTGCTTCAACAGCAAGCACCGGTGGATTACTTGGACTTTTTATGGGATTCAGTTGTCTCTCAATTGTTGAAATATTATATTTTATGTCTCTACGACCGTATTGTGCTGTTAAAAATCATGTCGAAAATGCAAAAATTCAAGTAGGATTTAAATAATAATTTTCGTTTTTTTTTTCAGTATTTATACAGTTTTGTGAATTCCTAATCCGATAATGATTTCTCTTCTTTTTTGAATATTTATTTACAAAGAAATTTTTGATAAAAATTATTTTGAAATTACGCAATAATCGTGGCAAAATATTTTCTTTCAAATTTCGAAATTGTTAAATTACAAAAAAGTATTAAAAAAATGATAATAACAAAAAAAAAATAATAATATACTGTCGATCGTGCAGTTTTACTATATTCTGCTACAAATTTTAATTGAAATTCAAAATAATATAATTAAAAGTTTTTCGTTTTTTTTTTCTTATTTTGGAATAAGTAATTTTTCAAATATGAATTTTATTGCAAAACTTAAATTGTTACCAAACATTTTAAGTTTAAAATGAACAAAATAATTATTTTATAACAAATCTTCTTCTAGTCATCGTTACCTAAATTACCGAATCTAATTAAAACAACTGCCGTAAAACAATCAATTTCCCAGCGAATAGATGAAGATAATCAACGATTTGAGAATCTATCCAAAGGCAACTATTTGAAACCATTAAAATTGCAACGAAACAGAAATGAACAACGTTTTTTTCAATATTATGAATGAACTCAAATCAATACAAAAAATTTGAAGATGTATTTTTATTAATATAATCTTTTCAAGTTTGTATTTTTATTGTACATTTTTATAACATTAATCGTTTCTAAATGTTTTTCTCCATTTTTTCTTGTGTAAAAATCTTAACAAATAAAGAATATTTAACAAAGCATATTATTTTTATTTATTTCAAGATACGACTATATAACATATATATAATAAATTTGTTTTTTTTTCTTCTAGTTAACATTTTCTTTTTACCAGAGTAAATATAAAATTTGTTCTAAAAAATATATTTTTGGGCATAGCTTTGATTTTTTATTATACAAGAGATAATAAGATCTTATAGGCCACATTTATTGAAGAATTTACTTATTATTACAGGTGAAGTGCTTCAATTGACTTTCTATAATTATAGCATATAAAAAATTAGCATTTTTCTCAGGATTTATGATCATTTCCATTTTACCGAAAGTAGATTTCATCCCTTTAATTATTTTTTTTACTCACATCAAGATTTGTGCTTGGTTTTATTTTTTTCTTTTCGAAGCACTTTACATATTTCGAAGCACCGAGTTTATTATTTTCTTCTGATTTAAGAAGCCTATATTCTTTTAAAATTTTAGTAATATTACTTCTTAATATCGAATAATTTACTTAATTAATAAAATATTTTTATATCCTCTGGTATGGCGACACCGAGTGAGTAAATGTATTTGACTTCAAATATGGCTCAGGACATTGATTTGCTAGCAAAATGGCCTCTGGTGTCGTTTAAATAAACCGACATTGATTTGCTAGCAAAATGGCCTTTGATGTCATATTGTAAATAATTTACATTTCTATTATAATATTACACGAACTGATAACAACAACAAAATATATTATATGCCCATCTTAAATTATCGTATAAGTTCCTATTATTTACAATGAACATTTCTTTACTTTATGTTTCTGAACTATTAACAATTTTTTTAATTTTTTTACTACTTTTAAGTATAAAAGTCATAAATTTGGCAATATTTTCTTGCTAATAAAATTTCTCTACTTATTTTATGTTTACATAAGCTATTATATTTGTATTTTAGTTACAAAAATTAATTTTTTTCCCTAATGTAAATGTTATTTGCAACTATATATAATTTGTATCAAGCAGATTTTAGACAAAAATATAATTACATGAAGACGTGTAAGAGAAAGCACACACTGATGTCTTCCCAATAACGGGATTATTTGTTTAATAGATTTTAAAAATCACGAGGTCATTGCCGTTTCAAACGTCGATGGATAT
Organism: Atherix ibis; assembly: GCA_958298945.1. NCBI lineage: Eukaryota > Metazoa > Arthropoda > Insecta > Diptera > Athericidae > Atherix > Atherix ibis. The sequence continues at coordinate 9,303,677 of OY282610.1, forward strand.
ATAATGTATGTGTGGGAGTGAACCGTTATCTTGCTAAAGGATAAGGATGGTAGGATAAACACGAATGGAATTGTTTATAACGGGACGTGAATCGTAGATCACGACAGATAATACTGTTTCGTACATAAAAGAGAGCATTGACAATTTTTCGAAGGATTCAGATTTGTAAGGTTCGGATTCAATGACAATTGGTCAAACCCCAAAGGTCAAGTCCGTGTATCCATATCGGTTTCAGTATCGTACTGTATAGTAATAACTTCCTTTTTAAAGTTAATTTTAACCTGCTGTCTTCTTTTTGTATTCAAGTGAGGGTTCCAGTCAAACTCGTTTTTTGTGGAACATTACTGTCATTTAGGATTATGTCAGGAGCCTTGTTTCGGCATAGTGTAAAAGTACCATGAGCACATTTTTGCCTAATTAACAATACTCTCCGTCTGTTGAACCAGGCTTCTAAAGAGTGAATGTGGTTCTGAAGATAGTGTTGGCTGTGGAAACAGCTTTATAATATGTAAGGATTGCTGTATCGTCAACAGATGTTGCGGTTAGGATATTATTGTTACAAGACATATCGTAAGTATAAATGTTATAAATGATTGGAGCTAGGATACTAACCAAAGAAATTTTTTAAGAACACTTTTTTTTAAATTAAAATTAAACATAATATATTACATTTAAAATTTTCTTATATCGTAAGTTTTTTCACAAATTTTTTGTTGTTTTTTTTTAATATTTTCAAATTTATTATTTGATAATATTCTAAATTACAGATAAATTTTATATAAGAAGAAATCCAAAAGTAGTTAGATTAATGTTCCCCTTTTTCCAATAAAAATGTTAATTTTTTTACTAAACAATTTTTCTTTATGAAATTTCGTACCAATTTTTGTCTAACGTTAATTACAAAATTTATTATTATTTTATCTTATTGTAAATATATACAGGAATTAGACTATTTTTTTTATTTTCCTAAAAGTATTATCCATAATATAATCAACAAAACGATCTATTGGCTTAATAATGAATGGAATTGATGCCAATCCTACACAAGTTGGTAAGTATTTTCTTACAACTTTTTTCATTTCAGCCGCTTTCAATAATCGTCCCGACGCCCATGTGATCCTAAAATAAAATAATTTTTTCATAATTATTAATTAATGATTTTATGTTTATAAATGAAGAATAATATAATAAACAATTGTTATTATACAAACCTATTGATTGTCAATCCAGGTATTATGACGGAGGCTAGCATTTGCCATAGAAAAACATCAGTTGCCGCATAAGCTGCCTTTTCAGCACCACCACCAATTGGACGCTGAAATAGAGTTAATTAATTTTTATTGAATTTCTAATATCTAATAGAATATTTATATACATAATAACAGTTGTTATTTTATTATAAAACAAATTTATTTTGAATAAAACAGATTTTATTGATAATTCTTCAAAGTTTTATTGAAAAAAGTTTTTATTTATATTTTTAAGACACTTTCAATAATTACCCTGTAAACTCTGGAAGACTTATTGTATGCATCAGCTAGCACATAGGAAATAGCTATTCCATAAGACAAATTTACTAGATGCTTAGAGATTAATGGTCTAAATGATTCACCAACTTCATTCGTATAACCTTTTAAGAAAATATATTAAAAAATATTTAATTAAATAAACGTACTGTTACTGACAATTATAGAAAATATATATTTTTTTGACTTATTTCACATTCGAAATTTTAATAGAAAAAAATTATTTAAACAAAAATACATATAATAAAACTATGAACACTAATCATACAAGGACTCGTAAAATAAGTTTTCTATAAGCCAAATTTTAATAAAAATATATTTACTAAGATATGTGTAACTGGATTCAATTTAAAAGTTACTATTAAAAAACTTGCTTTCAAAAGTCGTTAAAATGATGTAATTGAATTTAAAAGAATCGAAATTTAAAGGAATTTCTTATATTTGTTTCTTGTGGTCATATTCTAGATTAAAAAAAAACCAATATTTTGACAAATGTTAGGTACACGTAAAATGGAAACTTACTATTCGTTTATTAAAACAATTCTATATAAACTTTACGGACGTATGTTCATGTAGAGATCAGTTATCAAGAAACAATTAATATGAAATCTATACAGAAAATATTTAAAGATATATATATTTAAAAAAACCTGTTAATTATCCGTTTGGAATGCAGGAATACATTAAGAAATATTTACAAGGAAAAAAACACCAATCAATTTAGGGGTAATGGACGGGGATTAAATGCTCATGCAATAATGTAACCGATTAAAAAAAAAAAAAACAACAATTTTCCACTATCTTAATACAAACTGGTTTTTTAAGATTTTTATAAAAATAGATGCATCTATCACGCATGATTTTAGTCATACTCTTGGAATTTTTAAACCAGCAGTAATCTTAGGTTATGACGATAGTACGTAACAGAAAACACATAACGAAAACCGTTGATTAACGCTCACCATAGGGAGTGTATCTGCAGAATTCCAAATAAATTACATCAATTTGAAATTGCTTAATAAATAAATATATGTAGTATTTACACAGAAAAAAAAACAAATATTACATAATAAATACACTAACATAAATAGTATGCAGCCAATATTTAATAAAGAATCAGCTGATTTATTAACTTCTAGACAATCAGAAATCAGATGATTGACCACTAAATTTTTATTAATAAATAATAGATATTTAAGAATTGTTAAAATATATTAACTATTTCTAAATTATTATATCGAACTTACCAAGATATCTAACGTATGTATCACGGAAAATATCAATTTCTTTTCCATTATTGTTAGCCATTGTGCAATTATTTTATTATCGATTTCGCGCTATATTTATCTATTAACTAAAGTTAAAAGTTTTCTTTTCAATAAAGATTTTCTTTTTGTGATGATACAAAATTCCCGGGTCTGTTTGAAATTTATTTATATTTCTTTCCATAAAAATCAAAATAATTTATCACAGCACTCACATGCATACACTATAATAATATTATATGAAAAAAAAATATATAAAATTAGCGCGAAAATAATTATACAACCGAAGGATAGGCTAAAAATATATTTGTAAGAAAATAATTCAGATAATAATTATACATTGATATTAAATCGAATATAGCACCAGAAAAATTTCTTTCGTTTATTGCTTTCGCGTAAATGCCGCAATTGTGTCGTAACCGTTTTCATATAAAACTAGGCGACACAATACCGAAAGCTTCGCGACCAACCAACCAATAATAAAATCAATTGTGAATGGCTCTATTGTGATTATTTTTTATGCCAAAAAAAAATTTGACAGTCAACACTAAAATCAATTATGCCAACATAATAAAAATGATAATATTCTTTTCCAATTTGAATTTTTCGCATATTTTCCTTTCGACTTTTCTCTTTCGTGTAAAAATCGAGTTTTCTATTTCGTTTAATTGTAAATAAATAAAAATAATTACATGGTTTTTTTTTTAAATTTATAATTTTTTTATTTTTTTTATTTTTTTAAATATATATAAAAAATATATAAAGAAAATTTATGTTTAAAGAATTCATCAAATTAAAAACTAAATAATTTTTTTTTTATTATTAGTCATAAAGTTAAAAAGAAATTTTTACTAATTCAGAAAAATAACTTTTACTAAATAGATAAGAAAATTTAAGTAATAATGGAATTTGTTGATTAGGAAGAAATATAAGACAAAAAAGTATATTTTAATCGCAAACATTTTTTTTTATAATAAAATAATTAAATTTAGGTACATATGCAGAAGAAAAATTGAACAAAAGTTGTTCTCTTTTGAAATTCTCTTGAAAATATTTTTTTCTTAAATATATATAAACGTGTAAAAGATAATATATATATTTTTTTAAAAAATAATTAATTAATATTACTTTTATATAAAATTAATATTAATTTTAATTCCAATCAGAAAATACTTGGCGGTTCTATTCTAATATGACTTTGATGTCCGTTAGATGGCAGAAACGGTAAAACAAAGAGTCATGTGACTTCGAATTGCAATAGCATATATACGGTCATCCCGTTCTCTCTTTAAAAGCCTTGGCGCGAACTGAATATGTATTTGGATAAAATCAAATACGATACGGTTTATATTTGTATATGTTCAATTTTTCATGATAGTATTGTACAAAAGTGTCGAACTTTTATGTTGGCCGCCCTGAACGACATTCACAGTTTTTGTGTGTGCCTCTGAATCGTTTGGTAATGCGAATTTGCTGTGTCGGATGAATTTCTTTCAATATTCGGACAATAGCTGTGAATTTTTTGTTCCATTAATCGTATTGACAAGTGATCAGTATTGATTTTGGTGTTTTAATTAATTTCCTTTTAAAACGGCAACAATATTTAAAGATTATTTAAATAATGTTTGAAGTAATTGAGTGTATTTGAAGTTATTCAGTCGATTGCGTGTGCCTAAGCAGACGATTACGACGACAACGAAACCACCGCACAATCGCAACGACGACGACGACGACTGCCACCTAACCACCACCACCACCACCGAACAGCAAAATCAAAACAATTCAAGGGTGAGTGTGATTGACTGGCATAATTATGCCGTAAACCGCATACCGTCGATCGCATACAATAAATGGGCCACATACAGTCTCTATAGTCGGTATCTTGTCTTCAATAAAACTATACCTGCTGACATACTATTGTACAGTATGAGAATTCCATATTCAGCTTATCGAATTTTTTTGGGACTTTTTTTTTTTATATTTGCATTAAAATTTGTGCTATATCACATATAAATAGTCAAAAGTTCTTATTTCAAATTGTCGCTAAGCAATATTATTAACTACGTTGTCCGTTGCAATTGTGTCGTCGCCGTTACCGCAGTTAATTTTATTTGTATAGAGTTTTAGTTGAGTTTATCGTTTTCATTATCGCATGCGAAACTTTCGTCCAGCGCAGCAGTGGTGGTATACACACATGGCTATACAATAAACACTATCGTTATTGAATGATTTCACTTTAAGTGGTAGTGGTAGCCGTGTCGTCTTTTACGACTCTCCGATCTGCTGACTTTGACGTTTATTGAGTTTACGAATTTTTTCTTTTATCAAATCCACACATCATACCTAGTGTGTACAATTTATTATTATTATTATTATTTAAATATATTCTTATACATATATATATATGTATAGACGCAGTCTTATACAAAAAGAATTTTCTAAAAGAAAATCAGGATAAAATTATATTATTTTGTTCTTGTATTATTTTTTTTTTTTTTACTTATATCGTTTGTGAAAATTTTTGGAACGGAAATAATCTGACTTTGTTTTGTTTTTAATTATAGTCTTAACTTTTGTGTTTTTGTTTTTGTTTTTTGTTTTTGGATCTTTTGTCGATGACAGAGCAGTAGGAAAGAAAAATATAAAAAAAAATTCAAATTAAAATCAAGAAAACTTTAACAAAAAAATATTTTCATTTTCCCTTTGTGACTTTGTACAAATGTGTGCATATGTAGATAATTATAATCATCCATACAAATATACATGTATACAAACATACGTGGATATTTTCCTGTTTTAAATAATATTATATTATTATTTGTTTTTAAACTGTTTTGTTTTGCTGTGTTAAATTGAATTATCGTCAGCGCTATTTTAACAGAAAGGAAAAAAGGAGTACATCACCACCACCTCCTTATCTCTAATATTATAAATGAAGGTTTTTTTTTTTTGGTGTGATTTAAATAATAAATAATAAACAAAAAATAACTAAAATCAAAAGGAATTAAATAGCAGATATAATCTCACACGTTAAAAATATACAAGAATAAAGAGAAATAAATGTCGTTCCTCTAGTGTTTGTTTGCAAGTGTTTGTGCTTGTTTATGCGCGTGTGTATCGTTAGCATACGTTTTGTGCAAGTTTTTTTTTTTTTTTTAAAGATATTTTTTCCAGTAAACGGATTTTATATTATTGTTATTACAATCCATAAAAATATATAATAATAAAACTAATACGATTAAAATAATGTTTTAAAAAACAAAACAAAATTAAAAATATGTGCTAAATTAATTGATTTTTTGTTGTTTTTCTTTGCCTAAAACCAAAGTTTCTTTTTGAGAAAAGTTTTTTTTTTTTTTTTGGCTTCTAAAGGAAATATTGCTAAAACAAAGAAAATAAATTTAGAAAAACAATAAAAAACTTTATAGTCAAAAGGTGTACGCAAATAAATTGGTTAATAATACATATTCAGCTGAAATGGTCGAATTTGTATCATGGATATGAAGGAAAGTGCAGTGTCACTGAGCTAATTTTTTTTTTTTTTTTTTGGTGTTATTATTATTATTAATAATAATATTTTTTTTAATAATATTAATTTTTATTTGTAGTTGCGATTTTAAAAAGAAAAGTTATATTTTTCATATTGTTTTTTTTTCTTCTTTTTTTTTCGTATGATTAATACGAACATATTCAGTGTATTTTGTTCTTTGGTTTTGCCTATTCTATAGTTATGAATTTGTACTATTACATTTATTTTCTTAATATAATTTTTATAATAAGAAAAATAAAAATAATATTATTGTTAATATATTTCCCTTGTATACTAATTGTTTCATATGCTGCAATTGGTATGACTTGATGTGGTTTTTTTTCTTTCGCCATGTTAAGCTGTTATGATTATTATTATTATTATTATCTCCGATGATCATAATTTGTTGTTGTTGTACTTTTTCTTATTGTTGTATTATTTAGTTATAGTTACTGGAGGAGATTGCCCATCTTACTAACTACAATTAGTGCTGCCACTGTTGCTGTGCCATGTACTTTTATTGTCATTTTATTTTGATATTCTTATTAAATTTAAAAAAAAAAAAACTTAGTCCAAAAGAAGAGGAGAGAAAAAAACGATTTAACATAAGTAATATTAATTTTATTCCCAAACAAAAAATGTGAATTATGAATAAAGTTGATTCTATCTGTTGTGTACTCATTTGTGTGAGTGTGTGTTGAGTTTCATTTATTTTCAATTCTCAAGTCGTCAACAATTTTTAAATTTTATCTTTGAAAGTGCAAAAAAACCATTTATCAATAAATCAAGAACAATAAACCAGCAAAGAAAATTGATACACGCTCTAATATACATATGATCAGAAAAGAAATAGAATGAAAAGGAAATCTACTGTAAACAAAATGAATGCATGCATGAATAAATAAATATTAATGAATTGATTGAAAAATTGCGAACAAAAAATATTTTGAAGGAGAAAAATCGAATTGTATTGGTTAAAAAAGGAAAGCAATAACAATTAGTAAATGTATTCTGATAATTTAAAAAGAAAAGAAAAGAAAAACCTGAAGAAGAAAAAAAATTATGAGAAAAAATACCAAAAAAAAAAAAAAAACGATAAGACCTATTTGCCGCTGCAATAATTTAACTTACGAGTACAGTCCCCGCAAACACATCTATTTATAAAGTATTGTAAATGTATTTCATGCATTTATTAATGCATCTGTAGTATATAAAATATAGTATTGTATTATGTATGTATGCATTTAAGGCAATAAACAAAATTTTTATTAATTTCTCAACAGAATCGAGAGAGAGAGAGAGACGGTTCATTTATTATTCAATATTTATTACGAATTGTATATTAAATTCTTAATATTTGTCCCATTTTTAGGCATGTGGAAGGTAAAAAACCAGGTCAAATTATGATCGAATAGGTTATGTTTTTTTTGTTGCTCCATTTCCTTTTCTTTTAAGTTTTTTTTTTTTAATTTTATTAGTTCGTTTAATTTTCTTTTTACCTTGAATAATATGACCTTCTTGATAAATCCATTTATGCACCACGTTAGTATTATTAATAATTAGTTGATTTTTTCTTACCTGTGCTAAGAATTTTATGATTGCTCCCCAATATGTGTACGTATCTACAATATATGCTGCACACATCTATGCACAAGAAAAAGTGTATAATTACGCTAGTTTTAACTTGTAATTATTATTACTTATTAATTTTTATGTTTTTTATTTTATTTTACCATACAAATGAAATTTCTGTTGTTGTTCGTTAATTATCCTAACAATTCCTTTGCAGATCCATATTTTTTTTTTGTGTGCATAGAATTTATAAAATTTTTATTCTTCTCTTTTAAATATAAGATTTATACCAACAAAAAAAAAAATATCAAAACGGTCTGTAAAATTTCTAGTTCTTGATGATAATTATTAAAATTCTATAACGAAAATAGTAAAAAATTATATGAACAAAAAAACAATATTTTAAAATAGAATTTAAAAAAATAAAACCCGTTTTCCAAAAAAAAAAAAATGAATTTTATTTACTTTTATCTACAATATAATAAAATGTAAATAAAGTAAAGTATATGGGATAGATCTATCTATATATGTAATAATCAACACATGCATAATCAAATGGATATGTGGCGCTCGTATTTGATTAATTGTGTGTTGTGTGCGTTACGTCAGGATGACATTGAAAAAGTCGATATGCCTAGACTGGCGGTATACATATATGCATGCACACTTAAGCGTTTGTCATTCGCATGCATTGTAAAAGTCGGCCAGTCGGTCAACCCGTAAAGAGGGGTTATATATCCAGTCATAAAAATGAGCAGTCTACATTTGATTATATCCCTAAAAGTGTGAATAAAAAAACGAGAGATTGAATAACCAAATAGTCCCGGCCTTGGAAGAGAGGGATAAAGTAGTACGTATACATTTGTGTGGGTAAAGAGAAATGTAGAGAGCGAGAGAAATTAAGGAAGACAGAGACGAATGATAAGTTAATTTATTTGACATGCTCCAATAAAGGGAATATACCGTCTGGATATGGATTTGTACATACCCTTATAGAGATGGGATAGGTGGTGGGCTGTATGCGTACTTATTTGTATTGGAAATGGCCTGTACATGCTAATTAGATAGATGTACACAATTGGAAATCCTTAAGACCCAAAGAAAACTAACACTTTTATTTTCATTGAGACTACAAATGAAAATGTATCTTGTGTTGTGCAATGGAGTAATTCTCTAATTGGGTGAGAATAACTTAAGTCCACGTATCACTTTTCAAATTGTTGCTTTAAAAGAACAAACTCATTGGGGCGATATCCTAATATGGTATACTTTACTGGAAATTAAGTTAGACTATAATACAATACTATTGACCTATTATAGTTTGTGCATATTATTTAGAATATTTTTGTATTGGCTAGAAAAGATTATCAGAAATTTTTAACTAATTAAAAATATTCAAACTTTACCAGTCACCAAAATTGGCTTCACATCAAGATTATATAGAAAAATTTTATTTTTATTTTATTTTAATTATTTACTATTATATTAATAATAATATATCCAAAAAAAAGGAAGAAAGTAAAATTATCTTAACATCGTATTTTAGCCAAGCTCATTTGCAAATCATCGATGTTTGCAAATGGGGGTTGGTTGCAAACATCGATGATTTTTCATTTTCTAGAAAATAATGGAGGACAAATCTCTGTCTATTAGAATTTGTCAAGTTGAAATGCTAATAATTTACGTAAAGGGAGACTCCTTTTTACCAAAAAAAAAATGCAATAAAATATATAAATTTTAAAAGAGTTTACGTAAGATTTTCGTAGAGAACTTAGAATCTTAAGATTTTTTTTTTTGAGGAAATATTTTTAAATGTAAAAGTCCTTTTTTTGTAAGGTTTTGTTTTCTAAAGAAATAACTTTGTATGACCTAAATTTCTTTTAGGGGAAAAAGCGTTATTTTTTTATTTTTTGATGAAAATCAAAAGTGTTTAAAACAAAAGTCCGATGAGACCGAAGAACTCAAAACTATTGAAAATATTAATTACTAAAGGTCAATAGAAATTGTATAATTGAATTATGTGAAATTTACAGGTGGTAATGGAGGGATTGGATGGATCACCACCATCATCATTGTGGATGGTTCGGGCAGCAGAATTGTATCCAAAACCAGTTATTGAAAAAGAAGATGACAAATTAACGGTGCCGTTTCAAGAGTGTAAGATAAAGTTAAAAATTAGATAAAGTTAAAAAAATTTTTGATATTATTTCAAGAAAATTTAATAATAATTGGATTCTCTCTTTTTGGTGGGTTTTGTTATAAAAATAGTGGCCGGGGAATCGGTTAAGTATTTAGGACGAACGGATGATGGTGTATTGGCATTATCGAATTATCGGTTGTTTTTGCTTAAGAATTCAACGTATTCAGAAACATCAGTGCCGCTTGGTTTAATAGAATCTGCACAGGTTCGAGATCTGTTTCATTTGATAATCAGTTGCAAAGATGCCAGTACTGTTAAATGTTCCTTTCCAACATCGGAGCAATGCTCGGAATGGCAACGCCGAATTTCGTTATCGGTTGGTGTGCCTGAAAATCTAGAATCAATGTTTGCCTTTCCTTTTTATTCATGGGTAACGGAATCGGCCTCAACTGATTGCAACGAATGGGCTGGACGGCTGCTACGTGCTGGACGATTTGAAAGTGATTTTCGGAAAGATGTTGATCGATTACAATTCGATTTGAATACAACATGGCGTATAAGTGAAGCTAATGCTGATTTTAAACTGTGCCCCTCATATCCAACACTATTGCTGGTTCCATGCTGCATTTCAGAGGAAACACTTCAGAATGTCGCCAGCTTTCGGAGTTCTCGTCGTATACCGGCTGTTGTGTGGAGGCACAAACAATCAGGAGCCGTTATTGCAAGATGTAGTCAACCAGAAGTCGGATGGTTAGGCTGGCGAAATGCCAAAGATGAACAGTTACTGAAAGCATTAGCAGATGCTTGTGCGTTTGATAGAGGTGAACAAAGCAGAAGACAAAATCTTAATGCCTCTGGTGATAGCACACCATCTAGTAATGAGGGCAGCCACGAAGAAGTTTCCTTAGATGAAGTTAAGGTAATTTTTCTCAATAACAAATTTTATTAATAAAACTGCAATTAACGAATTATGATATTTGACTTAATATCAATAGAAAGTTCTAATTGTGGATGCAAGATCTTACACATCAGCGGTAACGAATAGAGCTAGAGGAGGCGGCTGTGAATGTGCAGAGTATTATCCCTGCGCCGAAATTCAATTTATGAGCTTGGGAAATATTCATGCGATTAGAAAAAGTTTTCATGCTTTACGGCAACTATGCGCATCACCACCTGATATACCAAAGTGAGATAAATTTCTAGTTTGAAATTTGAATATTTGGTTTAGTTATGACTGTCTTAATAATGTTTGTATATATTCTGGTCACAGTTGGTTAGGTTTATTAGAACGAACTATGTGGCTGCAACATTTATCCGGTCTGCTTGCGGCTTCAATGACTGTCTGCCATGCTATCGAGAGGAACGGGCGGCCTGTTCTTGTACATTGTTCGGATGGATGGGATCGTACACCACAAATTGTGGCAACAGCCCAATTGTGCTTGGATCCATACTATAGAACAGTTGAAGGCTTTCGAGTACTGGTCGACCGAGAATGGTTGAGTTTTGGTCATAAATTTGCAGATCGTTGTGGACACGGTCCAGGCTCTGACGAACTGAATGAACGATGCCCCGTGTTCCTACAATGGCTCGACGTCGTATCACAAATCCATCGCCAATTTACATGCAGTTTTGAATTTAGTATGGCATATTTGGTTAGTATTTCTTAGGCTATAAATGTAAATATATCTTTCAAATTTTTATTTTTTTATATATTTTTGTTGTTGCTACTACTTCGTACGGAAATATTGAAAACAGATTAAATTAGCGCAACATTCACATTCATGTCTGTTTGGAACGTTCTTATGTAATACAATAAAGGAACGAATTGAAAATTCCGTCTTTGATAGGACATTTTCAGTATGGCCATTCCTATCGGGGCCAATGTACAAAAATCCACTTTATGTTCCAAACAAAGAAAAGGTAAATGAAATCAATCGATTAGTAGTTAATTATTTTTTCATATTTCATCCTAATTTATTGGTACATCTTATAACAAATTAGGTTTTATGGCCAGCACATAACGTTCGTGATTTAGTTGTATGGAGTGAAGTCTATCTAGGAAGCTTAGGTAATCAAAATTCTTCGGATTTTCCGCCAAACACAATGGATAACAATCAGGAATCAATGAGTATGTGTTTTATAATTTCAACATATAGGATTCATATAAATTTTGTGTATTATTTTCATTATTTTTAGGTCCTATGACAAAGACCAGATCTTATGGTGATCTAATATCGGCTGGTAATTTGCAAAATGGCTTGACACGGCGGTCTAGTGATCCAAACATGACAGTTGAGTCGCAGTACGATCAATTTCGTAGAGGCGCTCTTAACAAAATAAAAATACAGCAGAAATTTTAATCGTTTCAGCTTAATGACACCGTTAAATCTGTCCGCTGATAATTCGATAGTTGACTCATCTTCAGATAGAGGCGGTTCTCCCGATATAATTAGCCAATCGACAGTAAACATGTTTCATGACATGACTGAAAAGGTCCAAAATCTCACCAATGAGCTTAATCAATCTGACGAAGATGTGGACATAAAAATGTACAACACTAATGGTCAAACTTCGTCCGATTTTCTGGTAACATCACAATTATTCGAACATTCTAATTTAAAGCACTATGACGTTAAACGGTCTGGATGCAATTCAGTCTCCAATGCTTCTATTGCAAGCAATGTTGTTAATGTCGACAGCTTTGTTATTACTACCAAAAATACACATCAGACAAATTCTAGTCCTACGTGCAATGATGTACAGTTTAATATAAATTCATCTGACAGTATTGATAATAGATTAGGGAATAATGATTTTAAGACTAAAAAAAAACAAAATATAGCAGAATATTTCGATGATAAGATCGATAGTGCGGCTGAAAGTAGTAAAGATGAAATAGACGGTGATAAAAATAAAACTATTTCGGTGTATAATGATTGTGGTAGTGTTCGAAATAGAACTAGCAGTAAAGTTAATAGTTTTGATGCAACAAAAATATTAACATGTGATGAAGAAAATTGTAATGGCGAGTTTATAACCGATGTTGATATTTCGGATTTGGAAATAGCGCAAAGTATCGATTTTAGAGGTAAAATTATTGATATTAACTGACACAGTTTTGAACACACATAAATATATATATATATAACCGCACTATTCGTTATTACAGAATCGTTGTCAAATAATTCACCAATGAATTCAATTCAATCACAGAATCTCTGCCATGATTCTATTGATACAAGTACTGATACATTAGTACCAATAGAATCATTACAATTACAAAAAGAAGAATATTTTAAACTAGAAAACGAAAATGAAGAAGATCAAACGCATCAGCAAAATCAACTGAAATCGACATTGACATCATCGACTCATAGAATGCAACAAGATCAAACTAAAACGACTGCATCTTTATTGTCTGAATCTAATAATCAAGAAGAGCATACGCCATTGAATGCGGTTGAAGTACCAACATATATAAATAATAATATTAAGAATAATAATAATATAAATAGTCATATTAATAATACAGAGCAGGTTAATATATATTATTCGCTTTTTTTGTAGTAATATTTATTTTTTCTGTTTAATTTTTATTCACTTGTAAATATTGAATTTGTTTATTAATTTTGATTTATATGCAGAATACAATACAGTTAGGTAAGGAAAAGATGTTAACCAATAGTTTGTACAAAGATCTTCCGGAAGTGCATTGTAGGACGAAATCGATTACTAAGAATATATATAATAATTTATCCGCAATGGACGAAAGTATCATAATTCAACCGGAACACCAAAAATTAGAGATATCGAACAATGGTAGATGTGATAGTGTCGTAAATAATATAATTAATACAACATCATCGCATCGGCGGAGACGTACATCATCGATTAATTCGAAAAATCAAGATATTATTAGTCCAAATAAAATGTTTAACGGAAGGTGAATTTCACTTGATTTCTTCTATAACTAATAATAATAATAAAACGCTTTTATTTTAGTACATCTTCAAGTGCCACAAATTCAAGGTTCTCAACACCAGGGGCTAGATCGCTGCCACTTACACCGCCAGGTATACCAGATCGGCCGTCTGTAGCTATATCCTGTCCTGATGGCTTAGCTCATGCTCTAAGCGAACAAAATATAAGACTTCAACAGATTGTTTATGAACACAAAGTGAGTATGAATTCGTATTTAATATTTTTTTTATAAAAACGTTTTTTTTTCAATTTTTAAAAAAAAAATATTTCTTTTTAAAAAACTGTAGCTTCGTGAGGATGCATTACAAAGAGAACTTTATGGTATGCGAATGGCGCTTTTAAAGAAAACCTGTCCACATTGCAATAATCAACCATTATTAAACGACGAACATGTAGGTATCAAAAAGAATAAATATTGTCACTTTATTATTAGCTTAGCTAATAAAATTTATGTAAATCTTCATAATGTGACTCACATTTCATTATCATAATAAATATCAACATTATGTTTACATTACTCATAATTAATTCATATTTACCCCCAACATTTTCCAAAAGTAAATTAAAAAACCAACAAAAATAGAAAATAAGTGAAACCAAAAATGAAATCTTCCAAAAAATATATATAATGTATAAAATCAGAAAATTATTGAGCATTGTTATTTGAATTTTTATTTTAGATGTGAATTATATGTTGTTCTTTTTTTAGTGTATTTGGAAATGCTTTGATCTTATTTTTTGGTTTTCACATTCTAATGTATGTATAAATGGTACGTATAGTGTATTAGAAATTTTCATAACTACTATAGAAATCAGCTCAATCGGTTATGTTTTATTTTTATATGTAAGAGATATTTCATTTTCAATATAAAAAAACGAATACTTTTTTTGTTTTTCTTAACAATTGCGACAAAAATCGAAAGTTGAAAATTTCAAGCCAAATATCACTCTTGTTTATTATTTTTTTTTTTAAATACACTGTACGTATTTGGAATACAGCACATCTTAAATCATAACATAACATTCAAGTACCAAAATTGTTACTATTAAAGGGTAAATACTTCTTCAATGAAGACAATAAAATAATTGATATTTGCAACTGTTGCTCACATAGAAATGAGAGGGAATTTTTTTGTGATGGTCCAATTTATTTCGGAACAAATTCTGATACGGCGGTTAGTCATTAATTTCTATTTGATTTTGTTTATTTTATTTTATTTTAGTTACTATTTATTAATTATTCGTTTTAATCATAAAATCAATTGTGCTTTGTTCTTTTTTCTTTCTAAAATTGCCATTTTTTTTTTAATTATTGTCTGCAATTTAATTTGCTACATCTATATTATTTTTATAGCATTGCATGAGTATATTGTCGATTATATAAAAAAATGCCTCTTGCTATTGTCTTTATAAAATCTTAAAAATGTCAAATAAATCAGTAACACCGGCAAGTAATCCGTCTTCGAATTGTATTTGAGTTTAACCATATGTATTGAAAAAAAATTGCAAAATTATGTGCTGCCAACACCAAATTATCCGTCCACATACTAATGTTCTACTAAATTGTTCGATCTGTTTTATGCTTTTTAAAAATAAAACATTTATGCTTACAATTTTATCAAAGATTTTTTAAAACATAAATGATGTCGCTATAACAATAAACCTATTTTCTGATCTTGGAATGTGCAGTTTTTACGTTTTAT
This sequence comes from Atherix ibis, assembly GCA_958298945.1. Classification (NCBI taxonomy): domain Eukaryota; kingdom Metazoa; phylum Arthropoda; class Insecta; order Diptera; family Athericidae; genus Atherix; species Atherix ibis. The sequence goes on from OY282610.1 coordinate 9,319,393, forward strand.
GTATATAAGATGGAATATGTGTTGATTATCATTAATAAGACAGAATTGATCTGATAATAATGTCAACATTGTTTGAATGATATATTAATCAATGTTGACTAATAAAATATTCTTGTTAACTCAATAGTTAAAAAAAATGAAATACATATTTCTATTTGAATTCTCTTACAGACAACAGCTTTGGATAGTATTGAAAATGCATCGATTTGTTCGAGAGAAGCAGTCGAAGATCGCAGTGGCTCATTATCTGGCGCTGATAACTCTCAACCGGCGAGTACTGTACTTTGGGTGCCTGACCATGCTGTGTCTAAATGCACAGGATGCCAAACAGACTTTTGGATTGGTCGACGGAAGCATCATTGCCGGTATAATAATTTTTTTGCTATATTTAAAGATAAACATTTGAATTATTTTATTATCTAATATTTTATATTTTCTAATTTGTCCCATCACCTTCTATTGTTAAATTTTTTAATTTTTTATTTATAGATCCTGTGGACAAATCTTTTGCGCGGATTGTTCAGAATTTTGGGCACCCTTACCTGATGAACGATTATATTCACCAGTAAGGCTATGCGGTCCATGCTATCACATTGTGACAACTCGAATTCAAGTATGAGTTAAATGTTAAATAATGACAATACAGACATACATATATATCCACAATACATCCACGCATAAAAACAAAATTATGAAAAAAAATCAACAACAAAAAATCAAAACACCATTCATATATTATAGGAAAATAAATAAATTAAAAAAAATTAGATGACAATTTGTAATTGACTATAAGATAATAAATAATAAGCGAAATTAGGTAAACAGGAAACACAAAACAAAATATCATAAATCCTTGATAGAGAATCTCATACAAAGAAAATTATTGTACATACAATTTGTGGGAGCATTTTTTTCTTCTAATTTTAATTTATTTCAATATTTAATTTATATTAATTTGTTTTAAGTGCTTTCAATATTTTCATTAATAATATTTATAATGTATTGTTTGAATTTTAATTTATTGTAAATAATTGAAAATATAGGATATAAACAACAAATATAAAATATCCATATATGTATAAAATGTTATTAACTAGACAGAAACGCTTATAAATTAAAAATGTATTTTTTTTTAGAATGACATTATTTATTTATGTATTTATTATTTGGCTTTTTCTTTATATAATATATAAGTATTTACTTGTCGTTTCCCTTTTTTTTGTATTGTATTTTGTCCTGTACCTTTTACATATTATTCGTATACTTATGTAATGACTTTGTATATTGCATACAGACAAATTCTACTTTATAGAATTTGAACTTGTGATGATCAAATTAATTGAATATTTGATAGTAAAACTTTAGTAGCGTTATTATGGTGATGAAAAATGTCATTGTGAAAGAAATCTATGATAATAAAAATTATTCTTCCATTGTACATTATAAACAAGATTTGTTATCCTAAAAATGCGTATGTTTTTAAAAAATTTATAGCCATTTTTTTAGTTGAGAGGTCCTGATAGTAGCGTTCAAATTAGGACAAATTTGTCATAAGAAACTCATCAGATATGTCTCTAAAAAACCTTCCATTAATATACGAATAAAATAACAAAATATATAAATGACAGAAGCAAAAACCAAAAAAAATCGTATTAGAACAAAAAGCTCTATACTAGAACGCATTTAACTATTCAGATATCATGGTACAGTTACAGACACAATTTCATGCTGTATAAATGTTAATTAATATTTTTGCTAATTTCGATTATTGCACGGTCGCCAAGTTACAAAGATAACAAATCTTTATCACCAGAAAATAATAAAAATTAAATTTGTTTAATTAAATAGAGATTTACATCAAGACAATTTGGTTATTTCTTTTTTATTTGATTTATAATTTATATAATCTACTGAATATTGAATAAATAATTTACAAAGTTTAATAAAAATTATACGTTTTTTACATCATTGGTTTATTGCTAAGGTGTGTCATAGAATTTTTCTTTTCTTCAAAATAATTATTTTTCGTAAATTTTATATAAAATAAATATTTACAAAAATACGATTTTCCAAATAAAATAGTATGATATATTGAATTTTTAGAATTGTTTTATTTTTATCTTTCTTCCAATTGAATTATAGCAACAAAGTCGTCCTGGATCTAGTTCCAATTGTCAACAAATAGCACTATCATCGTCATCAACATCATCCATGGTAGCGTCAACAGCAATTAGCTTGCATTCAACATCAAATAATTGTAGTATAACATCAACAGCAATTGAAGCTTGTAAACATGCTGCAAATCCTACACACAATGAACGAGGACATTTAAAAGCCACTGCAGCCTTTAATTGATATATTTTTTAGCAATTTACAGTTTTTATTTTTATTTCTATTTTCAATTTAAGAAAAAGAAAATTAATAAATTTATGCATATACATATATAGAAGTATATTTTTATTTTTGTTAATTACTCGAGTTTCTCTTTTATTTATTGTTAATAATTAAAAATAACTATTCAATGTATATTTATTTCTGTTGATTTTAATGTCAGTAAAAGAAAAGTTCATTTTATTTGATCAGAAATTACATATGTTACATTAAAATCCAAAAGACTAAGTCGAACAAATATTTATTTCAAAAAAAAAAAAATACAAACCAATCAAACCATTAACATTAAATAAAACTATATACTTGCATAAATGTGAACATGCGTTTATATACAATAATAAAAACAACAATTAAAAATTAATAAATGTATAAAACACTTGCAAAAATAATCAACAAATTTCAAAATAACATTTAATATTGAGAAGATGAAAAAAAAATACATCAACAAAAAATGAAAAGAAAAATTACAATATTGAAATTAATAATGAATAAAATAAAATAAACTAATCAAATAGGCAAATAATTGAAATAATTTGATAAGGACTATAGGTACATTATATTCATAAATAATAATTTAGATGCAATTAAGAGGAATGAAGAATCTCTTTACACTAACTAACTAATATATATACATACAAGAAAATATTCTGAATAAGTTTTTGCAGTGTTATATACAAGTAAATATATCTATGAAATTTAACAAAACTATTCTTTATACATACATAGCTAAGTAAATATTTAAGTTAAAGTTTAAAAAAAAAAAAAACGAGGAAATATAAAAGCAAAACTAATTTAAAATATTGATTATTATTAAAAATAGTTATGATTATTATTTTTTTTAATAAAGTCGGAGTTCACTCTTTTTCATTTCCAGCATAAATAAATGTTTTTTTTTTTTTGCTATTGCCTTTTTCATTATTGTTTTTACTCTTGTAATTATGTCGTATTCTGAAGGTTTTTTTTTAATATTTAGTTTGCTCCTAAATAATCGGATTAATTTAAACCTTTATATAATATACATAATCCAAGAGAGTAGAAATTGTTTCTATTATATAAAATTTGTAAAAAAATTTCCAACCAATTTAAAGTTGGACTTCTTCAAAAATAAACTGAGACAACAACAAATAACAATTGAAGACACCGCTGCAAAAAGGAGGCAGCTCCATTTTACCAATTTTTTCAGGAGAAGCAAAAAACTGTATCATACGAATTCTGTGGATTTTTTTTACTTTATTCATATGTGGAGTTAAACTCTATTACTTAATACATAATATACTCTCAAATTATTCCTCTTGGAAACTTGGATAGATAATAATATAAAAAATAAAATGATGGAGCTGCCCCCTTTTTGCACCGGAGGATGCGAAAAAAAGTCACTAATAAATTTCAAGTTATATATTAACAATTTTTTTTTCAAAAGTACATAATTAAGTAACATTACATTAATCTGTTAAGCTAACACTTCGCGCCCAACAGTTTGCTCTTCTGCTTGGTTCTTCAGCTGGTCATAAAACCACACAGTCTGGGGGCACATATTTTGTTGCGAGTTCTCGGACATGTACACATAGATATTTGGGGCGCTAAGTGGTAACGGCCCAAAGTAGAAGAGAGATGTAGAAGCAGGTAAAGTTAACGTAATGCCATGTTTCTGAAGGATAAACAAGTCCTTTAGCAAGGCAGAGGCAACACTGCTGCATTCTACGTCTTTTGCTGTATACGCCATGACACGGTAGGAAGATATCCCAAATTTTTGTTTCCTTTTGTTTGAAACGGTTGTTTTGAAAGCCCCCTTAAAATGACCAATGAAATCTAAAATCATATCTTGGGAAACTGGAACTACTAAAAATTTGCGGCATGTATTTTTAACCAGTTGAACCCATTCTTCTGGCAAATAGATCCTTTCCCGTTTCCTTTTCTCTTTTTCGATTAATCCAAAGCTCCTGTTGCAAGGAAGAAAACTGTGCCCCGGTTCTGGAAATGTGTGTATTATTTCAGAAAATCTGTTAGTATTTGCAAGAAGTGTATAAAGGTACTGAGCCAAGACTTTGTATTTATTTTGTGAGCTGTAGTTATCGGAATAAAGATATACTTTTCAGACTGTTGGTGCTAAAAAGTTCTCAAGAAAATGGTGTAAAAAGCTTACTACATCATTAGCTCCTTTCTTGGCTATGGTTTCATCGTACATGAAAAAGTACGATTTCCTAGAACTAGCTGCAAAAATGCAAAAGTTATATTCCCACAGTTGCCGTTTAAAGAAAACATCAAAAGCAAAATACTTCTATACATGTGCGAGAGGCATATTTTGTTGGAAATCGAAAGCTAACAGCTCCATCTCATCCTTGTTCTCTGAAATTTCTGTGGTGTCTTCTTTCATTTTTGTATAGAAGTATTTTGCTTTTTTCTCGTGCACCTCTTTTTCAGTTACAAGATCCTTTTTCACATTGATATGAAATTATACACTATTACAAGCATTTATCATGCATGTTTATTCAGTGCAAAAACGAGGCAGCTCCGGAGCTGCCTCGTTTTTGTACAGGATTCAATAAGGGGCCATCTACATATCCTTTATATTTCCGCAGTGAATTAAGGCAGCTGCCTCGTTTTAGGCAGTGATTGATAGAGCAGCTTTGGAATAATTTATATCCACTGGAGAAAAAAAATCGCCAAAAAATGGATCTGCCTCCTTTTTGCAGCGGTGTCTTCAATTAGAATCCATATCAGATGAAACGTCTTAACTTGCATACATAATGTGCGATTTAATTAGAAACTATAACAAAAAATTAACTAATTTCCATTTTTATCATTTGAAGAAATCATTTTAGTTACCATGTTCAATATGAAATAAAATTTTATACAAGAATACACATTAATTTCGTGGAAAGTTCGTGGCTTTCCAAAATTTAAAACAACCTATTTGGGTATTGTTCAACCTATTTGTGTCTTGTTCAACCAATTTGGTCTTTTTCAACCTATTTGGGCCTTGTTCAACCAATTTGGTCTTTTTCAACCTATTTGGGTCTTGTTCAACCTATTTGGTCTTTTTCAACCTATTTGGGCCTTGTTCAACCAATTTGGTCTTGTTCAACATATTTGGGCCTTGTTCAACCTATTTGGTCTTTTTCAACCTATTTGGGCCTTGTTCAACCAATTTGGTCTTTTTCAACCTATTTGAGCCTTGTTCAACAAATTTGGTCTTGTTCAACATATTTGGGTCTTGTTCAACCTATTTGGGCCTTGTTCAACTTATTTGGTATTGTTCAACCTATTTGGGCCTTGTTCAACCTATTTGGTCTTGTTCAAACGCAAGTAGCTAATTGTATTTGCAAAAAAATTTTCGGCATAATTTGCAATTAAAAACAATTTTGTATTGTAAAATTTATGAAAATTGAAAAAAATTTAACAGTGTATTGTTGGAAAATATTTTGCGTTATGTGTTTTCACCTTAAGGTGAATAGACGTTTAGTGAGACAACAGCCGCCGCAACCTTAGATTAAAGAAGAATGCATTTGTGTAGAGTTTTTTTTTTGTTATTGAAGAACCTGTATAGGCCTCTACACAAAAATTCTGTCCAAATTTGTTCGAGAATATATTCATTCGTAAGAACGCACACATTTGCTAAATAATATTTCGTATTTTCGAATAAAATTTTGCTATTTTTATAGAAAATTGTCATTATCGATTCGTTTTTGTTTTAAATTCTCTTTGGTAAATGATTTAAAACATAATTTTTCTGAAAAATTTGGGCTTTAATTGTTTTGTTCACCTAATTTCGGTCACATCTCAAATAAATTTTGGCGGGCATATACGTATATGAAAGTTCAGTAAACAAAGATTTTAGATTGAGAATAAATATCTCCCCTCCTTGGGAGCGTTGGAGAAGTTTTAGAGTGTTTATAATATATAAAATGCATTTTTCAATTATATTAATAATCATTTTAGAAATATTTCGAATACAATTCAAGAGATTCGAATTGATTTTATTATTAGGATTTTGTTTCTCGTAATAGAGAGTGGCGGGAATTTTGTGTGGAGACTGAGCACGTGGTCATCGTGCTGAATTCAAATCCATGCGTAATCATAAGTACCGATTGACTTTCATATATCTTTTTAATATTGGCAAGGATTTTACTATATCTCATAACAAACGACTCTCATACATGCTACTATCAACAATGTTGAAGATATAGAGTAAATTTTTGTTTACTCTATTTCTTATTTATATCAATATAAACGGTTTGTTCGTTATAATAAACAAAAGGATTTTGATTTTAAGTTTATTTGTAATAATATAATCTTTTTATCAGTAGAATATTAATTTGGTTTATATAATTGATATGATATTTCTCTTTATTCTTAATTATATAGAAATGCCATAATGTATTAAATTTATATTTTATCAGTGGTGGCTCTATAAAGTAGCCCCCTGGTACATGTTTAAAAGACCTTACAAACAAACAAAATCCGCCATGTTGTGGATACGGGACCTAGTTAAGTCTTTGCCGAATTCGATTATTCTCAGCGTTACACGATTATCGAAATAGATATCAGTGTGAAAGAGATGGTGTGTTACGCGGAATACTATACACAATTTGGATATCCTCAAGTCAGCTCTCAAAGAACAGCCGTTTTTAGCGTGCATGTGCCGATGTACATTCGCTCTGCTTTTCCGCCCCTTTCTCAATCCATACACAATGAGGAAAAGACTTTTTCGTCCGTGCGCGATGTACGATGTTGCTTATGTGTGTTAAGTGACAGAGAAATCTGCCGAAAAAGTAAAATGTAACCGCGCGGTGTATTGGCGAAACCAACAACCAGTCAGTCAGTAGTTAAGCGATATCGGTTTGGTTTCGCGCGGTCGGTGAATCTGTCAAACGTAGAGTTACAGTGGCAGGCATCAGGTCTTTAAAAATTGAACAAAATTTTTTTGTTGCGTTTTTTTTTTGGTCCGATTTTCGAAAAATAAAGAAAAATATTTTTTTCTTACATAAAATTTTACTAAAACTATTACTATTTTCATTTATTATTATTATTATTATTATTATTATTATTATTGTTGTTATTATGATTGTTATTTTTATGATAATAATTAATAAAAAAAATTAAATTATGTAAATGGTAAAAGAAGAGTTTTTCGAATATTTGCATCTGAATTAAAGTGTCTTATGTTGAAAATTATGCAAGACAAAAATTAAAGAAAAAAACAAAAATTAACGGAGAATTTACTTTTCCATTCATATTATCATTATATATTTATTTAATAATAATATTAATTAATTAAACGAAATCTTATTAATTATATGTTCATTTTAATGATAATTATGGAGATGTGAATTATTACCAATCACATTTATCGGATTTAATATTTGAACAATATAATAATAGTAATAATAATAGAAGTGATTTATAGTAATAGTAATCGGTTTATAAAATTAAAATTAACGTTTTAAATTTTATTTAGTTGGTTTTTTTTTTTTTAATTTTTTTTTTTCGGTTTAATAATTCTAGATTTTAGAATTTTTTTTGTTAAACATAATATAAATTTTGAATAAAACAAACTGGAATAATTATAAATAATATATTCAATTTAATAATTAGCAACATCCATCGATAATATTATCAACGTACAAAAGGAGAGGCGCGTAGCATCGTCAGCCATAAAAGTGAAGAAAAATCTAAAATTTAATTTACTGAAAAAGTTTTTTTTAAATATATAATTATAATAACTAACGAGATGGCATTAGTTCGTATATCGAAGAAAGCAGTCATAGAATCACAGGTTTGTAGAAATTAATTTTGAATCTTAGTCTTGATAGAGTGATTTGGGGTTACTTGATATTTTGGGTAATATATAAATAACGTTTTTTTTTTCGGTAGTTCTTTAATGAAATTATTAAAAATATATGGTCTTATAAGGTCGTTGTACATATTCAGCTAGTGTAATATATATAATTGCCTCTACTGTATCGCATAATAATATGTATGCAATTTGGTTAACATTAGAATAATTTACATTTTTTTCTCCATTAAATTTAAAAAAATCCCAAAAAAAAATTATTTCTCATTTAATATAACACTTTGATTATAGGTAAAATAAGAAACCTTTCTTATATAAGAATTCTCTTTTCGCATCATCTTATAAGAATTTTCTTTTAGCCAGAGTTAAAGTTTTCTCCTTTGCATTTTAGTGCTGTTATCTAATAGCTAGAAAAAAATATTTTCCTCTACTTACACATACATGCAAATTTGTATTAGAGGATTTTTATTTTTCCTCATCTCTACATGCATAGACGCACGCACAACCCTGTCAAGAGTATTTAAAAATCAAATTCCAACATCGGTGTTTTGGGGGAAGGGGGGTTTATGAGTGAGTATATACTTCAACGTAAAAGGACTATTGAAAAATTGAAAAGTTGTGTTATTCTGTTATGTAATAATTTTTGTAATTTTTTTCTTGGCTGGATTTTGTGAAGGAGGTTTGTAAAGAGGGGATGTAGTTCTATAGGAGCTACAAGGGTAAAAAGAACTTTTTATATTTTCTTTTGTATTAATATTTTTCTTTAAGAATTTTTTCTTGTGTCATTAGTTAGATTACATAAGAGCGGAGGGAACTTTTTTTTCTATTCAAACATTTTCACATATTTGTACAAATGGAAATAAATTAGAAAATCAGATTTTTTCTTATATCGCGAAATTTTTTTTTGGTATAAAATTCTTATCAGTAACAAGAAAAAAAACAACAAAAACGGAAGATTTCCGTAAAAATCCATTTTTTGATTGTGTGTTGAAAATTACTTACAAAACTACAAGATTCACATTGGGAGAAAATAATATTGCAAGGATTTCGAACTTCCTTATTCGATGAGTGGTCTTTAATTTCCCTTGTAAGCTTTTTTTCCATACAAATTATCAAAAAAAAAAAAAAAAAAAAGACAAAAAATTACCATAATTTTTATTTTGATTTTGTGAAAAAAAAGAAAAAAAAAGGTGACAAATTCATTTGGAAAAAACTGAAAATAGAAAATACTCACGATTTCTCTCACATTGAATCAAGTTGCATAATAACAAAATGCGATAGAAGAAACGCACACACACACACATTCGAACACAACTATGTAAATTGGATTATGAAAGCAGCAGCATTGATTACATAAATAAATAAATAGTGAATTTTTTTTTTTTTAAATAATTTAATTTAGTCAATTTAATGGCTAATTTTATTCCAAAAATCCCTTTACGAAAACGAAGAGGCTTGATTTGTTGATCATATTTTAATTATAAAAATTTTTTATTTTTATTTTGCAGCATATTATTTTTATTGAATTATTCTTTTTTTTTTATCTAAGCTTTGTAAATTAACTAATTTCCTAATCAAAAAGACATCAAAATAAATATTTACAAAATTCTTTTGTGGCTATTTCTTCTTTTTTTTTTTTGTTGATAAAATTTCCTTAAATAATAAAAATAACCAAAAAAAAAAAAAAATAACCAAAAAAAATTATTTTTTTCTCAAAGAAGTCGATTAAGTGAATTTATTGAAAGTTTTTTTTTAATTACTAAAAATTAAGATTTTTTTTTAAAATAAGAAAAAGAATTCTTTTTTTTTTTAAATTGGAAAAAAAAGTGCAAAGAAAATGTCGTAATTATAAAAGAAAATCAATTTTTTTTATTTAAAAATCGATAAATTAAATTTATTAAAAATTATTTAATAACTCAAATGTTTTTTTTTAAATTAAAAATTATATTTACATATTTTAAACTATTTTTTTTTAAATTGGAAGAAAAAGTGCGAAGATAAATTTCTTAATTATAAAAGAAAATCAATTTTTTTTATTTAAAAATCGATAAATTAAATTTATTAAAAATTATTTAATCACTCAAATGTTTTTTTTTTTAAATAAAAATTATATTTACATTTTTTAAACTATTTTTTTTAAGATTGGAAGAAAAAGTGCGAAGATAAATTTCTTAATTATAAAAGAAAATCAATTTTTTTTATTTAAAAATTGATAAATTAAATTTATTAAAAATTATTTAATAACTCAAATGTTTTTTTTTTAAATAAAAATTATATTTACATTTTTTAAACTATTTTTTTTTAAGATTGGAAGAAAAAGTGCGAAGATAAATTTCTTAATTATAAAAGAAAATCAATTTTTTTTATTTAAAAATTGATAAATTAAATTTATTAAAAATTATTTAATAACTCAAATGTTTTTTTTTAAATAAAAATTATATTTACATTTTTTAAACTATTTTTTTTTAAGATTGGAAGAAAAAGTGCGAAGATAAATTTCTTAATTATAAAAGAAAATCAATTTTTTTTATTTAAAAATTGATAAATTAAATTTACTAAAAATTATTTAATAACTCAAATGTTTTTTTTTTAAATAAAAATTATATTTACATTTTTTAAACTACTTTTTTTTAAGATTGGAAGAAAAAGTGCGAAGATTAATTTCTTAATTATAAAAGAAAATCAATTTTTTTTATTTAAAAATTGATAAATTAAATTTATTAAAAATTATTTAATAACTCAAATGTTTTTTTTAAATAAAAATTATATTTACATTTCTTAAACTATTTTTTTTTAAGATTGGAAGAAAAAGTGCGAAGATAAATTTCTTAATTATAAAAGAAAATCAATTTTTTTTATTTAAAAATTGATAAATTAAATTTACTAAAAATTATTTAATAACTCAAATGTTTTTTTTTTAAATAAAAATTATATTTACATTTCTTAAACTACTTTTTTTTAAGATTGGAAGAAAAAGTGCGAAGATTAATTTCTTAATTATAAAAGAAAATCAATTTTTTTTATTTAAAAATTGATAAATTAAATTTACTAAAAGTTATTTAATAACTGAAACGTTTTTTTTTTAAATAAAAATTATATTTACATTTTTTAAACTACTTTTTTTTAAGATTGGAAGAAAAAGTGCGAAGATTAATTTCTTAATTATAAAAGAAAATCAATTTTTTTTATTTAAAAATTAATAAATTAAATTTACTAAAAGTTATTTAATAACTGAAACGTTTTTTTTTTTAAATAAAAATTATATTTACTTTTGAAAAAAAATTTTCTTTTTACTGGAAGATTTCTTTGAAAAAAAGGGGAAAATGTTACCTATTTTTTTTTGCTGTTGAATTTAAAAGTAAAATATTGCCAAGAACTCATTTACGTCTAATTAATTTTTTTTTTCTTTTTTTTATTTATATTAAAAAGTTTAAAAAATTTTCTAAGTTTTTTTTAAATTATTGGCACGTTTTTTTTTAAAGAAAAATATTTCAAACATTTAAAAAAAAAATAATACGATTTTATTTTAGGTTTGTGTATGTATTTATATAAGAAACATTGTAACTAATTGAATGGGGGGAAAAAATATTAAAATCGTAATTGGAAATTATTTTAAAACAACTTGTATTATTACCTCTTTGGGGGAAGAGAGAGGCCAAAAGTTAACTGAAAAAATTTTAAATTAATAAAACAAAAACAACAAAAAAATTAACATTTTAAATTTTTACATTAAACAAGAAATTTTTTTTGTAATAAAAAAAATTTTCTTTGCAATTATTTATATTTCTTATAGTAAATTAATACTTTTTTTATGGGTTATATATTGTTTTGCCTTAATAAAAATAAATTCCCAATTAAAAAAATAAAAATACTTCGTTTTTGTTACCTAAACAAAATTAATTCAAACTAACTTGCGCAATATTATAACTTTATCTCGACTATTTTGTGCGATTGAATTTTTTGCCAAATTGTTTTATTTTTCTTTTGCTAAAAACAAATATTTCTAATTTAATAAATTCTAATAATTATTGAGAATAAAATGGCATGATACAAAAAAAAAAAGAACAGAATCGTAACCAAAGAAGAACAAAAACTAAACCTTGACGGTTACTAAGCAACAATGATCCCGATGCTAGATAATCGAGCTGAAAATGCTCAAAGTTTTACGCCTGAAGCTTAGCCATGTCTAGAGATTGCACAACTGTTTCATTAAAATCCCCTTTAAAGAAAAAAAAGAACAACAAAAAACACCATAATAATAATAATAGTAGAAATGGGAAAAAATCCCACAAAAAAAAAATGTAATTTTCAACAAAGCAAATAACGAGCGAGTATGCTCACGACAAAAAGTCTAGTAGTTGTTTTAAAAAAAATGATCCACACAAAAAACTGAAAAGAAAACAGTTCTCCTCATGTTGGTACGTGTACTGAAATTTTGGAGCGGAGAAGGGTGGATGTTGAATGTATAATCGATTGTCGGCCTGTCACATGAGACTAACACGTTGTGAACGCGGATCATTCGGGGTTTGGTCAATGCGAGAACTGCGCGGGTCAGTGAGTCACTGTCACAGATACTCTACATCAAGTTTTTGGTGGTTGGTATCCATGATCGGGGACGGTAGCCTGAATCTACCTACTTTACTGGTCATCTTCAATTGTTGATGGAAAATCGATTTCAAAGACTTAAAAATTAGCTTACTCTAAATGCACTTTAAGAGTGTTCTGTGAATTGAATTGATTTAAACAAATGCATGCATCCTTAAAGTAAAACTTTTTCCTATCGCATAGAAAATACTGCGAGAGTGTATAGAAAATGTTAACAAAAACAAAAAAAACCCGCCCTGATAAAGTATCATTTATGCCTCAAAAATAATAACAAATAATAATCGTAAATGGTTTTTGTCAGATGGGGGGAGATTGTATGTACAAAAAAAAAAAGTGTCGAAACAGTAGATTTGGAACCTCAGAAAAGTCAGTGACTATCCCATAATTAAAAATAAACAAACTATAAAATCTGCTGGCCGCCGCATCAGAATGGATTTTCCCACAAATTTTACGAATATAAATAAAATTTTATTTATTGTTTTTTTTTTTTTTATAAGAAAAGTTGTTTTTTTTTTATAAAAAAAAAGTTTTTAAAAGAAATTTTTTCTTTACTCTGGAAAGCTTCTCCGTTCCACAATACGGCAAGATTACTACTCTCTAATTTGATATGGTATTCGGGAGAGTTTTTGTGGGCTTTCACTAAGAAAATATTTTTTGTTCAAAATAGACAACAAAAAAAAGAAAAAGAAAAAAAAGAGAGAACACTAAGAATGAGAACAATAAACGATCAAATTATTTTTTCTATTATTGGTTTTTTTTTTCAATGCATTCGTAATAGGATTTAGTTGTTGTCGACAGTGACGAACGAGAGAATAGAGGAGAGAATTTTTCAATATCGAAAGGATTCAGCAAAATGTGTAAAATCTTACGTTATTATATAAGAAGAGGGTTTTGTTTGTATAGGATTGAGTCCCCTTTGCAGGGAGAATTGTACGAATTGTGACAGAATTATCGATTTGGTGTGTGCGTGTTTTTACGTAATTCGCGTGATGCGCACCACAGTCGGAATTGGTAATGAGCACAACACAACCAACGTAAAAATATAATCCACCAACACATAATGTATGCTCCTCGAAAATCTATTTTTGTGATTGCCAAATGGGAAATATGGTATTTTCGATCGAAGATAAATGGCAAATTTCGTTCTTTAGTATGAAACACAGTCCCCGTTTTTTCCCCTGTTTTTCCCAATTTTCCTATTTTCCTATCTATTGTCCATATTCTATCCCCACCCCTTATTTTCGTTTATGGAAAATTCACATCGTAACTTGAAAAGCTGTAACAGTTCTTATTTGGGTCTGTGTGTGTGTGTGTGTTCGCTATGAACATGCACGTAATCACCGGCCTTCGTATCGTTTCTGTTCATTCGAGAGTCATTCGAGAATCGGCAATATTCCTCGTTGATGAGGGGGTTCGTATCCTAGCTGAGTTACGTAATAAATTGCACTCGCCGTTAGCACGGCATAGTTTAGTAACATTAGTGTTAAGGCATTTATGAAAAAAAAACACAGCCCATTAATCGGTTACAAATTCCAAAGGGGAGAAAAATTTAAAATTAGGTTATCGCCCCCATCATTTTTTACCATTTTAATTAATTTATTTCTTTATTATATTTTTCAGCTTTTTTCCAAATAAATTTGTACTCCTTTGATTATAAAAATTCTTTAGGTTTTTTTTTTCTAATAGAATTTTTACGATCGAATTAATTGTTTTTTTTTCGGTAATAAAAATTAATTATTATACGCAATCTGACTTTCTTCAAGTATATTTTTAGTGAATAAAAAAAAATTAAAAAAATTTTAATTCAACAAAAAATAAGAAATGATTTTTTTTCCATTTTTTCTCTTCTGATTTTTGAAATTGGAATTTTTATATTTTTTATATCATGAAATTAAACATTTTTCCCAAAATACACGTAAGATTAAATTAGTTCTCGGGCTGTATGGCTTTGTGACACTCTCGTTGAAACCACATGTCGTCCACATTAGATTATCGTCCACCCATTTAAAGAGTGTCCCAAAAGTCATGCAAGAAGTAATTTTGATTGAATTGTTTCTCGGGCTATATGGCATATGGCACCGTCTTGTTGTCGTTCACATCCGTATCTTGAAATTAGGCACAAAAAACTGGATTATCATGCACCATTCATTAAATATTATTGCCTGACCGATAATGCCTCCAGCCCAAAATCTGCACCAAATACGCATTTTTTTCTCAACAATCACTCGTGGGTTTTCTGAACCCCAAATGCGATTAGCCAAGCCATCAAGACGAAAATTCAGAATTCACTTGCTCTATAATCCATTCAACTAATTCCAATCGCTATGCTCGTGGTCAGTAGGTTTCATGGAAATCGCGATATATACTGTACAGAGCTTCTCGAAGTGTCCAATTCATGACTGCGTCGCCGAATTAATGGTCCTGGACACTCAGCAACACTCTCACGAACTGCTTCGATGTTTTGTGTTTAAAGACTTGTTGATGGACGGCCACAGTGTTTAAGATCACTGATTGATCCAGTCTTCCTAATTTTTTTAATTAATCTCTTCATATTTGATAAAGTTAAATTATTATATTTTTATTTAAATTGTTGCTCAACCCTGCACTGTCAGCTGTCACGCTGTCCTTATTTTTCAGCGTTGGCAACACTTTATCGCAAAAATGGCGCAAAATTCAAATCTTGCGTGTAGTTTGGGACAATCTATATAATAAATAGTAATAATAGTAATTATTTTTTAAATTACGCAATAATTTCGAAATATTTGAAATTTTACTAATTGTTGCACATTTTCCTGAAGATATCTTTAGCTCCCTGACTAGGTGAAAATCTCAAAAGACATCAAGAGCGGCTCCTCTACACATAAATCACTAAAAACATCTCCCTGCAATGTGACATAACCAATTTTTTAAAGACAATATATAATATCAATAACCGTTTTCATGTCAGGATTTTCGTGCGAATACAAGCGTTAATCATATTTTATTGATTCAAATATGATTAACGCTTGTATTGAGTTCTACTTTTTTCCTTCTGCACATGCTCCTTCCACATAAGTTTGGTATCAAGGGTCATACCGAGATACTTTGGTCACGTGTCATTGATGACCTTCTCGTCAAATTATCTGCAGCTGACTCTTGAGGTTTTTTTTAGACCGGCTTCGTTTGGATTTGCATATTAAAAAGTAAGCGGTTAGAGGGGCTCTTAGGATAGAACATTCCAAAACCTTTAAACGAGGCGACCTGGTTGGACATCTTAAGGTCAGATCGGAACTAAAAGTAATCCAGGACGTTATGCCGAGGAAACCTAAGTTCACGGAGCACTGAACTTGGAAGGAGGCGGTATAGTCGGACCTTGTGACTGTCTATTTAAGGCCCTTGGTAAATCCCCATCTATATTTCAAGCAGAAATACATGCCATAAAGCTCTATGGTAGAGAGGATATCAGAAGGAACTTACGTAACGCAAAGATTTACATCATCTCAGAGAGCCAAGCTTATTGAAAGCTCTTATCTCATCTGATATTCAATTTAAGCTAGTTTGGCATATCCTCACGGTCCTAAATCAACTGCCAAGACACAAAAATGTAACTTTGTTGTTGGTGCCAGGTTATGAGGGTATTGAGGGTAACGATCTAGCAGACAAACATGTCAAAAAGGCAGCAAACACTCCGTTCATTGGACGAGAACTTTTCTGTAGCAATCCAAGGATCCATCTGGCGTTTATTATCGAGTCCTGGCAACGCAGTAACTCCCCGGGCATGAATTACTCCAAAAAATTCATCGACTTCTCAGCAGATGTCCTTTAACTCAACAACCCAGACCTAGGACAGGCCATTATCTGTTACGATATCATCTTAATAAGATGGGAAAATCTGACACGACAATCGGTCTTGAATAGAACGTCGGAGCACCTACTCTGCGATTTCGAGCCCATTGTCCGCCTGAGAAGTAACCCCAAAACAACAACTTGATAAGACGTGAAAAAAATATACCAGAAATTTGGGTACCGCACGAACCCAGAACAAAGGATTACCTTCTGTTCATCCCTATAGTCTAGATAAAAATCGGATCCATTTCGGAGAAGTAAGAAAGAACAATGACTTTCTTCATATCAAGCACCTCTTACAAACCTTTGATCAACATTGACCATGAAAAATGATCTTCACTGTATTTGTTGTAGGGAAGGGGGGGGGGGGGTGATGTTTGTGTGATTTTTCGGGTGTAATTCATTACGAATTATCAAAACCTGGCCAGCAGATGTGTATTGTGCCCAATTGGAAAGATTAAAGGCGGATATGATAATAAAAAAAACCCTGCAAGATCTTTGCTACGCGTGGTCTTGTGTTGTCATGCTGCAGAATGACAACGCAAGACCACGCACAGCGAAGATCGTGCAGGAAAGCATCAGAAAGGTGGATTTTCCAATTATCCTTTATTGAGGTCCTTGAAGCATTCCCTACGAAATAAAGAAAAAACTTAGATCTGTCGGTGATGTACAAAACCACCTGGACTCGTTTTTTTTTTAAAAAAAACTGCCAAATTTATAGAAAAAAATAATTGAAAATAATGAAAATTATCACACAGAGTAAAAAAAAAGTTATATATTAAAAAAATAAAATATATCATGGGTAATGGCGTCGGTTTCACAAAGCTTTAAACATATTAACAATTATATCGATTACCATCATCTAATCGGTTCAAAAAGTTATTGTTTAAAAAAAAAAAGTTGTTCGATTGGACAATTTTCGTCTATCATAAATGAAATTGGTTTAGTATCAGCAGTAGATCTAATCGATAAGTCCAAAAACATTTAAGAATTTGATTAAAGAAAGTCCACTATAAGTTCCACATAATATAATGACACGCATAAAACAGGAAATGGCTAGCAACCTGGCGATTAAAATTTTTGCACATTAGTTCGACAGTACTTGTTGACTGACTGCCGACTCTCGACTCCCCATTCATTCTACTCGTTCAGAGGTCAAAGTTTTTCGTACTCTAAAACAAAGTCAGTCAATCCATCGCACACATAAATGGAATATTTATGAATATTGAAATGATTTCCATAATATTATTTACCTGGAAAAACAAACCGCGTATAACTACCGCCCACCCCGCAAATCCCCAAAAAAAAGAAGCGACAAAAAAATACCAACGAAAAGGTTAACGTACAGTGAAATTTTTAGCGTAAATACTCCCCATACGATCACATAACTGTCGATTATATGGTAATAGGCTACAAATACCTGTAAGATTGGTTTAAATAGGTTTTAAGGTTTACATACCGATCGCAAAAATGTTATGTGGCAAAATTTTTTGTACAAATATTGCAAATAAAAAAAAATAAAGAAAAAAGTTTTATTTGCACATAAATACGAATGTGAGTATCTACAATAAAAATTGGAGGTGGTCTCATTTAAATTTATACGATCATTTTTTTTTTTACAAAGAAATTTAAAAATATATTTTTTTTTGGTGGTCAATTAAGAGTAACTTTTAGAGAATACGAGGAGGAGGAGGTATTGTTAAGTTGATCCAGTCTCCCTAAAAATTTTTAATTAATCTCTTCACAGTTGATCAAGGTTAAATCATTATACTGTCATCTGTCACGCTTTTTCAGCGTTGGCAACACTTTACCGCACAAATGGCGCAAAATTCAAATCTTACGTATAGTTTGGGACACCTTTTATAATAAATAGTAATAATAGTAATTGGTTTTTTTTTTAAATTACGCAATAATTCGAAGTATTTAATTTGGAAATATTTGAAATTTTACTGATTTTTGCAAATCATTCTTAAGATTGTTTTCGCCCCCCCCTTGACAAGGAGAAAATCTCAAAAGATGTCAAGAGCGGCTTCTCTAAATCACTAAAAAAACATCTCCCCTGCAATGTGCCATAACCAATTTCATTTAAAATCGACTAAGGACTTGTTTTTCTTTAAATTATTAGAACTTTTAAGGACAATACATAATATCAATAACCGTTTTCATGTCACGATTTTCGTACAAATAACATACAAGCATTAATCATATTTTATTGATGAAAATATGATTAATGCTTGTATTGAGTTCTTTCTTTTTCGTTCTGCACATGCTCCTTCCACTTAAGTTTGGTATCAAGGGTCATATCGAGATACTTAACTCTATTGGCATAAGAAACAATTTCTAATATACGAGGGTCGTTCAATAAGTCCTTAGAAAAAGATGGAAAAAAAAATGTTTTAAAAAAAAATTTTTTTTATTTTTCAACATAATCTCCTTTTAGCTCTATATACTTTTCCAACCGTTTTTCCAAAATTTTTATCCCGTCCAAAAAATAGGATTTCGGAAGTTCTGCAAAATACTCATCCGTTTGAGCAATGACGTCCTCGTTGGAAGTGAACCGTCGTCCGCCAAGCCATTTCTTCAGATTGGAGAAAAGAAAATAGTCACTCGGGGCCAAATCTGGGGAATAAGCGGGATGCTGCAACAATTCCATTCTCAATTCCACAATTTTGGCCATGGAAATAGCGCAGGTGTGCACACGCGCATTGTCCTGATGCAAGAGGATTTTTTTCTTCTTCAGATGGGGGCGTTTCTCTTTGATTTCCTCGCTCAACCGTTGCAATAACGACGCGTAATACGCTCCTGTTTTTGTTTTATCCTTTTTTCAAGTGGTCGATAAAAATGATGCCCTGCGAATCCCAAAAGACCGTGGCCATCACCTTGCCGGCCGATGGCACAGTTTTTGCCTTCTTCGGAGCCCGTTCACCCTTGAAAATCCACTGTGATGACTGTCTCTTCGTTTCTGGAGTGTAGTAGTGTATCCAGATTTCGTCCACAGTGACATATCGACGAAGGAATTCGGCAGGATTGCGATGAAAGAGTGCCAACATAGCCTCAGACTCCACTACACGATTGCGCTGATTCTCCTCTGAGAGCAAACGCGGCACCCATCTTGCCGAAATTTTTTTCACAGACAATTTTTCATGCAAAATTGAAGCGACTGTACCTTGAGATATGCCCGTGGCCTCAACTAATTCGCGCACTTTAATTCGCCGATCGTTCAAAATCAGATCGTGGATTTTGTCGATGATTTCAGGAGTAGACACCTCAACTGGGCGTCCTGAACGATGTTCATCTTTTGTGGATGAACGACCACGTTTAAATTCATTCACCCAATTGTAAACCGTCGCAAACACAGGTGCAGATGTGCCATGAACTGCATCCAACTCGGCTTTGATTTCTTTCGGGCTTAAGCCTTTCAAATGGAGATGTTTGATGACAGCCCTAAACTCGTTTTTTTCCATTGTTATGCACAAATAAATATCGTTAACTTTAATCGACAGCTTTCCTGTCGATAATGCTACTTACAAAAAAGTATCTTTACCGACACTACGAGCGCAATTTCTCGGATTTTCCAAGGACTTATTGAACGACCCTCGTATTTTTGATGGCCAACTAAGAGTAATTTTGAGACTACGATGAGGATGAGGTCTTGTTAAGTTGAAGAGAAAATACCAAAATATTGGAAAAATATCCATTTCGGAGTTTTGATAGTACAGCCCCCGGTCTTAAAATAGAATTTGTCATTTATATTATGATGTAAAGTTACACTTGTTTAGTTTAAGGTTTGCCATTTTACAATAAAATAAAAAATTCTATGGTCGATAAGCAACAAAATAATGTGTTAAAATTGTATAAAGTTTGTACTTCAGTGATGAGGCTTATCGGGGGTCTAAAAACCCAGCAAGTGATTATAGAGAAGCCATTGCATCAAAATAAAAAAAATTAGACTGCCTGATGTGCATTTTGATCTGAAGGTGTTAATTGTCCTGTATTTCTTTGAAAATTAACAAGAAAAAACCATAACGGTCACCTTAAATTCTGAGTGCTATAATCCGTATGATAAGTGAATTTTTTTTTGGCTCAAACTTGAAGATATGTGCTTTCAACAATATGTCAATTGGCTTCCAAAATCATACGATTTGACACCGTTGAAACTTTTCTAATGGGGCCCTTGAACCTTTTCTAATATTTATGTAGGTAATCCTTAAACTTTACACCATAGAGCTTTGTTTAAAAATCACCAACCGTCAAGTAATGACCGAATTATAGCAAACAATTCATCATAAATTACCTTATAAAGTTCGAGTCCTGTAAGAAGTCACATGGGGGCAATTTAAATTATCTTATATTCCATGTACAAATGACAAGTTCCAGGCAAAATCTGAATTTTTTTGTATTTTACAATAATAATTTTGTTCTTTCCGAAGCGCAAAATGGATATCCCTTAATTAAATTTAATTTTTTTTGTGTACATGTGTATGTGAACACCTGGATTCGCAGGTGCAATACATCCCCCCACTAAACTAAGACTAAGAATAGTACACTCAATAGGAAATGTACTGAATCTATAATCGGTTCTTCAATTGATTCTATGTTCTCACAGTACTAATGGCACGCTGCGCATAACATTATTGATTCCATTTGCACATAAATGTCCGTTTATGTAATGAGTTCGTTTTTGCATTATCAGAAATCGACTATTTTGTTAATTTCTCAAACCAAATTTTGTTAAATTCTCATTATTTTCATTAATTGATCTTTTTTTTTTGTTGGCAAAATAGTGGAAGTTCTGGAGGATACGTGCACTCCTACATTAATATTAAGAAAAGTGAACCCAAATGTGCAAGTTTGAATAAATACAGACTCTTTTCGTTGTTTCGTAATAAATAAAGAACGGCATTCAATTCCAGTGAAGCGGTTACATTTTGGATCCATTTCTCCAATGATATTATCAGTTCTACGGCAACCAGTCTAAAAATTTTCTGCTGCGTGTGTTGCCCTATAAACCACACAACTGTTGTACGATTACGAGTGTATGTATGTGTATGGTATATGGTGTGGCCTTGACGCATTCGGTTTTGGAGGCCAAACCTTGTGTCCAACAAAAAAAAAAAGACACCCACTTTTGGTTTTCATTCTTCTTTTCGATTATATTGAAAAAAATTTATTTTTTTTAGCCATTTTTTTTTTATTTAACTTGAACTTAACACACGAACAAGCAAACAAAACAAAAAACATAGACTCATAATGACATATCGATAATGTAAGAATACGAGTAGAGAAGAGTCATCTTGTAAAAATTGTAGACCTCTTTTAAATTTTACAAAAAGACAGAAAAAAACCAAAAAATAAAAAGAACAGAAAAAGCCGCCACTGTTTTGACGTTCATCTTCCCACATAAACTTCAGGGAGCGGCAGAGTGGCCACTCTTTACGATGCTGGTGGCTTTCTATTTTCGATGTTTACGTAAGCGTTGAACTGAACTCATTCAACAGTGAAGACGCCAGCTAAGCTTTGTTGTGGTTGACTCACGGCGTACAATGAATCGCGTTGGAATTTTACTCATTCACCTTTTAGGTAACAAAAAGAAAAAAGTAAAAATAAATTCCAATCCGCTTTGGGAATATTTCCACAAATTACCAAAAAATAAGTTGACACAGAAGATGTCTGAAAAGTATCTGAAATATCTACGCCGTTATCTATTTTGTAGTTCGGAAATTCTAGCCCTGCCATTTGACAGCTGTCAAAGATAACTCTTATTCAAGGTAACACCTATTAAGCTTGAGGATTGCCATTTTGCATTATAGATTAATAAATAACCTACCGAAGAATGATGTTAAAATAGTAAAAACTTCCTAGAAAAGTCAGTATTTCTTTAAAAATGAAGAACAAGACAACTATGGCCTGTTTTTTTTTTTGGTCTGAACTTACCGTATTGGTTTATCAACAAATAGGACTATAAACAGCAACAAACAAATTTTGATTTTATTATGCGTAAAGTGCCCAGAATTTGTAATTTCGAGATAATTTCGATATTAAAGATCATCGTTTGATTGGACCCCAAGATCGTCTGATTTGACGCCGTTTTATATTTTCTTGTAGGGGGTTACATTAAATATTGTATTTACACAGAAAATCATCAAAATTTCGAGCTACTTAAAAACCAACATCTATTGTTCAAAAGGATCCAGTTCGATCATCAAAATCTGAGTTTGTTGTCCATTTTTGAAAGCATTAAAAATATGGTTTGAAAATTGTTTTTTTATTTACTTTGTAAGTCTCCAAAAAAAAAACACAAGAAAAAATCTATTCTTTATATCCTTTTTTATTATAAGTGACGATTTTAAGATTCGATTACATAAGATCTTGTATATTATTTTGAAAAAAATTTTATATTAAATTATTGTTAGTAAAAAGTTTTACGTCATTTAATAAAATGGAGATAATTGCTCAAAAAAAAAAAATAAGAAATTGGAATTGTTTAAGACTTTTAATACAAAAAAAAAAAAAAAACAAATTTATATTTTCCGTACTTGGAAAATGATTCAATTATATAATTAACAAAATTATTTACGATATTTTTAAGTAGAAGAAAAATAAGAAGAAAAAAACACTTATTCATAAATAAATCAGAAGAAATTAAAAGTAATTTTTTTGGTTCGTTTTCTTTCGCAATGCGATTAAATGATACTTGAACAAAATCTTTTAACAATTGCGAAAATCTTATCTGCTCTTATCACCGCTTGTTTGTTTGGAATTTGTTATTCAATAAAACTAATTTGGCGATTTCGTGTTTTTCTTTAAGAAAAAAAAACCACTGCCACCATACCCCCCATGTCTCCCCTTCGATGAGAATATACGTGTAGGTACACAATAGAGGTGATTTTTTCTTGATTTATTTTCAAAAGAAAAAATAAATAATAAAAAAAAAACGTATTTGAACAGTAGTAAAGAAAATACAAACAAAATCAACAACAATAATCAAAAAAAAACCCTAATATTATGATAAGAAGAAAAAAGTTTATTTTCAAAAAGACGCCAAACATCTACTGTCATTTTTTTAAAATAATTTACGAGTATTATTATAAGGCCTAGAAAACTTACAAAGAATTAAAAAAAATTTCATATTTGAACTACTTGAAAGCTCGTGTAATAATCTTAAATTATTTTGAAGGATTTTAAAAGAAATAATTTTGATTTTGGAGCAATTAAATAAATGTTTTTTTTTTACCTATTATCTTTTAGTATAAAAATACGTGTAAGTAACTTAATAATTTTTTTGAAGAATTTCTTAAAATTTCCGTTGAATAATATCGAAAAATTGTTTGTATTTTTAACGTCCATTAATAAGGATGGCATTAATATTTGGTTTAAAATCGAATAAGTAAAAATAGCCAGAGTTAGTTGCTAATTAAATTACCTAAATTTACTGGGCAGTTCAATATAAATATATTAGAAATTTCGATATTGGGAAATTTTTTGACATCATTTATTCAACTTAATTTTAATGAGAATACCACAAAATATTCTTGGGAGAAATTTCTATATTTTGAGACCTTGGGAATTTTTACTTTTTTTTTAATTTGGAAAGAACAAGAAAAATTTTCTTTTTTGGGAAATTTTTTAATTTTTATTCTTTCAACTGGAATTTAAATTAATATATATCAAAATAATATTAGAAAAATTCCGAGATGTAGAGACCTTGGGATATAGTAAGGAAATTTTTCGATGTTGGGAAATTTTTTGACATCATTTATTCAATTTAATTTTAATGAGAATGCCACAAAATATTCTTGGGGAAAATTTCTATATTGACACCTTGGGAATTTTTACTTTTTTTTTACTTTGGAAAGAACGAGAAAAATTTTCTTTTTTGGGAAATTTTTTAATTTTTATACTTTCAACTGGAATTTAAATTGATATATCACAAAATAATATTATAAAAATTCCGAGATTTAGAGACCTTGGGATATAGTAAGGAAATTTTTCGATGTTGGGAAATTTTTTGACATTATTTATTCAACTTAATTTTAATGAGAATACCACAAAATATTCTTGGGGAAAATTTCTATATATTAAGACCTTGGGAATTTTTACTTTTTTTTACTTTGGAAAGAACGAGAAAAAAATTTTCTTTTTTGGGAAATTTTTTAATTTTTATTCTTTCAACTGGAAATTAAATTGATATATCACAAAATAATATTAGAAAAATTCTCAGATTTTTCAATTTTTGGAATTTTTTTGACATAACGTATTTATTTTAATTTTAATTGGAATACCACAAAATATTCTTTTTTTGAAACGTTGGGAATTTTTAGTTTTTGAAACTTTGGAAAGAATCAGAAAATTTTTTTTTTTGGGAAATTTTGTAATTTTATTTCTTAAATTTACTTGGCATTTCAATATAAATAATACTAAATGCCAGAAAAAATAAAAACTTATATTTAAGGAATGTTCAACTTATAAGGAAGGGTACATTTCTGTTTGAAGAAGGTAAAACTGTGACAGGGTTTATCAATTTTTTCTTTCAATTTTACTTGTATCAATAAATTTTGTAAGTTGAAAATGACTAAATAATATTTTCCATATTATCATTATAGATTTTTTTTTGTTAATTGGTTCTAAACGTTTTTTTTGTTGGTGTCAATTAATTTTTTAATCGTATTTCATTACCTGCTACATCACCGTAGCAATGGCAGCCACCTTCTTCACAGCAGCAACAGCGCCAATGACAATAACGGCCGTTGCAGCAACTATTACTACAGTTCCAGTGGCAACACCATTTGGTTTAAAGTGAAAGTTTAGTACGCGTTGTTATGCGGAAATTTTATTTCAGCAAGATTAAGGATTGGGACTGACGTTCATTGTCAATCCATTCTTGGACTTGCTCACATATTTGAGTAAAAAATCTTCCAAAAAAAAAAACAGTATGCATTTTGGATTAGGAAATTTTTTTTTCTAGCCCACACGAAACATAAATTCATCAAAACGGTACAGAATGGCCTGTGACTCTAGTCTTTGGGACCTTAGATTTCAATGCAATTTTTATTTCGCCATATTGCTTGGATCTTGCCATTATATATAAAATGGCCACCACGTGACTACCTGCAGGGCTCGATCATTTTTTTTAATGATTTTTTCGCACATGTCGGTCAGTAATTTGGCCATTTCTTGATGGATTTCAATTTTTAAACTACTCTTAAGTCTGAGGATTATCTGTGTAAATACTATCTTTTGAAATGGTGTTAAATTGCGCGATCTTGGATCCAAATTGGCATCACCAAATCTCGAAATAACACCTTTCGAGGAACATGATTTTATTTAGCTTGTGGTGATGTTTTATTGCAACCACCTCTCCTTTTTAATTTTCAAGAAAAATGGCGACACCTTCAGATCAAAAATGCACACCAGACAGTTATTTTTGATGGGCTGATGACACCTTCAGAATCCCATATATATGCCAATTTTGTTTATTTACGTAAGTCACTAAGCAAGAAATAAGCCTCAGCACAGACGAAAAAAAATTTGTTCAAAAAATCAGCAGCTAATCGGCGTATTTTCTGAGCAATTTAATTGTGAAGATTAAACAATCTACATTGAAAAGTGGTATACCTTAACCTCAATTTAAATGTGGAGATTATACAATCTTAAAATGGCATAACTTATCCTAAACAAATGTTTTTTTTGGATTTAAGGCATGTTTTGACACCTATCAAATAATAGAACTGGTATTTTCCGAACTCTGAAATGGATAATCCTATACAATTAAGCAAAAGTTTTTCTGGTAAAAAAAAAAATTATTTTTCAGCACAAAAACGGTTTTTTTTAAATAATTTTTTTTTCAAAAATTAACATTTTCTTAAAAAACATTAAATAAAAATTTACTGAAAATGGAATTAATACAATAATTTAAAAAAAACATTTTTCTTGTTGATGATTGATTTACGCTTGGAGATGAAATGCTATTAATTCGAACACAAATTCAAAAGAGAAAATAAAGTAGAACATTTTTTTTTTGTAAACCAAAATTACCTTTCGATAAGTTATTAGGAAAAGGCAAAATGCATTTTTGGAAATTTATTCTTAAGGGCCGATGGGCAGAACGCTTTTTTGATAGTCTGTTGAGTCATTTGTGCATGCATAATAAGGGGCTGAACGCACTATGTTTTTTTGTTGTTGTTTTTTTGGTAATTATACACAAAGTGCAGTATATTGAGTGGCATTGACTCTTCATAATAAAGACCCACCCAATTTCAGTCGCTAAATAAAAGTAATACAATTTGTTTGTTTATCAATCTTATCGTGTTTTTTATGGGCCACAAAGGAAATATAAAAAAAGAGAAGAAAAAAAATGTTAAAAAGAGAAGAAGAGAGAAAAACACCAAAAAAAAAAATTGCATTAAATATTTTCAAGTGGTTTTTATTTTATTTTTATTTGTTCAGTCAGTTCTCATATAAAAGTATAATTATTATTTGCGGACGATTGCGTGAGCATGTAAAAAGTGTTACAACAGGAATAAAAATGATAAATTTTCATAAAAAAATATTTAATTAAACTGATAGTAATAATTCTTATCAAAAGAGCAAAAAAAAAACCAAAATTAGGTTGGATCGTTCCGCATACGTGGTGCAATGAACTGCAATTTGCAATTGTAAGAAGATGAAAGCAAACGAAAGGAATGCAAATATTCGTAAGCCGTTATTATTGTTGATTAAAAATAAAAATAAAAATAATCCGAAAAGTATTTTTACAGTGGATGCAATTTTTACAGTGGAAAATGTTACGAAAATAAAATTGCCTGGCAAGTGTCCATTTTGATTGTGCGAAAATTATACCGTCGCCATTTTCTGTTGGATTTTTTTTTTTTAATTGTGCTTACTTTTT
This sequence comes from Atherix ibis, assembly GCA_958298945.1. NCBI lineage: Eukaryota > Metazoa > Arthropoda > Insecta > Diptera > Athericidae > Atherix > Atherix ibis. Next base: position 9,346,896 of record OY282610.1, read on the forward strand.
AAAAATAAGCATTCATTAAAAAATAGTCTTAAAAAATGTCAGAGTTTTGGAAAAAAGTTTTAAAAATTAAAGTTTTCAGTAGTTTTGGAAAAAAGGGCAATTTTTTGGTTTTGGGAAATTTTGTAATTTTGGGCAATTTAAATTGAAACGTGACAAAATAATATTAGGGAAATTTTTAAAATAATATTCGAAATAAGTGGATTAAAATGTTACAAAAAAAAATATAAGAGAAATATTTTAAGATATTTTAATCGTAGAAATAACGGGGAAGTTTCTAAATGTTTCAATTCAAATTTTTGTGTAACGTAAAGAAAATTTTATTTTGGGAATTGCGAGGAAATTTTTTGATATTACTTATTCATCTTAATTTTAAATGGAATACCATAAAATATTCTTTTTTGAGAACTTGGGAATTTTTATTTTTTGATATTTTGGAAAAAAACGAGAAAATTTTCTTTTTTGGGAAATTTTTTAATTTTATTTCTTTCAACTGAAATTTATATTGATGTTTAAAAAAAATACCGAGATTTTGAGACCTTAGGAAATAACGAGGAAATTTTTCGAATTTGGGATATTTTTTGACATCATTTATTCAACTTAATATTAATGAGAATACCACAACATATTCTTGGGGAAATTTCTATATTTTGAGACCTTGGGAATTTTTCCTTTTTCACTTTGGAAAGAAAAAGAAAATTTTTATTTTTTGGGAAACTTTATTTCCGTCAACTGGAATTTAAATTGATATATCACAAAATATTGTAATATTAGAAAAATTCCGAGATATTGAGACCTTGGGATATAGTAAGGAAATTTTTTGATATTGGGAAATTTTTTGACATCATTTATTCAATTTAATTTTAATGAGAATGCCACAAAATATTCTTGGGGAAAGTTTCTATATATTGAGACCTTGGGAATTTTTACTTTGGAAAGAACGAGAAAAATTTTCTTTTTTGGGAAATTTTTTAATTTTTATTCTTTCAGCTGGAATTTAAATTGATGTATCACAAAATAATATTTAACAAAATACCGAGATTTTGAAACCTTGGGAAATAGTGAGGAAATTTTTTGACATCGCTTATTCATCTTAATTTTAATTGGAATACCACAAAATACGGGAATTTTTATTCTTTATTACTTTGATAAGAACGAGAAAATTTTCTTTTTTGGGAAATTTTTAATTTTATTTCTTTCAACTGGAATTTAAATTGATATATCACAAAATAATATTAGAAAAATTCGGAGATTTTGAGATCTTGGGGAATAATGAGGAAATTTTTCGATTTTGGGAAATTTTTTGACATCGCTTATTCATCTTAATTTTAATTGAAATACAACAAAATATTCTTTTTTGAGACCTTGGGAAATAGTGAGGAAATTTTTCGATTAGGAATTTTTGAATTTTTAGCTTTATCAACTAAAATTCTAATTAAAATATCACAAAATATTCTTGGGGAAATTTTCTTTATTTTGAGACATGGGGAATTTTTATATTTTTTTACTTTGGATAGAACGAGAAAATTTTTCATTTTTGGAAAAAAATTTTAATTTTATTTCCTTCAAATGGAATTTAATTTGATGTTTAGAAAAAATACCGAACTTTGAGACCTTGGGAAATAGCGAGGGAATTTTTCGATTAGGAATTTTTGAGCTTTTAGCATTATCAACTAAAATTCTAATTAAAATATCACAAAATAGTCTTGGGGGAAATTTCTTTATTTGAGACTTTGGGAATTTTTATATTTTTTTGATATATAAAAAAAGAACGAGAAAATTTTTCTTTTTTGGGAAATTTTGTAATTTTATTTCCTTCAAATGGAATTAAATTGATATTTAGAAAAAATACCAAACTTTTGGGACCTTGGGAAATAGCGAGAAAATTTTTGCGATTTTTGAACTTTTAGCATTATCAACTAAAATTCTCACATAATATAGGTCATAAAAATCCTCTAGATTTAAAGGAAATTAAAAATATTTTGGTTTTAAATTAAATTAAGCATGGTGAGGATTTTAAGAGATTTTCTCAATTAGAACTTCATTTGAATATCAAGAAAAAAAAATAATAATAATAATAAAAATAATAGGAAAATTATGGGAAAATGTATAAAATCTTCATTATATCGTGGAAGCAATCAAGAAATTTTATCAATTAATGTTAATTAAGAAAAATCTTGGAAAATATCAACAAATAACATTTTACATAATTAAAGTAGGAAATTTTTTTCAGTACTTTGGGATATATTTTTGTTGAAGATTTTTGTTTTGTTTTTGAACTGGAATTTCTGTTAAAATATTACACAAATAAACCATAGCAGACATACAAGTCGCATTTTTTAAAATTCTTAGATTTTGTTTTTGAGGAAATTTTTAAAATTTGAATTTTCTTAAAAATATTACAAAATAACGGTTGAAATAATAGGAAAATTTTTCCATTTTCGAAGCGTAAGAGTAAAAAGACTCACGTATTGAAATAGTTTATTTCAGGTGATATTAATTATTTTTTTAATATTTTTTTCTTATTATTTTTGTTCTATTGAAAACCAGACACGACTTGGTAAAATCTTTACTACAAAAAATGGCAGCACTAATAATACTTCTAAAATATAATTCGCCACTTTTAGTTTTATTATAACTCAAAAAGGTGGACTCTAAAAATAGGAGAACTATTTTTTGAGTTAAAAAAAAATATTAGAAAAAATTATGGGGTACTTCTATATTTTTTTTTATTAGAAAAATATTTTTTTTAAAAACACCTTCGTCGAAAGTAGTGAGTTTTTTTAAAGAAAGTTTACTGGTTTCAATTCAAGTTCGTAAGAGATTCAATCTATTATATAATGTATATGCAATAGAAAAATATTTTTAATCATTTGCCTAATTATTGTACATAACATAGAAGTTTTTTCTACGGAATTAGGTCATGGTCTTCCTTGAAACTTTCCCCGTACAAGTTGTTCAATTTATTTGATATTATTTTCATGAACGAACTCATTGGTAAGCTTCTTATTATAACATTTTCGAATAATTAGTATTCTTTTTTGTACACATTTTTAACAATTTTTAAAAAAGCTTTTTTTAAAAAAATACCTTTCGATTGAGGCCATTTTTTTAGATGGAAATTTTTTATTTTAAATTGATGCATTGCATGACGGTCATGTCATATGATGCATTCGAATTTTGATGTTGGCTGAAGAGAAGTAAAAATGGGAACTGCGGTAAAGGAAAACTGGGTCAAATCCGTTAAGCACTGATGTTCTTAAGATTTTGTATGTATGCATGCCTGCATATAGTACAGGTGTACGAGTTTGGACTGTGAACTGAAATGCAGTAACGATTGTGCAAGGTGCAATACTTAAGATAGTCGGACAGTCACGGCCATATTAACTACGTAACTAGTGATTTTGATAATATAAGAAAACATCGATCGAATTCACGATTCTGAAAAGTACGATTTATGTACAATTTTTTAAATATTCCGACAATTAATACAGTCGTATAGACGTAATAAATGCAATATCATTTCGATTGCAATGGAAATGCAGTCAGTCATTGTCATACTCCATTCTAAAAAGTCACATAAAATCTATTATCGACTATTGGTTGGTAAATACAATAAAATCGAAGTGGTTGGTTTTGTGTGTGCTTTTAAATTAATAGCTTTACTGATTGTAAAAATGGAAAACTTAATAAAATTCTCACCATAGTTAATATTTACTAGCCATAATTAAAATTCGCTGCTCGACGAAATATCTATTCCAGATGGGGTCTAATATTCACCATTAAACTATACAAAGAAATTCTGCAGTAATCAATCATGTTATGACTATTTTTGCACCTTATCCTAAATGGGGGCACGTTTATTGTTGTATATTTGCGATAACGATTATGTTCACGCATCGATTGATTGTTAAATAAAATTTTAAATACGGTATCTTATCTATAAACACCAATTTTATTCTAGTACAAACCGAAAACTGAAATGAAAAATGAAAATTTCAAAATAATTCGATTTTATTCAGTCATCTTTCACCTTGTCCCATGAGACTTTAAAATAAAGTTTACTGTACTGTGATGACGATGATATTCCTACTGTTAACATGTTGCGAACATTGACCTTTATTTTTGTTGTCTTTTCGTGAGCAAATCTTAACATTTTTTTCACATAAAATATTCGAACGTGTCTATTCCAACACTTTGCAAATACTCGTCTTTACTGAACTCTTCAGTCAGTCCAAAATTGAATATTTTCAATGTCACGGATGTACCGCAGGCTCCCCTTTCTCCTTCTCCACACAGCCTAAGTCTTTCTTCTTAACTTTGAGAAGTTGAATTTTCGTTATAATGATATTTATTTGCATAAAAATAGCACACTTTTGTGTTATTTTTTAGGGCTCTGCTTCTAAATTTTGGCTAATTGACGTATTTTTGTGCCCAGAACATGTCAATTATTACTATTCAAGTTTTACTTTTAAATTCCTAAAAATCGTTTTATTATAAAATCTTTTAATAAAAATATTTGTTACGATTTTATAAAAATATTTAATAGTAAAACGTTTTGCCAACAATTTTTAATCAAACAAATTTAACAAATTTAATGAAAATAACAAGTCAAAACTGCTATAAAAAAATGTCCACAAAATTTATTTTCTTGACTTTTAAAAAAAAAATTCCAGTAAAATATTTTCTGATAAAATTCTTCAATAAAAATTTCAACTCAAAAATGTCGGCTTAAAATTTTCCATTTTTTTTAGGACTTTTTTAATTTTGTCTTAAAATTTTTTTATTAATATTTTTCCTTTTTTTTAGATTTTCCTTTTTTTTCAGAAAGTTTTTGTTTTAGTAGTTATTTTTATTTCTAAGATTTTCAAATAAATATTAACTTAAAATTTATAGTTAATATGTTCGCCTGAAAGTTTGCACTAAATTTTTATTTAATTTTTACATTGATATTATTTATAAAACAAAATTTTTTTGTTCAGATTCACACCAAAAATGTACTAAAATTGAGAATTTTCATTAAACAATTTCTATGAAAACTTGCACCAAAAATTTTCCATAAATTTGTCAAAAATTTTTAATCAAACAAATTTTAAAAGTGAATTTTATTTGAAAAAAAAATAACCAGTTTAAACTGTTAATAAAAAATGTCCACTAAAATTTTCTTTTAAGTAATTTGTAAAGAATTTCGAGTAAAACATTTTCCGTAAAAAAATTTCAAAAAAAATCTAAAAAAATACACTTTAAAATTTTCTTTGAAAATTGTTTTATTCAAATTTTCCATTTTTATGAAATTTTCAGAATTTTTTTATGTTTTCTTTTTAACGATTTCTAAAAAAAAAAATTCGTAAAAACTTTTAGTAAAAGTGGTTCGCCTATAATTTCTCACTTGAAAATTTCCTCCTAAAATTTTGTATTTTTTTATTTTTTCTTTAAAGAATTTCATTTAAAAGAATTCACTAAAAATGTCAAGTAAAACTTTTCAACAAACATTTTTTTGTTGAAATTCACACCAAAAATGTACTAAAATTGAGAATTTTCACTAATTTTCAATAGTAAATTTTACAAAAAAGATTTTCCATAAAAATAACCATATTAAACATTGTTTAGAAAAATATCAACTAATTATTTTTTTCTCGAATTTTTTAAAGAATTTCAAGTAAAAAATTTCTTTAAAAAATTTCCTTAAAAAATTTCTAGTCAAAAATTTTCTCTTCAAAATTTTCCCTTTTTTGCGGACCTTTTTTTGAAAATTTTTATAAATTTTTTTTATAAAAAACTTATAGAAAAAAGTTTTTACTAAGAATATTCATTTAAATATGATTTCGGATTAATTTACACTAAAAATATATAAAAAATTATCATTTTAAAAAAATTATACTAAAAATGTACTAAAAATTTCGGCTTAGATTTTTTTTTAAGAAATTTTAGTTTAAAATTTTTTCTTTTTTAATTTAACTGTTTTCGTTTAAATGTTTTAACTAAAAAATTTTTTTATTAAAATTATTTTGAATATTCAACTAAAACTTTTCAATAAACAAAAAAATTATAGTAAAAAATTTTCATTTCAAATTATCACTAACAATTTTTTATAAAAGTTTCTACTTAAAATGTTTATTAAAACTTTTCCCATTAAAAAAAAATTCACTTAAAATTATTATTAAAATGTTCCTTTAGGAAACGTTTAGAAAAATCCATTCTATTTCTCATTAAATTTTTATTTTTTCTTATAAGAACTTTTACAAAAATTTTCAGTAAAAATATTTTAATCAAAGTTTTCGCTAAAAATGTTGATTTCTAGTAAAAAAAACCATTAATAAAGTTGAAAATTTTCTGCAAAAATATTTTAGTGAAAATAAATATATTTTCGAATTAATAATTTTGGATAAAAAAAATCTCCACAAAAAGTTTTAGTAAAAACTCTCATTAAAAATTGATTTATTTTCTATAAAAAAAAACCATTAATTTAAGAGAAAATTTCCCCCAAACATATTTTTTTGATCATTTCCATTAAAAATACCTATTAAAAAATTTTATAATCGAATTTCGAGTAAAATATTTTCATAAGAATTTAATAAAATGAATAGAATTTCTCTGAAATTCGCACACTTTTCTTTTGGGGAAAATTTGTCCTTTTTGTAAAAATTTCCTATAAAAATTTTGGCTTTTATGAAATTTTCTATTTTCTAATAATTTTTTTATAATTTCGATTCGAGAGCAGTGTTTTGAAGGATGGTATTTCCAAATGTCAGAATACAATGAGTCCTTTTCCTATTTAAGCAATTGGTAAGAATACTCTTAATGTAGATGGCAACAGTATCGCATCACCCATTCTAATGGTAATGACACTCAGCAAAGATGATTCGCTTAATCATAACGCGCCGCATCTGATAAAGTTAATTGCATCCGCGTTTAAATGATTCGCATCCAAACACACGAGATAACCGAGCAGATATTTAGATGCAAATGAATAGATTGTCGGCCTGTTGTAAGACTTATCGTTAAACGGCCAGACAAAAGCGTTCGAAATTGATTTTAATTGCTCCACTGCACTATGGGTCTGGGTAACAGGAGCAGAGTCAACCAAATCTGAATAGTTTTGTTGTCAGATTGAATAATTAGACGAGTGTTGATTACCCTCTATGACTGATATCGCTCCAGTGGCTGTGCATTCAGCAAGATCAATTCGAAAATGAAATTTATTCAATTCACGATACGTTTTGTACAAGGTTGTTCCCCATCCCACCATATTGTTCATTCCTTTGTGGCTGCTCTCTTATCACTTGGGTGCATGTCAAGGCCGTCTTCGTGTGTATTCCAGAGGTCCATTCAATCAATTGTCGCCGCTAGTGTGCTTTAAATTTGAATTTATATCAATCCGAATTACGATCGCAACGACGAACAATTTTTAACTACACATTCATTCTATTGTGGCGCTCATACAGAAATGAATTGTAGATATTATAGGTATTCGTATTCTAAATTGGTTATTGTTTTGGCGAAAATTATGAAATGACTCCTTTTAATGAAGAAGGAAAGACCAAATAGAGAATAGCAATTCTAAGATTTCCTTTAAACAAAATGTAACAAAAAAAATATTTACTACTAAAATTTTCCATAATCTAATTTGTATCAAAGGTTGGTTATGTGACACCGATAATAAATCAGAAATAATTTCTCAAAAGGTAAAGTGATTTTTAATTTGCGGTAAATGAGAGAAGAAGAAAAATATTTGCGGCTTTTCTATTTGTCGGTAGGTCTTAGATCTGAGCCGTTTCCAATTTCATGCACAAATTGCTACAAATTACCCTGAAATACTATCTGACCATTAAAAACAGTGCAATTATATTCTCACTTGTCATTTTGTGTAATAAGAATTTATTATTATCTTTTTCTTGTACTTTCTTTTATTATTATTTTTGAAGAGGATTTTATTTTTAAGGTAATAATATTAACTGTTAAATATAGACACAACTCCTCCGCAAAGAATCACTTGAAAAATGTGCGTTTTTTTTTTAAACTAAAATTCTGGAGTTTGTTACAAAATTAAGTACAGTAAAAATAATCAGCAAAAATATGCCGTAAATATTTCTAGTAAAAATATGCCGTAAATATTTCTAGTAAAAATTTGCCGCAAAAATACGTAGTAAAAATTTCTGTTAAAAATTTCTAGTAAAACTGATTAGTAAAAAATTTAAAATGAAAATTTCTAGTAATAATTTTTATTTAGAATTATCTTTAAAAAATTTCTACAGACTTTTTCATAAAAATTTTTGGTTAAATATAAATATTTGGGAGAAATGTTTAAAATAATTTTCAGTAAAAATAGTTACGCCAAAAATTTTTTTGGTAAATGTTTTAGTAAAAATTTTCAGTAGAAATTGTCATTAAGTAAAAATGTTTTTTTTTAGATTTTTTTTTTAAATTTAAAAAAAAAAAACCATTCAGTAAAAATGTTTGTTTCTTTAAAATTTACTGTAAAAATTTGCAGTAAATTCTTCTAAGATATTTTTTATCTAATCAAAATGATGGTCATCAACTCAGGAGTGAGCAAAAAAATGGTTTCCAAGGTGTTCGATAGGAATTTAAATTTTTTATAACAAAGTTCTCTTTGAGACTTGGATCACAAGGAGCAATCTGGCAACTAGGGGACTTCCTTTTCAAATAGCTTATACGGTAATCCCCTGTTTAGAGGCGCAGTACAAGTTTTAACCACATTCAGTACCTACGGCGACCCTATAGGGCCGTCATAAGTAAAGTTGTGTTTTTGAAGTGTGAAAAAAATGGAACAAAAAATTTTGTACTAAACAAAATTTTGTTTGTACCAACAATAATTCCAGCCTCGAAAAATTCCAACGATCCATTAGGGAACATTCCTTATAAAGAGCACAAGTCTATCGAGGGCCGATCAGCAATGGAAAATTAACTTCGCTCAGGGAGGTCATCAACCTCAAAAACTGATGAAAATGTAGAAAAAATGAAGGCCTTACCGTCGATTCAAATTGAATCTGATGGGGTTTTTTTTTTTTTTTTTTTTAAAAAAGTCCTGGAAAGACTCAGAAATAAAGGAATTCTCGCAGATATTTGACAATGGTCCCAATCACACGAGCATCTCCTTCATTAACGAATTTTTGTTCAACAAAAAAAGGGGTTTATATGCTTCCCCAGTCCCACTATTCACCTAATTTCAGCCCATGCGACTTTTTTTTTGTTCTAAAGGATCAACAAAAAAAGTCCTTGAAAGACAAAGAAAAAGGGGTTTATATGCTTCCCCAGTCCCACTATTCACCTAATCTCAGCCCATGCGACTTTTTTTTTATTCTAACGGATCAAAAATAAAGTCCTTGAAAGACAAAGACTCAGAAATAAAGGAATTCTCGCAGATATTTGACAATGGTCCCAATCACACGAGCATCTCCTCCATTAAAGAATTTTTGTTCAACAAAAAAAGGGGTTTATATGCATCCCCAGTCCCACTATTCACCTAATCTCAGCCCATGCGACTTTTTTTTATTCTAACGGATCAAAAATAAAGTCCTTGAAAGACAAAGACTCAGACATAAAGGAATTCTCGCAGATATTTGACAATGGTCCTAATCACACGAGCATCTCCTTCATTAACGAATTTTTGTTCAACAAAAAAAGGGGTTTATATGCTTCCCCAGTCCCACTATTCACCTAATTTCAGCCCATGCGACTTTTTTTTTGTTCTTAAGGATCAACAAAAAAAAAGAAACTTGAAAAGCCGTCATCTTGGTCCTATCGATAGCATCCAAAGGAGTTGACGCCTTCCAGTACTGTTTCGAAGAGTGGAAACAACACCTCCTTCGATATATAACTACCTAAGGGAACTACTTCGAAGGGTATAACGTTAATGTATAAAAATAAAATAAAATTGCTAAAAAAACATGTCTCATTACTTTAATGCAATACCGAAGATTGCATATTTTCCAAAATTCCCCGAAATCATGAAGAGTATTTCGATCCGAAACAATTTTTTGTCGTCCGCACAATTTGGAAATGTTATCAAAAAATTTGTTGCTTCAATAAAATTGATCAAAAATAAATATTATCCCAGTTGGCTAATGAATAGTAATCAGGTTGACAACTCTATTCAAAGTGAATTATCATTTCTGTGATAATTTTTTAGATGAAAACGAATTTTATTAACAACAACAACAACAACAACAAAATAATAATGATATAATAGTAAACGTCAGTTTTGGGGCTCTGATCACCTACCTTGACGTAATTGAGACTAGCAACGTTGATGATCAATTGTTAAGTGCTGAGCAAATAATAGGAGAAAAAAAATCAACTAAATAAACAAAATGACAGATATGGATGGTGGAAACTATTTAAGTCACAGAATTTTTCCTATGATGATATCTCAATAAATAAACAATATCAATTGCATGCTAATAAATGGAAAATAATAATTCAATTTTGTATATTATTACGGAGAAGAAATCTTAAATAAATAAATACGAAATATCCACTCTAATCGAACTATGGATACAGTCGAATTTTTTGCATTGTTGTAATCGTGGCGATCTTTATTATTTGACCGTTCTTAGGAAAATCGATAAGGGTATCCGCTAATAAATATAAAAATGTTATCTCAGATAACTTAATTGAAAATGGAAATGTATCTTGATTCGAAGTGCAAATGGTTTTCTAGAATACATATTATTTTTGTGATTTATCTGAAATTATAAAAGTTTTTTGTTTGTTTTTGTTTTTCACTAACCAATAACTGATGGCGTTTCAGTTGTGCTATCCTATAACACTCCGATGAGGAGCGTTGAGGGTGTTCTTTTTTTAATGCTTTTTCTAAGGTCACACGTAAATAACATTTCACACGTGCACCTTCGTATTATCAATGGATTATTTTTTATTTGCAAATAAATTTTAACTACGTGATAATGGTTGCTAGAAATCTTCTCATTTATATTCGCATAGATTTCATTTAAAATCGGTATTTTTTTCTTGTTTGGTGAGTACTTCCAAATAAAAAGAAATTAAATACATTTGATGTACTATTTATCAGAACGTACTAAATTTATTGTTTTTTCTTACTAATTTTTATTTAGATTGATTTTATCAAATAATTAATTTGGATTTTTGTAAGATTTACTAATTTTTTTATTATAAAAAACTATCGGTAAAATTTGTCAGTAAAAATTTCTAATAAACATTTTAAAATACTTAAAAAATTTCAGTAAAAATTTCTAGTAAAAATTTTCAGTAAAAGTTTTCAGTAAAAATTTTTATTAAATTTTCAGTAAAAATTTCCAGTAAAATTTTTTATTAAATTTCTAGTAAAAATTTTCAGTACAATTGTCTAGTAAAATTTTTTGGTAAAAATTTTCAGTAAATATTTTCAGTAAAAATTTGTAGTAAAAATTTTCAGTAAAAAGTTGTAGTAAAAATTTCTAGTAAGAATTTCCAGTAAAAATGATCAGCAAAAATTTCCAGTAAAATTTTTAGTAAACATTTCTAGTAAAAATTTCTAGTAAAAATTTTTAATAAAAATTTCTAGTAAAAATTTCCAGTAAAATTTTCTAGTAAAAATTTCTGGTAAAAATTTCTAGTAAAAATTTCTAGTAAAAATATGCCGTAAATATTTCTAGGAAAAATTTGCAGTAAAAATATCTAGTAAAAAAGATCAGTAAAAATTTCCAGTAAAAATTTCTGGTAAAAATTTCCGGTAAAAATTTTTATTAAATTTTCAGTAAAACTTTGCAGTAGAAATTTTCAGTAAAAATTTTCAGTACAATTGTCCAGTAAAATTTTTTGGTAAAAATTTCTGGTAAAAATTTTCAGTAAATATTTTCAGTAAAAATTTTTAGTAAATATTTTCAGTAAAAATTTGTAGTAAAAATTTTCAGTAAAAAGTTGTAGTAAAAATTTCGGGTAAAAATTTCCAGTAAAAATTTCTCGTAAAAGTTCTGGCAAACATTTCTAGTCAAAATTTCTAACAAAAATTTCTAGTAAAAATTTCTAATAAAAATTTCCAGTAAAATTTTGCAGTAAAAAATTCCAGTAAAAATTTCTAAAAAGAATTTCCAGCAAAAATTTCAGTAAAAATTTCTAGTAAAATTTTTCAGTAAAAATTTCCAGTAAAAATTTTTATTAAATTTTCAGTAAAAATTTCCAGTAAAAATTTTTATTAAATTTCTAGTAAAAATTTTCAGTACAATTGTCTAGTAAAATTTTTTGGTAAAAATTTTCAGTAAATATTTTCAGTAAAAATTTGTAGTAAAAATTTTCAGTAAAAATTTGTAGTAAAAATTTTCAGTAAAAATTTGTAGTAAAAATTTTCAGTAAAAATTTGTAGTAAAAATTTTCAGTAAAAATTTGTAGTAAAAATTTTCAGTAAAAATTTGTAGTAAAAATTTTCAGTAAAAATTTGTAGTAAAAATTTCGGGTAAAAATTTCCAGTAAAAATTTCTCGTAAAAATTCTGGCAAACATTTCTAGTCAAAATTTCTAATAAAAATTTCTAGTAAAAATTTCTAATAAAAATTTCTAGTAAAAATTTCTAATAAAAATTTCCAGTAAAAATTTGCAGTAAAAAATTCCAGTAAAAATTTCTAGTAAGAATTTCCAGCAAAAATTTCCAGTAAAATTTCTGGTAAACATTTCTAGTAAAAATTTCTAGTAAAAATTTCTAATAAAAATTTCTAGTAAAAATTTCTATTAAAAATTTCCAATAAAAATATCTAGTTAAAATTTCTGGTAAAAATTTCTAGTAAAAATTTCTAGTAACAAAGATCAGTAAAAATTTCCAGTAAAAATTTCGAGTAAAAATTTTCTAGTAAAAATTTCTAGTAATAATTTTCAGCAAAAATGTTCAGTAAAATTTTTTTATACAAATTTCTAGTAAAAATTTCGAATAAAAATTTCCAGTAAAAATGTATAATAAAAATTGTTGGTAAAAAATGCTGGTGAAAATTTCTAGTAAACATTTTTATTTAGAATTATCTTTAAAAAATTTCTCTGTTAAAATGTTCAAAAAAACTTTTTAATAAAAATTCTTGGTTAAATATAAATATTTGGGATAAATGTTTAAAATAATTGTCAGTAAAAATAGTTACGCCACATATTTTTGGTAAAAGTTTTAGCAAAAATTTGCAGTAGAAATTGTCATTAAGTAAAAAATTTTTTTTTTAAATTTACTGTAAAAATTTGCAGTTAAAATTTTTTGTCAAAATATTGTATCTATTAAAAAATACACTGCCAAAATTTTCTTAAGAAACTTTTCAGTAAAAATGTCTTATAAAAATGTTCTGTCAAAATTCTGAGTAACAATTTTTAGTAAAAGGATTTTGGTGTTAAAATTTGAGTTTCGACTATGAATTTTTGATAAAAATTGTAAAAAAAAAAACAACTAGAATTTAACTGTAGATTAATGTTAAGAATTTTTAGTAAATATTTTTAGTAAAAATTAAAAATTGTTTTTATCACAAGTAAGTTTGTATGGTTTTTAATAAATATTTATTATTATTATTAACATTATACGTTAGTTCGTTTACAGTGTAGGTTTTTATTTTTGTTGAATTATTTACTAATTGAGAATAGGCAATGTTCTTACAAAACTTTTATTTTTTTCTTATAAAATAAGTTTTCCCCTTTAATTATGCGGGTAGGTTTATACCATAAATTGAAAGTACAACTCAACTTAAAATAGTAAAACTCACAAGTAAATATTATATAATATATAAACAAGATAACAATGGTGTATCAAATGACGTTGACGATTTGGTTAATTAATTGTAATTTTTATAGTGTGTTCGATGCATTTAAAAATAGTTTACTTTTCAGTTTGTTATCACGCGCTGGTAATTACCATATTCTCGAGTACATTAGGGAAATTTTATCGGTTTTGTGGTTGAAACACTTTCCACTATCGGACGAATAGCCTAGTTTCATGGTTAAGCATTTTTTTTTTCCAAACAAAACTTTCAGTTACTAACAAAATTGATTGCACAAAAACTGCCATTTCAACAAAATCAATTTTTCTTTTTCAACTGAATTAGAATAAAGTAATAGAAAAAAAGTCTATTAGCTTAAAAAAAAAAAATTAAAAATATTCAAATAGAAATAAATCTATCTAATTAAATTAATAAAATTTTGATTCGTTTATCTTAAGTTTTTTTTCCCCTTTTGTAATTAATATTATAAATCTATTTTAATTTTCCATAATCACATGTGCGTTTGAATCTACACATATTGTATAATCATACAATTTTCAACAACATTTTTTTTTTCAAAATATCGCGTCGACTATAATGTGATAAGTCAAATTCCAAGAAACGCACAAAATGGACCTACTAAACATTCGGTTCTAACCCACCCCCGCACCACATTAGACTTTAATTTGAATGCGTACATTGGCAAAATCTTTAAAACTAGCCGCTGCCATCACGCTTTGTTGTCTTGCCAGTCCGCTAGAGAGATTTTGTGCTATTCTTCTAATCGTCTACAATTACATAATTTGGAACTTAATATTTGTTGTTTTTTTTCCAATTATAATCGTACTGTCGCACTCAAAATCATAGTCATACTATTAATCTCGGTTCAATTAAAACTGATAAGCAATGACAACCAAGCAATACCCTCCCCCTCCTCCCTCCTACGGGCAACTGACAAGCCACCGACAAAAAGAAAAAAAAGAAACACTAAAAATTGTCATTTCAAATTATTGTAGAAGAAATTATAAATACAATAGTATAAATAATTACAAGATGATTAGACGAAAATTTTCGTATAAAATTTAAAAAAAAAACGTTTTTCATGGAAAAAACCCGATTGCATTGTGAGGGACGCGATTGCAGTTCGGTTAATTTTTTGTGGCTTTGAAAATCGAGCGACAATGACATCGTTCGATGTTGAGGCCAAGAGATGCGAGCATAAAAAATTGAACGCTCTTTAAACCGTTTGCGAAGCTTTTATATACTTGATAAGTTTGCCGCTCGCCGTCAATTCGTGCCTAATAGCCAAACATGAAATTATCAAATTTGCACATGTATGTTACGAGTATGTATACAAACATCTGATGTGCGTATGGATTGATATGGGGATGTATGGATGTGTACGCGTATATATAGCCTTGATTGCATTTGACGGTCAAGCGTTTGTGTACGATTACGATTTGGATTGGATTTGAATTTGAATGGAAAATTAAGAGGAATTCTCTGATTAAGAAGGTTCGAGAGGAGTACGGTGTGTTCTAATCGGGAGTTGAGCGGGCGCATGGCGATTAAATTTGGCTAAAAATAAATTCCATGCGTTGCTGATATGCGGCGGGTGAGAGGAACGACGAATGCTAATATGGCGTCAATACTGGAGAATCATGAATAGGAGTAGAGGTATTTTTTTGCTAACGTGTTGTGCGGTTTTTGTTCATACAATCGTATGCTATTAAAATTTTACTTCAGTGCCTAATTGTGTATTTTTCCATTTTCTGAAATAATAGCTGGATGGTATACTGAAAGGGGAGATGAAGGAGACTTTTTGTCAACATACTTAGAAGAAATGAAAATTTATTTTTAGAAAGAAATAAAATAATGTGTCAACAATTCAAAAAAATAATTTGAACCGAAATAAATTAAGAAAATAATTAAAAAAATGGAGTAATTTTGTAAAACTGACAGAGCAAAATTTATTATTTGATTTTGAAGTATTATAATCGATTCAATTATATTCTGAAAATAACATCATTCAAATAGCTGCCTCGGTTCCGTTTCCATAACCGAATACAATGGTTTCAATTTTAAATCATCTTGTACAATAAATTTGTCCTTATTTCACGTATTTGGCTTCAAATAAAACCCACTAGAATAAGTCCAAAAAGTGTTACATCACAACTTCTTGGAGGCCATTGAACATCTGCATTTTTTGAAATTATCGACTCGCTAAACTTTCGAAAAAAGGACAGATAATGCCACCGTGCCATAATCCGGACCAAAAGAGTCACTTTTTCGGAATGTAAAGGTTTCTCGTGAGTTGGCTTCAGCGTAGTATGACGGGGATTTAAATATCTAAAACCACCTAGCAATTCCCCGAACACATTGCTGCTCAAAAGTAACGGTATGCGATCTTTAGATGCCTTAAAACGTGATGCACTCTTTTCTTCTTTTGATATAAAGGTCATCTTGGGCATTGGTATTAAATTCTGCTTAAATTCTTACGCTATGAAATGAAAAACGTTTTTTAAATTTCTCAAACCAATCCTATACTTTCCAAAAAAATACTGAGTGCCTTTTCCATTTTCTGAATAATTAACAAACAGCAACGTGTTTTTGAATATTTTTTGTTCCAAGTCCCGAATTCTTAGGGTCTTCAAAAACACGTTCTCATTTATTGGCTTTGTAGTATTTTTGAATATTTTTCGAAATTCCGTCTTTGTAGTTCTTAAAAACCACATTTTTTTATATATTGACATTTTAGTGCTCTTAATCACTTTTCGCAAATTCCGACTTTGTAATGTTTAAAAACCACATTTTGACTTTGTAGTATTTTTGAATATTTTTGCATGTGCCGAATTCTTAGGTGTTCAAAAACACGTTTTCATTTATTGACTTTGTTGTGTTTTTGAATATTTTTTCTAAGTTCCGATTTTGTAGGGCTTAAAACCACGATTTGAATATTTTCTCCAAATTCCGATTTTGTAGTGTTTTTGAATATTTTTTGTTCCAAATCCCGAATTCTTAGGTTTTCAAAAACACATTTTCATTTATTGACTTTGTTGTGTTTTTGAATGTTTTTTCCAAATTCCGACTTTGTAAAGATTTAAAACCACAATTTGACTTTGTTGTGTTTTTGAATATTTTTTCCAAATTCCGATTTTTTAGGTCTTAAAAACTACATTTTTGTATATATTGCTTTTATATACTCAGAAGTTTTTTTTGTAACTTTTTCAAAAATCACAATAACGCAATTCTTACAATCCACCAACTGAACACTTGGAACACAAGATACATAATGTATAAATAATGGGCTCGATTCAGTTTTCAAAGAATCTTGATTTTGTAAACGTTTGGAATAAAAACTTAATTTAGAAGGGTTGTAGAAGGGTTACCTGTACTTTTTTCCAAAAATATCTTAAAAATTATTTTTAATTGGAAAAAATGAAAACTAATTAAAACTAAATAATTTTCCTATAAAAATTTTGATTTTTATAAAAAAAAAATTCCATTAATCTTTTGGTTGATGATGTCGGAAATTTTAATTGCTAAATTTATTTTCTATTATTAAATTTCAAAATTTATTCAAATAAATTTCAAATTTATTTGCTTAAATAAATTCTTTTTAATTTCTTTACAAAATTCTTTTGATTAAGTATAAAAAAAAACCCCAGTTTTTAATAAAACAAAAAATTATCAATTTTTCCCTATTAAATATTTAACCTAAATATGAAAATACCTTTTTTATCATTTACTAAGAATTTAATGATATCTGATAAATTGTAAAATTTTCTTTATAAACAATCTTTTCAAAAGCAACTCATTTTTGTGTTACAAGGTTTTAGATTTACATTTAAATTCAATAATAATAACTTTACGAAATGTTATTCATATTCATTTCTACGTACGAATGTACATAAAAAATAATAGTAATGTTTAAAAAAAAAATTCTGAAATTTATGATAAAAGTAAATGAGGTCGTTATTAACGTAGAAGATAATTAATTGTCTTATGCATTTAATATCAGCTTAACAAACAATATTGTACATATTGCACCATTTATAAAACGTTTTGTTTAAATAAAAAATTAGTCTAAGACAAATTGCCTGTCATGTACAGAGTGTACGTGTATGCAACGCGTCAGAACGGTCAACTACCGTCAATAATGCTCCAATATTCAAATCACATGATTCACGCTAAAATAATTACTGATAACCGATGAAGAATGGAAAAGGGGCAAAAAATTGGGAAATATATTTAAATTATACTATTCAGCATTTCGTACTACTATGTCTGTTGCTGATTAGCTTTTAAATACTAAGATGAGGTTATATGGGCCTGATAATCTTGCATACGAAATGAGATGAATCTCCCACAGGCCAGACTAACTATTCGTACATGTACTGTTTTTGTCAGCTGGTTGGCTTATCGCCCTCATAAAATTATTGTATTAATTGTTCTCATACATTTTATGATCGAATTGCATGAATAATCTAATTAATTATTGTCTGTGACCATCTCGAAATTGATAGTGAGCAAATTGCATAGTTACGATAATCTACTAAATTGCAATTTAACATTTCATTGAACTCTCAATAAGAAAGGAAAAGTAAAGAAAAAATACCTTCATTTTTTGCTTATCAGTCATAAAAGTAATTATTTGATAAAAATTTTATTGGCTTTATTAATGTACGTATTAATTTACATTATGCCACCTGTGTTCATTTGGCAAATTTTTTATAAGAAAAAAAAAATCGCACAATAATTTTTTTAATATTAAAAAGAAAAAACCTAAGATTACAGTTGTTCTTCTTCATTAAGATAGTATATTTAATCCTTCTGAATCGATTTTTAGTATTATTATTATTATAATTAATAAGTGAGAAATTATTTTACTTTTATTAATATTATTTACTGTTTTTTCTTCTTACAGAAATACAATGCAATAATTGCATCATGTGTACGATTTATTTCGGCTGATTCAACTAATCTCAGGGATATACTTACTGCTAAAGTTCCAAAGGAACAAGAACGTGTTAAGAGTTTCCGTAAGCAGCATGGAGCTACCAAAGTTGGCGAAGTTACCATTGATATGGTGAGTTATTATATATATTATATCTATAAGTAAACATGGAAATACTCTATTATAAATGTTATAAAAAATATTATGGAATACTCGTTAGATGATATGAAAATGTTACATGTTTGGAAGCGGCATGTTTTTTAGTGGTATGATTAGAGAACTAAGCCCGATCATATTTTTTGCTTTGTTATTGAATCAATAATTTTTTTCAGACTAATCATCTTTAAAATAATTTTTGCATTTTTAAGCATATGTAGAGTTTATTCTGAAATGAAAGAGGTAATTACAGATGAAAAGCAATAGTATCCAGAGGCAGGCAAAATTTTCCCCATTATTGCCTTTTCATTTTCCTTTATGTCAAGAGTGGATCTAAAATCAGTTCAAAAAATATATCAAATCTACACTGCTGACTGCTGAAAATTTTGACATTGATTATTGAAAAGAACTTTTTTCAAATTCCGACTTCCTAGGACTTAAAAATCACGTTTTGACTTTGTAGTGTTTTTGAATATTTTTTCCAAATTATTAATTTTTAGGTCTTCAAAAACGCGTTTTGACTTTGTAGTGTTTTTGGATATATTTTAAAAATCAAACTTTGTACGACTCATAAGCCACGTTTTTATATAATATATTGTACTTTTAGTGTTTTTGATAGTTTTTTAAAAGTGCCGACTTTGTAGGGTTTAATAACCAAGTTTTGACTTTGTAGTGATTTTGACTATCTTTTTTCCAAATTTTGAATTTTTAGGTCTTCAAAAACACGTTTTCATTTATTGACTTTGTAGTGTTTGTGGAGATATTTGCAAAATCAAACTTTTTAGGTCTTCAAAAACACGTTTTCATTTATTGACTTTGTAGTGTTTGTGGAGATATTTTCAAAATCAGACTTTTTAGGACTCATAAGCCACCTTTTGACTTTGTAGTGTTTTTGAATTTTTTCCCCAAATTCCAACTTTGTAGGGTTTAAAAACCACCTTTTGACTTTGTAATGAATTTAACTATTGTTTTCTAAATTAAGAATTTTTCGGTCTTCAAAACACGTTTTCATTTATTGACTTGGTAGTGTTTTTGAATGTTTTATTCAAATTTCGACGTTGTAGGGCTTAAAAAACATAATTTTATATATTTACTTTCCCTAATTCCAACTATGTAGGGCGTAAAAACCAGCTTTTAACTTTGTAATGATTTTAACTATTGTTTTCTAAATTATGAATTTTTAGGTCTTCAAAAACACGTTTTCATTTATTGAATTTGTAGTGTTTTTGAAATGTTTTATTCAAACTTCGACGTTGTAGGGCTTAAAAACCATAATTTTATATATATTTACTTTGTAGTGCTTTTGAATGTTTTTCCTTTAATTTCAACTTTGTAGGGCTTAAAAACCACCTTTTGACTTTGTAATGATTTTAACTATTGTTTTCTAAATTATGAATTTTTGAGGTCTTTAAAAACACGTTTTCATTTATCGACATTGTAGTGTTTTTGAATGTTTTATTCAATTTTTGACGTAGTAGGATCTTAAGTCATTTTCGACTTAGAATAACAGTTAAAAAAAAAACTGTATATGAATAAAAACTTCACCATATTCGATTAACAAGGTTGTATGTCTTTTCATATGAATTGTTCGAAATAAACTGAGACTTGAATGATATTTAATTATGATTGATTATTTATTACCAGCCTTCAAATTACGAATATGAACAATTTCATGTGTTTTTCATTAAACTCATCTACGGTGATTTTCATTTCGATATTAATTATTTAATATTAATAGAAATCATACCTCACATGAGTCAAAGATATCTTACTATCAGATGAGATGATATGAACCCACTTAAATCTGCTTATTAAGCACTTTAGATATCCGATGAAAAGATGATGATCATTTTTAGCAATAGTGCCATTGAGTTAATATAAGGTTCAGCTTAGTCCACTAATTATTTATATAATAATAATAGAAAATATGCTCACAAATATTATGTAAGTAGTTTCTACTAAAATACGTAAAATATAAATGGCATAAATACGAGTAGATAAACATGATTTTCATTTTCTAATCAAGAATTAAGTTTTAACTTTAATGCTTGTCATGTGATATTTTATTTATTTCAAAAATTAGTATTACAAGGGGAAAAAAAACAATTAGACATAATATTATGGTAGGGAAAAATATTTAATTAATATTTGTTTAGGAACAATCTTGAAAAAATATATACTTTTTATAGTATTTTTTTGTGTGTGTATTTAACGTAAAATTTTACGAACATTTATAATTAGTTAATTCAGTCAATATTTTAAATAGTATGGAAATAAGTTAAAGAGACCATATTGAGAAAATGTCGATTGAAATTTCTTCGAATGTGTTCAACTTTTTTTTGTAAAAAAAAATCTTTCAAAGCTAATTTATTTTTCTTTAATTTAGAGATTGCAATATGCAATAAAAAAAATCTATAATTTAGTGCTAGCCAAAATTTATGTTCCCAATCTGAACTAGCCAATATTCGCCCCAAGCTGGAATATAATTTCTACGTATGGTCAGGAGGTGCTCCTAAAACGTCAATTGCACTTTACTGGATGGGATACAAAATCAGATAAGACTCACTGGAACACCAACGTAATGCCTCTTCCAATCTTTTCTTATTTTATCGTATTTTTCATAAATAGTATTCCAGTGGAAATAATATTATAAGGCTATTCATAGAATTAAAAAAAAAATACTTAAAAGTAAAAATACCTGAAAAAATATTTTTAAAAAAAAATCTGTATTATTAATGACAGTGGTTATAAATTAAAAAATCACTAGTCACACAGTAATATAATTAATAATTAAATTAATTAAAAAATAAAATTATTAACAAAAAAAAAAGAACCAAGAAAATACTATCAATTAATCAATTTTGTATAGAATGACTTTGGTATGAATATACAATATATTAGACAACATATGTGCGGAAGTAATTTAATTGATTATGTTATCTTTGAAATTGATTTATCAACAGAAAAATTGAAATTATCACCAATTGACTAATTGTCCGAACAATGGAGAAAAGATGCGATATTGAAGGACGTTTGTTATTTGATTATCTTCACAATCGAATTACTTAACACTTGAGAATCACGATTGAACTCTCTCGACTCGACCTCCAGTCATACCAAATCAGCCTATATCACTTAACGCAATACAATAGTTGGCACCACAGATCGGCGGTCTGTTCTTTCGAGCAACCATATCGTTCGAGGACAAATACCACGTAGATGGCGTTACTCTACTGTGCCATTTATGAACAAATCATATTAATACGTAGAGCCTACAGTAAATTACCGTTTCGATATACAATATTAATAGGCAGCTAAAATCGCCTACCATTTAGTTTGCGTTATATTCTTCTCATTTATAAGTATATATATTTCAATGTAGCGATTGTGTGAAATCTTCAATGTAAAATGTAAATACTATTATTGCCAATTCTAAATATAAAAATATAATTCTCACTATCCGTACTTGTAATTAGACAAGTGCACATATTGCCTGTCTCCTAATTAATATCGAGTCTCAAATAGGGGAGACATGCATAATACGTAGGGTAAATACGTATAGAATTTCTAACTTATGCAACATTGAACCCAATTTGCAAGCAATTCATTTTTAGAGTGGCAACCAGAGATCGTATGATTGAAAATCTGCTGCACTATTGAAATGAAAATTGATCCTGATCGTGCGCCAACTATTAAATAATTCAGTTGAAATGCATCAGGCGATCAAACTATTTTTAATTCCCCTTTATACATATATAGATTGGATAATTTTGGTTTCTATCCACATTTGCGATAATGATTTTTTCTTCAATTCATTTTTTATTAATATGTGACAGTCCTCTTATATGCAGTTGTACTTGTTGAATAAAAAAAAACATTTTTATAAGAAGAAAAATTTTGTAAACTATTTTTTTATGGCAACAAATAGTCTAGAAATAATTACAAAAAACCTTTTTAGGTTATATTGGAATCTTCCCATTTACGGTGACATTTGTTCATACTCAGGAAATATTCTTATCAGTAAAATTTCCTTTTTAGAATAATTTTAATGCCTCTCAAAATGTTATTTAATATGAATTATAAAAACACAAAAAGCCTAATTTTTTTTAAAAAAATAATGAAACTAATAGTTATGTTGTGAGTTATTCATTGTATTATAGGGATATCACAATCCTGTATTTTGACAGCTGTCAAACATTTATGTCATCTAAGCTAACTTTCGTTTCGATTAAGGACTGCCATTTAAAAAAAAAATGATGATATTACCTAGAAAGTTTTCAGAAAGCGATGAGGCTCATTTATAGCTCTTTGAATGAATATGGGGCTCTAAAAACCCACAAGTGACTGTGCAGAATCCATTGTATCTGTGAAAAGTTATTGCCTGATGGGCATTTTGATCTGACAACGCATACAGCATGTATTTGCTTAGAAAATGAAGATGGAAAGACCTTTACCGTTTATTATGAACGCCATGGTCGTATGGTAATCTACTTATTTTATCCTAAACTTATAGATTTTAAATTGGGCTTTATGTAATTTTTTTGTTTTATTGTACAAAAAGTTTCCAAGATCGTGCGTTTTGACCGCCATTAAACGTTTTCTTGTACCGTAACGGTAAATATCGTTTCTATCCAGACATTTTTCAAACTTTAAAAAGCATTTTTCAAACATTAAAAAGCATTTTTCAAACTTCCATCCGTCATGTAATGGTCGAACTAGAACCCGAAACGTACGAAATTAAAAATGAAAAAAAATCAAGTCATTTTTGACAGAAGCCTATTAGCGGCCATTTAAATAATATTATATTTTATGTATAATAAAAAAATCTGAATATTAATGATATATTCTTAAACTTTTCTTTTCAAAGAACAAATTGGATGATCCTTTACCTACTGTACATATGAACTCAAAATAGATGAAGTATTGTATTGTAATTAGGAATTGTTCGATCGACTGCGACATCTATTAGTTGCAATATGAAACTTGAATAGAATATTTTTGCTGTCCAGATAATAATTTCCGAAAATGGGAAATTTTCAAATAGTTTATAATAAGCCGCAATCTGATTTTAGCATCTTTTGAGTACTCGCATTGTAGTTTTTTTTTAAAATTTATCTTGATACATAAATATCCAAAAATATAAATTATTTTGACTATTAAAATTATATGTTATAAGATTTGTCAAGTAAAATTAACTTAATCTGGGATAGTTGGCTTTCAAGAGACTATCATTTAGATACCCTACAGACTTGACTATCACAATCATTTTCGTATGCGTTCCAAAAAAAAAAGAAAAAAAATTCAATCTAGTACAAGTTACGTAATTTTTTTCCTAAAATAAATATTTCCAATGACAATATACATATTTGACTACTCTCAGATAAATTACATAAGTAGACAAATATAATCTCTGATTTATTATATAATACGAGTATTTAAGAATGTTTACGTTTATATGTGAACACATACAAAACTATTAATAATAATCATTAGCGTTTTATTTTTTTCCCCCCTTTGTATGGTTTTTCTTTCTCTTCTCTTTTTAATTCCATTTTACTAGAATAATTATTATCTAATTCGTGTGTGATTGTTGAAAATCTAATGACTTGGAAAATAATAAATAAAACCAAGCAAATGAGACCAACATGAAAAAAAAACTCTTTCAATTTCCATGGGTTAATAGGAATTTTTGCATTTGTATGTGTTTTTAATTCACAATAAAATACACAATTAACATTTGTAAGGTCAACAACGATCATCATCATCAAATAATGACAATAATTACGCCTATTTTCTGTTATTATTATTATTATTATTATTACTATTGGGCATTACTATCATTATTAAAGTTACAGTATTCACTGTTATTGGTGTTACTTTGTAATAAATAAATTGTTCAACGAAAAAATCAAACGGAGAAAAAAAAATTATTGAAATAAAATTAAAAAACAATAAAGATGGTAAAAAAAAGACCAGTCCTTCTTTTAACACATATTGACTTATAATAATAAAAATACTATAATTAAAAAAAAAAAGAAGAGAACAACAAAAAGAAGAAAGAAAAACTGAAGGAAAAACAACCGATTTAAAAATATGACAAAGAAAATAAAAAATCTTTTTATGTAGATCTCATTGTGTTGTGCAACGGTTTTTATGAAAGTATTATATGCGCTCGTATTAGTGTAGGTACGCATGTTATTATATAAAATCTGGGTTCGAACTGTTGTGTATACACTATTCGAGCATGTACGAGTATATGTTAGTCAAATATACATGTAATAGCTTACCGAATCGATTACAGATGCATTACCATTACCGGTAGCGTAGAATGCCTTACCATCTGCATTACAAGAGAGATTATTTTTCTACAGCTTGTCCAGAAATGTAAGCGATTACCAAGAAATTATTTTGTTCCTCTTGCATTACCCTAAGGCCCATTACAAATTGTATTACCCTGTAGCGGTTCCATATTGCATTATCCAGTAATCAATGAAATAATGTATCCGCGGATTTGAATGCACAATTAATACAATTCGGACTTTGTAAGACAATTAAACACATCGAAATTATCATGAATTTCACAAAATGACATTTGTCCAAAAAAAATAATTATTGTTTAGTACGGTTCATAAGCCTGTAGAATCATTGGGTCATTCTCGTTCTTCGAAAATGATTGTGAAGATGCTATAACAGTGAATTTTGAACGATATTAGTGTAATGTTATTTAACGTGGCATACCTATCGTTAGACATAATACCAAAGGCCGCCTACGACCATAGGTGATTGAAATGTATGGAACATTCTCACAGGTTCCCTCTTTTTCTTATTTACTTCTTACTACTTCAGCTTCTTAAACTTCTTCATCTTCTTGCTCTTCTTCATCTTCCTCCTCCTCTTAATCTTCTACATCTTCAACTTCTTCATCTTCTTCAACTTCTTCAACTTCATCTTCTTCCTCTTCATCTTCATCTTCTTCATCTTCTTCACCTTATTTCTCCTCTTCGTCTTCTACATCTTAATTTTTTTCATCTTCATCTTCTTGATGTTCAACTTCTTCCTCTTCTTCATCTTCATCTTCTTCATTTTCTGCATTGTCTTCTTCTTCATCATCTTCATCTTCTTCACCTTCTACATCTTCTTCATCTTCATCTTCTTCTTCATCGTCTTCTTCTTCATCGTCTTCTTCTTCATCTTCTTCATTTTCTTCAACTTTTTCATCTTCTTAATCTTCTTAACCATCTATCGTGCCCCATGCATGAAGCAGGCAAACGTTCAATCTTTCATTATTTTCTGCGGTAAGCGGTCTCAACCAGCAGACCGTTTTTTTCATTACTCCACACACACATTTGTGCAAATACGCTGTCTTGTTCCTAAACAGCTACATCCAACACAGATAGATCCATTTGCTAAAAGTCAAAAAGCAGTTACAAGCTAGTTACCCTAACTATTGATAGATTAAGGTCTATCTAAACCTCTACTATCATCTGCAGTGATAATACCCGTGACATTTTAACAAACTTTTTGTAGCTTAAAGATTGAATGAATTGAATATGAATGCGCTTTGGTTTCAACAAAACGGCGCTACAAGCCACATATAACACATCAAACATCAGAATTGGGCGTCAAGATCTTGAGATTTGACACCGTTGGACTTTTTTCTTTGGGGCTAATTGAAAAGAAAAGTACATGCCAATTATCCATGACCTTTTATTTTATTTTTTTATTTTTTTAATCCAAGACCTTTTATTTTATTTTTTATTTTTAAGAGAATGAAATGTTTTGTAACGGGTTATGGAGAGGCATAGACGAATAACATGAGGGTTGATGTTGTATAATAAGGGGCCAAAGATACTACCTTGAGAAACACCTGCTCGGATTGGAGTCTCAGAGTATTCGACATTCTCAACCACCTGAAAATATCGGTCCGAGTGGTAGGTTGTGATTATAAGGAAGTATGGGATGAGAAGGATTCTCTTAAGCTTTCAGTGTATCCCAGAATGTCATGCTCGGCTGAAAGCCTGATCTATGTCCAAAAATATTGTTGTGCAGTATTCTTTCTCAAGAGAGAATGCAAAGAAGTCAACCACGCGATAACACTGCTGGATAGTCTAGTGTTCATTTCGAAAGCCAAATTGGTGATGGGAGATTACATTTTCGTCTTCTAGGGTGGGATAAAGCCGTTTTGAAATCGATTTTTCCACTATTTTGGTAAGAGTATAAACTGAGTCGTGGTGCTCATATGAATGGTACTGTTTAGATTCAATTTTCATTTTCAAATTAAAATTTCCCATGTTTGCTCACGAAATGTATGTTTTCCGTCAGTTTAAAAAAAACCAACATGTGGCCCACCCTTTATAAAAAAAAATGATCTTTGAAATTTATTGCTAATCAATAAAATAAATTTTTAAAAAAATGGCTTTTACACTTAAAACTTTAATAAATTTTTCATCTAAAAATGTGTTATAATTTGTTCGTTACCCAAAATTTAAAGAGATGGCGCACCAATGAGCAAGGACATGTATGGAATTTTCATCCAGTTTGTTACCTCAGGTAGCACTACTGCCAGGATAATCCATGATCCGATGATGGTTCGTCGAATCAACAGCGAAACCGACCGTACGATCGTATTTTAATGACAAAACTATTTTCAATACATTTTTCACTATACACAAAAATGACAATATCTAAAGAATTATTAGCATATCATCATCTTTAAATCAAAAGTCTCGGTTTTAGAAATTTCTTAAAAATATTATTTGATTTTATGAAAATAATTCACAATTTGTTCTTCAAAAAAAATTAAAGCTTTACTTTTTGCTTAAAATTATTTTGTTTTATTTCGAATAGAAAATACGATTTTGTTAAATTGGTCAAAAGAACCTATATTAATTGCTATAATGTAACTAATAAAATTTTTGTTTTCTTTTCTACAGATGTACGGTGGTATGCGTGGCATTAAGGGTCTTGTCTGTGAAACGTCTGTTCTTGACCCAGAAGAAGGTATTCGATTCCGTGGATTATCGATTCCAGAATGCCAAAAGGTTCTGCCAAAGGCTGATGGTGGTGCTGAACCACTTCCGGAGGGTCTTTTTTGGCTTCTGTTGACTGGTGATGTACCCACTAAAGCTCAGGTTAAGGCCTTGTCCAAAGAGTGGGCCGATCGCGCTGCTCTGCCACAGCACGTTGTCACTATGCTGAATAATTTCCCAAGTACCTTACATCCAATGTCGCAACTAGCATGTGCAGTCACCGCACTCAATCACGACAGCAAATTCGCAAAGGCGTATTCAGAGGTAAATCATCGACGGTGACCAATAATATACAATTTACGATTATAAATACTTTGCCCAGAAATGATAAAACAATTTCTAATTATTCAAAATTTATTCTATTTAGGGTGTACATAAGACAAAGTATTGGGAATATGTGTACGAAGATAGTATGGATCTGATTGCTAAGCTTCCCGTTGTAGCTGCCACTATTTATCGTAACACTTACAAAGGAGGCAAGGGCAGCGTCTGCATAGACTCAAACCTTGATTGGTCGGCCAATTTCACCAAAATGCTCGGTTATGGCAACGAAGAGTTCACAGAACTTATGCGATTATACTTAACCATTCACAGGTAAATTATTTTCAAAAAAAAATTGCAATTGTTTTAAATATTCCCAATTTTGACTTTGATCAATGTAACAGTGACCATGAAGGCGGTAATGTATCTGCGCACACTGTACATTTGGTAGGATCAGCACTCAGTGATCCTTATTTATCATTTTCGGCTGGTATGAACGGCTTGGCTGGACCATTGCACGGCTTAGCGAATCAAGAAGTACTCGTCTGGTTAATGAAATTGCGTGAACAAGTCGGCAAAAATCCATCAGAGCAGGAACTCAAAGATTTCATTTGGAAAACATTGAAATCGGGACAAGTGAGAATAAAATCGATAGTTTTTTTTTATACAAATTAATTAATTTTTTATTTATGTTTTTAATTAGGTTGTACCTGGTTATGGACATGCTGTATTAAGAAAAACAGATCCACGTTATACGTGCCAGCGTGAATTTGCCCTTAAACATCTACCGGATGATTCACTATTCCAACTAGTTTCTAATGTGTACAAAGTAGTCCCACCAATTCTAACCGAAACAGGCAAGGTGAAGAACCCATGGCCAAATGTAGATGCCCATTCCGGTGTTCTTCTTCAATATTACGGAATGAAAGAAATGAATTACTATACTGTATTATTCGGTGTTTCCCGTGCTCTTGGCGTTTTAGCGTCTCTTATTTGGGATCGTGCACTTGGTCTACCAATTGAGAGGCCAAAATCTCTATCCACCGATGCTCTAATGAAGGCCGTTCAAAAGTAAACTTTGTCATACGTCTCTATGTGCATTTTGTTCTTATTATTTTCTTCTAAGTCGACGACAAAATTGAACAACATCAAACTAATCGAAAAGAAAAAAATAGTAAAAAATATATATTTATTTCAAATATAACTTAAATGTAGTTAATTCACTTGAATCTATTTGGAAAATCGATATGCAAAATAATAGTTTTACCAATCCAAAAATGAATTATTTCATTTATTAACAAAAACTAATTTGATTTCTATAGATAATAATCCGATTTTGTTGTTATATTTTTATTTATTTATTTTCTGTAATTATTATTATTGTAATTATAATTATAATTATAATTATTGTTTAAGTTGAAAAAAAAAGAAGTAATTTTTCTTTTCTTTTTCATTTAAAGTTATTTATTGTTAATACTAAGTGAAAAAGAAGATGGCTCTTTAAATAAATTTATTCTTATTATTTAGTATCCATTTTTTTCTTGCTTATAGTATAAAGATATGATAAGAAAAATGTTAAATAAATTATAGCAAAATAATAGAAAAATTTAAAAAAAAATAGAAATAAAATTCCGAAAAATATTTACATTGAATTTGAATAGCGGAAAGAACTTATGTATTAGAGAAAAATTTACAAGATAAATAAAAAGAAAAAGAAAATTAAAAAATTAAATATATATATACATATATATATAAATACACATAAGGGTAGACAGTATTTGAATAAATAAATAAATAATAAATTAATATTTTCAACTGTCGAAGTGTATATATAAAGACGGCTGTATCAGCAAAACGAGCAATACAATAGTAATGACAAATAATAATTGTAAAAAAAAATAATTATATATTAATGATATTCAGCTCTAAATGATGTCATATTCGAGTATTTTTCATATACGCGCAGTATTCGCATACAATTTCAATATCGTATTTATTATTGTAGAAGAAAAATAAAATTAAAAAAAAAATAATACTAATAATAATAATAATAAAACAAAATGGAAAAAAGAAATTATAAAGTCATATAATATATTTAGAATTAAAAATAAAAGTAATTATATAAAGAAAAAGAAAAAAAAACAAATAAAAAACAAACAAATCGACGTGAAAAAGAAAAGAAAAATTAATATTAAAAGAAAATTTCGAAGCAAATTAATGGGACATCGAAGCTTTAATAATTTTTACTTAATTTTATTTAATTTATTTTAAAAGTTAGTAATTTCTGGAAAATTTGAAGAAGAAAAAATTCAAAAAAAAAAACCCGTGAAACGAAAAATATTAATAAAAATTAAATTGAAAAAAACAAACAAAACAAAATAAAACTTTGTTTTTATTTATTATATTATTAATAATCCTTCCATTGCATAGTAGGAAAACTGTTCTTTTAACTTTTTTTCCTCCATATTAGCGTAATTGTTTATTTTTTAATTACATAGAAACAACCATGAAAACATACCATTTTATATAATTTTACTCAGCCTTACTCGTTTGGGTAGTTTCCCTAATGCCATCAATATTTATTGGATTTGGTTGATTGCTTGTTATTCAAAAATGAGAACATTTTGTATGAAAAACAAACTAAATATGGTCAAATGATATCAGGAACAATACAGAAAGACTTTTACTTTGAAAAGAATTTACAATATTGAAAAGACCATTTATACAATTTGTAGACCCTTGCATGATTCCGTATTGGGCTTAATCAGGGAAATTTTTACTTTTCGGTTTTTTTAAGTATCTGTCTGTCTTTAACAGGTAAATTGGTATCCATTCACAAATAATGGATTAAATTTTGTCTATTCGGATGGTATTAACTCAAGTTGGGGTAATATTTCCTCTATATTTAACCAAAGGTGGTCCTTAAAAAATAGGTAGAAGTGACTTAGAATGTATCATATAATTTTGGGTAGTGAAAAAATAAATTGTATAAGACTTTATAGTTATTACTGTTATATGGTATCTTTTCCACAAAGAATCAATACGTTAACTGTAACTTTTCTAATAAGTGAGAATACAATAGTACAAACCGAAACTATTTAATTTAATTATCTACTATGCTTTAGTTAAAATCAATTTACATAATTTGAAAATTTTATTGAAAACGCATTCATATAAATGTTTGTAGCCATAAATTATTCCTTGTTCCACTCATATGTCATATATTTTAGTGAAAAATTACGTAGAAAATTTCCTGTTTTAATAGGATTGATAAATAGGACAGGCATTTTTTTTTAAATTTAGTA
This sequence comes from Atherix ibis, assembly GCA_958298945.1. NCBI lineage: Eukaryota > Metazoa > Arthropoda > Insecta > Diptera > Athericidae > Atherix > Atherix ibis. Next base: position 9,378,297 of record OY282610.1, read on the forward strand.
CACCAATGTGTAAGTAGTGTCAGTTTTAAATCATGACTTTTTCTATAAAAATCAGTATTATGACAATATCACATATTTCTAGAATCATGGCATTATTTTATTATAAAATGATAATATTAAAAATAGGCAAAAACAGTTTTATATACGCTTTATAGAAACTTTTATGAAAATTTAAAAAAAAATTATATTATTTGATGAATTATATTTAGCTGTATTCGATTGCACCCAATTTGCTACTGCAGTAGTTGTGTAGCTGTCATCATCTACTGTACCTCGAACAGAACAGTAGATTGTCGCAGGAGTTGCGCATACAATTTACGTTAGGTGGATTCTAGTTGCTAAAGTGAAAATAGATAGTTTTGCGGGTTCGTTGGTTATGTTGAAGAGTGTGAATAAACTCAGTTTTTATTGTTTATGTGTGAGTAAAATCAGTATTGTTGTTGACTATTTTGAGGTTATATTTTACTGCTGTCAGTAAATTGTTCATTTTATTGAAAATCTACTGCGAACTACTGCACAGTAGCAAAATTGGTCCATTCGAATACAGCTTTTGTTAGAAATTATTTTCTGATGCCATAATTGTAAGGAGTGGAGCACATATGGTAATTATTTAAAAAATCTATGCGATTTTATTCGTAAAGAGGGACATTTAAGTTTGCAGAATTTGACATTGTGTTACAGCCGAGCACATGCGTTAGTCAACTGTCAAAGATAAGGGGACTGTACCACTTTCGAAAAAGCGGATGGTGGAATTCGTCGATTACGACAAGAGTACAAATATTGTTATTGAGCTTTTCGGCTTTAGTTTATTTATTTTGCAAGGGGGATTATATTTAATAGAAATGGCATATGATTTGCAAAAGGAGTCCGATGTGAAAGAATATATCGAGAAACTTGGTATCGAGTATCGATTCGGATGTTATTCTGAAAAGAATCCCGAAGGTAATTATATTCGCAATTCTGGACAGCAAAGTTATGTTGATGTGAATTTTTTACCGGCGGCTGTGTTTCTTCCATTGAAATGCTGATGCATTTCTGACAAGTGAGTAGAAAGAACGCGACAAATCCCCGAATGCGAGTATAATCGATAGAAAAGGCTGAAAATTTTGATAGCATTTTGGTTATCATAAAAGAATTGACCAAAAAAAAAATTATATTTCGTAATCATAACCTCAACAGTGAGCAGTATTATTTTCGTGTGTACGCAGATTCTATGTTATTCAACAAACAATTCGTGATTATTTATTTATTTAGTGATTGTTCTATGGTTTATTTACTGATATTGATAATGACATAACTATTATGATCAAATAGCTAAATTAAAGAGAATTGCCATTGCAACTGAAAATACTTAGTGTAATCAACTGGCTTTATGTAATCATTAAAGAATAATATGGAAATTTCAATTTTTTAGTATGCCATCTGTTGGGCGATTACTTGGAAAGTATACGAAAAGATTTTGAGAAGGCATCAAAAGTGTTCAAATCCAATTGCGATGACTACGGATATGCTAAATCATGTTATAAATACGGTAACTATAGCTTTTTGGGAAAGGGTAAAAGCGGAAGCAAAGGTGATCCACAACAAGCGTACAAATACTATGAGAAGGGCTGCGAATTGAAGGATGCGGACTCCTGTCTGCATTCGGGACTATTATTGATCTCAAAAGCTATGCCAAAACAAATCGTACGAAATATTCCCAAGGTTAGATAAGATAAATTGAAATTAATTAAGATAATTAGTAAAATTCTATTGATTGCGAATAAAACATTTCTTATATTTAAGGGTGTAGAATTTTTAACAAAGAGCTGCGACATGAACAATGGAACTGCTTGCTTTCATTTATCTGGAATGCATATATCGGGCGTACAGAAGCAGCCAGACATTACGGTTGGAACAACAGCTGCATCAAATAGTGTATCGACAAGTGGTAGCGATCGTAATGATCTGAACGTAGAATTCATTATACAACGTGATATGAAAAAGGCCTTTGATTTTGCATACAAAGCTTGTGAATTGAAAAATATGTATGCATGTGCAAATTTGAGTCAGATGTATGCTCGTGGCGATGGCACCGATCCTAATCCTGAGAATGCAGAAAAATTTAAGAAAATGGCTGTCGAAATGCAAGAAGATTTAAAAAAACAACAGGCAACAATCGGATTCCAGCAAGGAATACTGCAACACTGATTGGCACATCCCAAATATAAACAGAAAATTAAAAAACAAAAACCCGATCTGATAAAACCGCTTGTTGTTATTTGAAATAATTACGAATTGATTTAATTGTTTTTATTGTTATTTAGTACTTCATTGATATTTAATTAAAATAAATATTCCAATTATACAAATTATTTCAGCTAACAAGTGTAGTCGGTAGAAGAAAAAAACAAAACTAGATAGATATAATTTGAGCAAATTAATTTCTACACTATATTGGGTGTGATTTAATATGAAAATTAAGGGAATGCGAAAATATGTTAGTTGGGTTCAATTAGAGAGGTTTTTTTTTGTGGACGGATTTTATGTTAAATGATTTGTTTTATAACTTAACTACATACATAATATCAAATGTAAATATACTTGTTGTTAAGCTCTAAATTCTACATATAGGCGATGTTCGTTTTTGTACAATGTATTAATAGTACGCGAGTGGTAATATTTTCGAATTTTTGAATGAGTAATCGGTTTGGTATATATTTTTTATGTATAATTTGAATTAAAAGAAATATGAAATTAATCGTAAAAATTTTTTTATTCGAATGCTTTTAGTGGATCAGTATAGATAAATTCATAAGCTTTTTTATTCATGTTAATGATTCTTTTTAGATTATAATATAAATAATATTCTAACTTTCAGAATATTCCAAAATCGATTGCATTTCCTGAGTATACTTTTGCCATTGGGTACCAATAAATTCAATGAGATCCAGAAAGTTCTTTATAATAAAGTTTCTATATGTTATTTTTGAAGAAGTTCCTGATAAGTGACAAAATACAATATAATGTAAAGTTTCTGTATTGTTATTGATTTTAGTCTTCTCAAACTAAATATTAATAATATTTTGGTTATAATCGAAATTAATTAATTCAAATGAAACTCATACAATAAGAAACTTAACTAAAAATTACTTTCTCCTTATATGCGTGAGTTTCGATTTTATTGTATCGCAATTAAATTATAAGAAAGTTTTGATTGTGCTAAAAAAACTATTGCAAATATTTAATAATCAACATACATAAGCATGTACTAAATTTTGGTAAAGATATTCTCTAATTATTTATTAACGAAAATTTTCGTTACTCTTTACCGACTGTGATTGAACACAGAAAACATAGAGTCACCATTTGCAAGCACGTTAGTGTGCATTTGCCCTTAACTTTATCTGTCATAAGAAAAGTTCATCTCTTCGACTAATAGATGGCGGTCATGGTCACATTCTAACAATTCCAATATAAAATAATTTAATGGTAAAATTTTCTAAAAACAAAAAAAATTATAATCGATCTTATTTATTTTTAACAAGATTTCGTTTTTATTGAATTAATCGAAAATTATGAATTTTTCATACTTGAATTAAGATAAAAAGTTTGCATCAATTTTTTATTGTTATTTTTATTAAAATAATTCAAGATATTGTTAAATATTTGAATTATAACATTATAAATGTAAAATAAAATCATGATTTTTAAATAAAAATTATATTATGTAGTTATTTATTTCTAGACAATATATATTCCCTCCTATATAACTACGATTGCATATACAATACAAACACTTTAGGCCATCCATTAGCATGCAACCACTTTGGCCTTAAAGGGGGATTTTAAAAAAAAAATTAGAGAAATATTAAAGAGAATAAGTGAAAAAAAATATAATTTTTTTTTGTAAAAATTATATTAATTTCGAACTTAAATATAAACATTTATAATTTTCAAATGAAAAATACAATATCTAATAATTCGGAAAGTACAGCCCCTTTTCTTGATTTGATAGTTGTCTTTATACAGATAATATCTTTTTAGTTTAAAGTTTACCATTTTTTATTATGGGTAGATTTATTATCAAAAAATGCGTTAAAGTTGCTCAGAAAGTACGCCGATTGGGTGCTCGAAAAACGAATTTCCTCGAATAATGAAGCTCATTTCTCGCTCTTTGGATACGTCAATAGTAATAAATTGCCATATATGGGGCTCTGAAAACACAAAAAAGTTACTATAAAGAAGACATTGTTATATGTGCATTTTAGTCCAAAGATGTCAATATTCCAAATTTCTTTAAAATTGAAGAAGAATTTTCTGAGCGTCAATTCTGATCGGTATGGCCGCATTATAGTCGCCGACTTTGCTTGACCTAAAAAAAATATAGTCAGAAGAACCACTGTGATCTGTTTTTTTATAAACATTTTAATATGTATCAATAGGATTAGTTTTTATCCTAGTGGTAATAAATAACAGATTTTAGTTATTATTATTAGAGTAATACTTAACAGTTTTTAAGTTACTATTATGAGCAGTTTTTAGTAACTATTTTAATCAAATTTAAGTTACTTTAATGAGTAAGTAGTTTTTAGTTACTATTACTAGCAGTGTTTTATTTACTATTTTGAGCAAATTTTATGTAACTAATATGAGCAGTTATTGGAACTGATAATCATCAGTTTTTATTATCTATTATGAGCTGATTTTAATAATTTTTATGAGAGCAGTTTTAAGCTATTATTCTGAGCAGTTTTATTTAATAATTATGAGCCGTTTTTAATTATTTTTATGAGCAGTTTTTATTTCTGGACGACTGAAATTTCATTTAATTTCGATTTGTGAATAAAATAATAACAATAATAATTCATAGTTTTTGAAGTCGATTGTATTTAGTTTTCAAGATAAAAAATTTAAAGTTGAATTTTATCAATATAAATTGTATTTATTAAAGTAAAATCAATATTTATGTATTTTTTGTATATAAAAATAAAACAAACAATAAAATACATTTATTCTATTGTAGAATAATCAATGAACATTTTTATATGAAGTGAATAAGAAGAGAAAAATTTTGTGAAAAAAAAGTAAAAACTATTATTTATTGTGTAAGTCGAAGGATTTATGAAGAGAGTCTCATTTAGTTAAATGAACGGGCTTTAATAATTATATACAATTTGATTAAAAGTGAACAGAAAACAAATTTAGCGCCACAAACAACAGTGCCACCAACCATTCTTTACGAGAACCGGAAACTGAAATGAACACTTTTAATAATTTATTATTATTTTATAAATTTACACAATGAAAATATCTATTAGAGAATGAGACCTCAATAGTCTTATGTAAGCGTTCGATAATCTGTTTACATGATAAAAAGTAATGATTACAAATTAAAAACAAACATAATACGAATAAAATTTTTAATAAAATTGTCCATATACTCGTAATATTTTAATTATTTCTAAGCAGCAAATTTTTGTGCATAGAAGATTTTATAATTGAACTTAAATATTATCATATATTATTCTATTTATACTAGAATAGCAAATTAAGATAAAAAATCTAATAAATCTTTTTAAAAAAAAGTAGTTTGAAAATAGTTCAGATTCAATTATGTGATTATAAATTTAAGGATTTAAATAAATTTGATAATATCTCTTCTAAATCTTTCTTGTTTTGCAAATTTAAAAAAAAAACAACAACTTTTCCAATAAGATTAGAGAAAAATTACCCACCATTAAAGCACAGGGTGGTCCATATAGCGGTTGCATTTTGAACTACTATTTATTTGAAGTACTTGAGTGTTAAATGTCATCACGAATTGACAGATTGTTTGTTGAAAGTCTAATTTTTACGAAATGGTAATCCACACGCTTGAAGAAAACTGGGAAATATTGAGAACTTACTTTCAAAGTGGTGAGTCTTCAACCCAAACTGTGAGAAATTAAAAAAAAAATGAGCAAAGATTGAACGCCATCACGTCAACTTGTGGACAAATTCGTGAAGCGAGTTCGCGAAACTGGTTTGTTGGTTGCCAAAGCAACTCGTTTCCGCTCTAATACAGTGCGTACGACCGAGAATATTGCTGCCTTTGCTGAAAATGTCAGTGATCATCCATCAACATCAACTCGTCACCGTTCTCAGGACTTGAACATTTCTCGAACTTCTCTGTTGTGAATTTTGCACAAAGACCTCGGTATGAAAGCTTATAAAGTTCAATTAGTCCAACAACTAAAGCCGCATGACCATCCTATACGTTTTCGGTTTGCCCAATGGGCTCAAGATCAATTGGCCGAAGATGAGCATTTTTACCGAAAAATCATCTTTTCGGATGAGGCCCATTTCCACCTCGGTGGGTATGTCAACAAACGAAATTGTCGCATCTGGGGCTCAGAAAATCCATACGCCACCATGGAAAAGCCGATGCATCCACAACGAGTCACGGTTTGGTGCGGATTTTGGACTGGAGGCATTATTGGCCCGTTTTTATTCGAAAACGATGAAGGAGTCGCCGTTACGGTCAATGGTGAGCGCTATCGTGGCATTCTCAACGAATTTTTGTTTCCAAAAGTTGAAGAGAATGACATGGACGACATTTGGTTTCAACAGGACGGGGCCACTTACCACACAGCTAACGTAATAATCCAACTTTGGGCACTGCTTTCGAAAACCGAATAATCAGCCGAAATTCTGATGTCAATTGGCCGCCTCGGAGCTGGGATTTGAGCCCGTTGGATTATGTTCTGTGGGGAGTCGTTAAGAATAAATGTTACGCAAGCCATCCAGAGACAATTGAGGTCTTGAAACACGAAATCAAAATTGCCATTAAAGAGATACAGGCCCAGACAATCGAAAATATACACTAGTTTTTTTTTATTTATTTTTTAAAATGCAACTTTTAAATAGTCTACCCTGTATAAAAAGCATACTAAGTTTATTATCAAAAAAAAAATTGGGTCTTTATAAATATAAAAATATTGAATTATCAAACATAATAAAGTTTATAATATGAATTTAAAATAAAAGAAAATTCTTATTTATTATTCAGATTGTTCTAAAAGTAAATTAACAACTTTAATTTGATTGCCATTTTGTTTATCTGTCATTCTATTTGCTGACATTTGACAATTATAGAGAGTAGATGTTGCAAAATTATTATTGGGCGTTGTTATCTTCAAAAATGTGTAATTATTTTTAAACATCAATATTTTATGAGAGTAATTCATTCATCAATTACTGTGATACTCCGTAAAAATCCGTGAAAACAGATTTCATCGATAGACCGAAGAAGTTCAACCCATAATATTGCTGAGGTCCGTGACAGTAAAACCCAAAGTCCCTAGAGCCTCCGTAAGATATCGCGTACTAGAATTGCATTTTTTCCGGACTGCTTTTTGGAATATTTAGCATAAAGATGTGCGTTTATATATGTTGCAATGTTTAGGTGATACAGGAACTTAAGTCTAGAGTTCATGTGTTACACCGGAAATGGAGCGAAATCGTTTTAGGGCTCCATAGACAAATCCCTGATTTTTACAAGAAATTGATCTTGAGTGACGAAAAATATTTTGACTAAAGGGGCTTTGTTGATAAACCAAATATTCGCTTCTGGAGACAGAGGCAAATCACGAAACCCCTGTATACTATTGTAGAGTGACTGCATGTGCGGGGTATAAGTGGTCCGCATTTCTTTAAGTACGCCGCTGGTCTTAAGGTAACTGGTAAGTTATGTAATCAGATGGTGCAGAACCATTTTATCCGCAAATTTGTGTAATTGGGATTGGATGACATTTGGTTCCAACAGGAATGGAAATTCTACGACCCATATTCCTTGGTCGAATGGTGTCGAAAAGTAATGATTGGGCCTCTCGCAACCCTGATGTAACCGCTTCCGGTTTATTTCTGACTGGAAAGAATTGAACAACTCAAAGTAAACGTACGCAACGAAACTAGTGCAATTAACCCAGACTTTTATTACAGTAAATAGGATTTAGGATAATATCGTTCTTATTGTATGCTAAAAAAAACTGCTACTAAAGTAAAAAAAAAAGCTGAAAGAGGATATTCAATAAACTCAAACTGGACCATCTGGAATAAGGATTCTTAGAAAAGGATTTATTTTTAGAGCGTGATTAACTCAAAAAATCCCTTACTCACTTCGTGCATGGCCGATTAAGCCATGGAATTATTTACAGGAAGAATCTTATAGGAGAGCGGAAATAAGAAGTTTAAATATTATAAAGGACCTTTAAGGATACGAATTGAGAATCAAAAGTAATGAGATTGATTTTTGTTGTTGAAACAATTCACAGTACACATAGTTCCCTTTGGGCAGTTATACAATGGCGCTGATTTTGTTTCCACTCTTCATTGCAGTGCTGGAGGATTTCAATAGGAATAAGCTTTAGCTCCTCGGTTACATTCCTTTGGATGTTATCGTCAGTACCAAGATGATATCCTTTCGAGTTGTTTTTGATATTTTGTGAATAAAAAAACGTCCTAGGGCACCACAGGACTCCTCTTGTCCTCGTTGACGGAGTTGGCCGTTAGACAGGGTAGGGAACGCTGCAATGCGATTGAACGTCCAATTGTCTGCTGAAAAAGAACCCATTTTCCGTATCTTTCAAGAACTCAGATCAATCAATGTTCTGACCTCACAAGAATCTTTACTCGTGCCACAATTTCATCAGTTTTCGATGTTTAAGATCTTCCTTAGAAAAGTTCTTCTTCTACTGCTCCTCGGCCCTCCAAAAATGCTTTATCTCTTAGTAGAGAAATGTTCTTCAAAAAACTTGTCCTCTTGATAAGAAATATTCGCCATTCAGTTTTCGTAACTAAAAATCACGGATTTAACAAGTTCAACAGAAAATTTGATGGTTACAAATTTCACTGATCCAGAGCTTTTCATCATGCACTACAAAAACACAGCTTCACTTATGATGAACTCAGTATCATCAGTGAATACGTTGAATGGATTATGGAACAAAAATAAGTGGATGCTGATTTTTTGAACAAAATGAGGTTATTTTTCGTCGATGAGGCTCATTTTCATCTTGATGGCTTGGTTAATCGTATTTGGGGTTCAGAAAATCTACGCGTGATTGTTGAGAAACAAATGCATCCGCAACGTGTATGGATTTTGTTTGGTGCGGATTCTAGGCTGGAGGCATTGTCGGACTATTCTTCTTCGAAAATGCAGCTAGTCACGAAATAACAGTTAAGGGTGCTGGTCTATCGCGACAGGATTATCCAGTTTTTTTGTATCTAAATTGCAAGATATTCACGTGGACGACATTTGGTTTCAACAAGATGGTGTCATAGGCCATACAGACCAAGAAACAGTTCAATCAAAATTACTTTTTACGTAAAGTATGGGATATACCTCTAGCTTAGATGAAAAGAGTTGAATCAAATGTGCTAGGGTGGAAAAACTTCGGCTTCTCGTACATGCAATATCCTAGACTACAACCATTTAGTCGCTTGTTAAACTCATAGTAGGTCCATCTGTTATCAAATTGAGGAGTCTATGGCCTTTGTTGTGTAATTTTATTTGAAGAATATTATAATATTTTAGCCTTTTCGAAACCGTTTAAGATAATAAAATAAAATTAACCATTTGTTAATAAAAAAATTTTAAAAACAAAAAATTCGGTAGTAAATTGTTGATTAATTGAATAAAATTAAATCAAAAGAGAGCGAGAGAGAGAACGAGAGAGAGATAGAGTGATTATTTTGTGTAGGTTATTTTTGTTGTATTTTCTTTTAGAATTGTTTGAATTGTGAAATAATAGAAAATTGTGACTGGAAAATAACAACAAATCGTACAAAGCAAAACGAATTAAATCGAAACGAATGAAAGCTGAACAATAAATAAAAACGAGCCCAAGTTTAATTTAAGTGGTCAGTTAATAGTCGATAGGCGGGCTGCCGGCCATCGGGTTGGTAAGTAAATGTGTTTGTCACACTGTGGATGGGGTAATTTTTTGGGAGGTAGAACAGGAAACAACTGTAAGTTGTGGTGAGATTGTAAGATTGATGAGAGGACAATGTTGAGCATTTTTGAACAAAATACATTTACTGATTGACTGGTCAAATCTCTAAAATACGAGTACATATAGTATACATCATCAAATGGAGGAAAATTCCTCGGGTTCGATGCGAATGAAGATCGCGCTTCTAAAAAAATAATAATAAATAAACAAATAAATTTTTATTTTGTGTGTGTGTGTGTGTGTGTGTGTTTGAATACGAAATTAGACGAAGAGTAAAATTACGATCGCATGAGTAGAGATTGAGTTGATGTGTGTGTAGAGATGGTGGTTGTGTGTAGAGAAAATGAATGAAAAATGTCTACGGGGTCGGTGCTGTTTATCAATCCATTCTCAATGTTTGATTCTAATTATTTGTTATGTTTGCCAATTTCGTTGTTGTTGTTATTGTTGTTTTTGTTGTTGTATTATTATTATTATTATTTTTTTTTTGTAGAAAAATTTACTCTTCAGAATTGTAAGAAACTAGAAATGCGATCGTTTGAATGCATACTAATGTGTTCGCGAACTGTCCGATTCTGTTGATAAGAGTAACAATAACACTAAATGACGGAATACGGGATGAACGAATAGATTGAATGTACTCCCGTACGGGTATCATATACCCCCATACGACAAGTGGATGTAGAGTGGGATGATGATTTGGTGATGAAATCTTTTCGAAAGCCTCCGCGCCTCACGGTACATGTACTCTTACTTACAGTACACACTAAAAAGGCAATTAGACAATTCCAATGGCGGCGGCATATTCTACCAATTTTCCATCATAACAAAATTTCTCCAGAAAAATTAACAATATTATTTTTAACTTCAGATTATATAAAAACATGCTATGATGTTGAAAAAATGAAAAAAAAAAAATTAACATATTTAATGAAATTTTTTTCAAAATAATCAATTTTAAAATTTTACACGCCCAAAAAAAAAACAAAAACAAAACACCTTCAATAGACATTATCCTATATTTACAGATAAGTTTTTCTAATAAACTATATATTATATAATAAGTTAAGTAAAGATTGTAAAAAGTTTATTCTTTTATAACATAGATAGAATAAATATGTTTAAAAAGAAAAAGAATCGGTTTTTGCAAATTTGTGCTGGAAAAAATAAAATTTAACTTTACAAATGTTAGGCAGATCGGATCCTCTATGATGGAAAATCTACAAAACTAAAAAAATCTACAATAGAAGGTATTTAATGAAAATAGAAACTTTTTTTAAATTATTATTATACATATCCAATGGTGAATAAGATGATTTGTATAAGATAAATTATAGATTTGCAAAAAAATAAAAATAAAAATGAAAACCTTACAAAGTCGATTATTTTGTTTTGAATTTTCCTTTGCATTAATAAAGACGGGATTATCCAAATTTTTTGCTTTGGCTAGTCAAGTTAAATAAAATCCATTTAAAATGAAGAGTTTGATAAAATTTTTATTTTAATATTTTTGCTTATGGTTTAATAAAGTAGACTTAGACCAAATCCTAGTGCTTCGAACTATTGGAAATATTTATAGACAAGAATCACAGGTTCTAGTACAGGTTTAAAATTATTGTAGCTTATAAGGCCAGTTATATGGCACGTGACAGAGAAAAAAAGCCTCTGGCATGCGCCCATCCCCATCAGTGAGGTTTTGTTTCTGAAAAAAAGAGATTTCTTTGGTTTCCCCTAGCCACCCTTTTTCACCTGATATTAGTCTGTGAGACATTTTTTGTTCCCCAAGATAAAAACAGATTCGAAAGAACATCTTGATTCCATCAAAAACATTGGGGATATTAACCGAGAAGCTAAAGGCGATTCTAGAGTCTTCGTAATTTAAAATCATACATTTGCTAAGTATTATTGAGTCTTGCAAAAATACGAAGACTCTCTCACAGTTTATGGTCCACTTTATAATTTTTCAGTAAAAATGCTGATATTTTTATGTCAACTTTAATATTGTTAGAAAAGAAAGAATACAAAAAAAAATTAGAGATTTATTACGAAATACCAACAACAAAAATTCCCTTTTAAAGATACAAAAATACCTCAACTGTTAACTTATTACGCTCCTATAGCAGGGTTATAAGCTTAAATCTGCTGTTTGGTCATAGATGGCGTGAGTGAGCGAAATAAGCTACCATGGACACGCCATACTTTTTTTTTATGAGTTTGACATCTGTCAACATTACTCAGTGCACGTTGTCAGCAATTTCGTACAACAACATACATTTTTCCTTTGGTAATCATGTGTAGTTTTGTGCCAGAAAATGATCATATGTAAGAAGCTCTGCTTTTCTGCTTCAATTTGAAGAAATCGGCTGCCGAATCGCATCGAATGTTTATGGAGGCCTATGGTGACAGTGCTTTATCGGAAACAACGTGCCGAGATTGGTTTCGTCGGTTCAAAGACGGCAATTTTGACTTGTGAGACAAGAAGCGTAAAAATCGGCCTAGGAAGGTTGAGGACCATCAATTGGAGGCTCTTTTGGACGAAAACGATACCCAATCGCAAAAAATGCTCGCAGAGCAATTGTGTGTTACTCAACCAGCCATTTTCATGTGTCTTCGTGCCATGAGGAAGATTGAAAAGATCGGAAAATGGGTGCCGCATGAATTGAACGATAGGCAGATGGAGCGACGCCAAAACAAATGCGAAATCTTGCTCGCCAGACAAAAAAGAAAGTCGTTCCTGCGTCGGATTGTGACAGGCGATGAAAAGTCGATATATTTCGAGGATCCTAAACGCAAGAAATCGTGGGTTGATCCCGGCCAACCATCAACATCTTCCCCAAGACCAAATCGCTTCGGACGGAAGACGATGCTGTGTGTTTGGTGGGATCAGCAGGGTATCGTCTACTATAAGATGTTGAAACCTGGTGAAACTGTCAATGCCCACCGTTACCACCAACAACTGATCAAATTGCACCGTGCTCTGCATGAAAAAGGGACGGATTATCAATAAAGACATGACAAGTTGGTTTACCTCCACGACAACGCACCATCGAACACGTCCAAAATGGTCCGAAACTACTTGGAGCCACCCCAATAAATTTTTTTTTGCTTTCTATGAAAAAAAAAACATGTGTTTTATTTACCAAAAAACAACGGATTTAAGCCTATACACCTGGTATATGAACATGGCAATATTTAATTCAATTAATAATATGAACATAAGAAAAGAAAAATCGAAAATATGCTTTAGCTTTTCCTATGTTCGAGGATGGAACTTACGACATGAAATAAGTTTAATTCGATCTTTTATTCTTAAGGTGTTATTCAGAGTACAGTAGTTTTTTTTTAAAAATATTTTAGTTTTTTTCGGACATTTTAATTTTTCTATTAAAAATCTTTGGAGAAAATCAGGAGTAAAAAGAGGTTTTTGTAAAGAGACTATCGACTTTATCATCGTTCAGTTTTTATTAAATTTTTAAAGACAAAAACATCAAAATTTCTAATTCTATTATCATTCCAAATTGACTCTAGTGAAATGAGGTCTCGATTGCCGATTAAGCTGATGAAAGAGTCTTAAGGAGGCTCAGAAAAAGAATGTCTGTAAATTATCAGCTTCGTGTGACTTTTTTGTGATCCCCAATATCAAAAACCACTTGAAATAACATCGGCTTGGGTACTGACGATAATATCAAAAATAGTGTAACCGAAGAGCTGAGAGGGATTCTAAAATAGTTGAAGCCATCCAGCTCTGTTACGATGAGTAGAACATCGTCTCCGCCATTTGTATAAAGGGTTGTTTTACGCTACAAGAAACAAGTTTAATGCCTTCAAATTGCACGATCTTGGAGACCAATTGATATTTTCAAATCTCAAGATTACGTGCTCTGGGAAGTTTTTTTTTGTAATATAAAAAAAAAATTGTCATCTTGTGTGGCTTGTGGCACTATTTTTTTGAAACCATATATATCTCAAATTAAAGTCTGTAACTTTAGACCAGAAAAAAAAATGGGTTCATAATTCTGTCAGGAAAGGTCTTTCCTTCTTCATTTTCCCAGAAATCCGGAGCAATTCTATCTTAAGATCAAAATGAATATCAGACAGTGATTTTTCGTAGATATAACGGCTTCTTCACAGTTATTTGTGGTTTTTCAGAGCCCCATATTCATCCAAAGAGCGAATAAATTAACCTCACCGCTATAGACAATTTTGTTCGAAATGTTACTGGGCAAAACCATTATTTTTATTGAAAATTTTTAAAATTTAAATGAATTATAAACAAAACATTTAATAATATAAAATGGAAAATTTTAATCTAAAAATATATAAAATATTTAACAACTGTGAAATGAAAAAAAAAACTATACTTTTCGAATAACAAAAAGATAAATAAGATCTTTTACGGCGTTTTATAAGAAAAAATCTAACGTCGTCAAAATAATTGGCATCACCAAAATCCTCCTTGGAAACTTTTCACGAAACAAAGCCATAAGTTATGTGATCCATAGTATGGTTTTGTTAAAAGCACATATGGTTATCAAGGGACCATTGGTGATGGTATTTTCCTTTTTATTTTCAAAGAAATACGTCCAAACAATGGCAAGCTTAGAACAAAATGCATACCAGACAGTCTTACTGTTCATAGATAGAATATATATTTTTTCTAGATGCAATATTCATTTGTGGATTTTCAAAGCCCCATAGTCTATTTATTAGAATATGGGGCTTTGAAAATCCACAAATGACTTCCAAGCGAGTAATGATCTCGTCGTTAAAGAAAATTTTTATTAAAAAATCAACATTTAAATTCTATTGTTCTATACATTCAATTTTTTTTTTTGTTTTTTTTTTTTCAATTTATTTACCCAAAAACAAAATGGCGCATCAATTTTTTTTTTTTTTCAATCCATCTTCCTTAAAAAAAAAAATGGCGCATCAAATTTTACTTTGGTGACACAGGGGGATATTTTGGTCTAATACGCAGCAGTCTTGAGCTAGAATCCAGTTAGTTCATATACATCCTTTAGTTATTGCCAAAGGACCTGAGCATTTCAGTAAAAACATTGCCAGCATTGACTAGCGAAAAATATATCACCCACTGAGTCCCTAATTTGGCGTCACTGACAATGTCATTTGACAAAAAGTACAATTAATTAATAATTTTTATTGTGTTAATTTTATTAAAAGTAATAATTTTATTTCAGGAAGCCTTTCTATCCGTCTAATATAAATTTTCTATATTTTAGTTCTTTTCATTTTTAGAACGTACATGTGAGATGGAATTGTTGTTGTTGATTCTAAAATCAATTGATGCGTCGTCATTTAATGCTGGTGGCACTTGGCTCTGGCCCCGGTTTTAAACACCGTCACTGATCTCTGTCTTCCAGCATCCGTTAGAACTGTTGTACTTGTACTCGTATATACAGAAACCAATGATAAAAATATTTAATAAAGTTTTGAGAACAGTTCGCTTGTGGCTACCATTTTATAAACATGGAAGACTATTGGGGTCTCGGTAGAACAAATGGTACAAAAAAAAAAAACCAACAAAAAAAAAACAAACAAAATTAACTTATTATCATTAATTTTGTTGTTTTTAGTTATTAGTTTTTAGTTTTTAGTTTTATGTTTTCTGTTTTGTTTTTGTTGAAAAATTTTGTTCATTTATTCAATTGTAAAGAAAGCAAAAACAAATCAAAAATATCTTTTTCTTATTAATAAGAATTTATTTGTGTATGATTATTTTATTAATAATCAATTAAATCTCGTTAATAAACTTATTAAATAAAAAAAAAAAACAAAAATACCAATAATAACAACAATATTAATAGTAACAATTTTATTAACTATATTATGTTGGCGATAGATTTGTTGTCAATTTAATTCATTTACTAATTGATTGTTTAAATAATAATAATAATAATAATAATAATAATAAAAGCAATAATATAAATGAACTTAAAAATGCAATCTCAATAAAAACAGGAGAAATAATAAACAAATTTAATAAAAATATTTGATAGTGGATTTTTTTTATCAAACAATTAAAATTTAAAAGGAAAACTTAAAAATTCTATTAATAATGATAATTGAATAAATAAAAAAATAAAAAAAAATTAATGAAAATATTTATGGTAAAAAAGAAAAGTTATTTGGAAAAAAAAAATAATAATAGTGATTTAATGAGATGATTTTATGGTAAATTAGTGAAGGTGTACCACTACTCATAAGTTATGAGGAAAAAAAAAATTGAAATTGGAATAGAAAATTTCTAACATTTTCCAAAGTGTTTAGATTTAAGTTGATTTTGCTCATCATAATTACAATAATTATAATATCAATAAAGGAGAATATATACTTACAAAAAGAAAAGGGAGTATAATTATTCTTAGTGTACATAATAATTTGTGTATAAAAATACATCAATTCGTATTGTTGGGAGAAGATTGGGGAATTTGAAGGAGTCTTACTTTTATACCATCCAATTCGAGATATAATTTTATATGTTTTCCCTTCGTTTCTGTTCAATTTGTAAGCCGATAAAACTCTTCGTTTCTATTCAATAAAATATGGCCATTCGAGATTTTTCCGATTTATATTTTCTTTTTAAAATGCCTAAAACTTATTCAATATTAATTCATTAAATTAAAAATAATTTTTCTTCTTCTTTGAATTGAAAAAAATATATTCTTACAGATTTTAATTTATATAATTAATAATTAAAGCATATTTATTAAATAACATTGTTTATAATTATTATAACAGAAATAAGAAAATTATTTGCTTAGTCTTTAGTAATTTTTCAATTTTTTTCGCTATAAACTAACGAAAGAACAATTATAAATTTTTTGTCTAAAATTTAAAAAATTTTCGCATAAAAAAGTAAAATGAAAAATTACAACTTTTTTTTAAATTTAAAACTGAAAATTCTTACCCTCAAAAATCTAGTGAAAACAAATTATAATTTTTTTATTTAAAATTTAAAAATTCTTCGCCTAAAACTAACGAAAAAAAAATTATAAATTTTTTTATCTGAAACCTAAAAATTCTTCCCATTAAAATTAATAGAAAAAATTATTATACAATAATTTTTTTAATCTAAAACTAAAAATTCTTTGCCTTGAAACTAACGAAAGAACAATTATAAAATTTTTTGTCTAAAACTTAAAAATTCTTCCTCTTAAAACTAATAAAAAAATTATAATTTTTTTATCTGAAACCAAAAAATTGTTCCCCTCAAATTGATAGAAAAAAATGTTATAATTTTTTTCATCTAATTCACTTTCCCCCTTTAAGAACTAATAGAAACTAATATTATAATTTTTTTTATCTAAAACCTAAATAATTCTACTATAAAAAAGTAATGAAAAAAAATTATAAAATGTTTTATCTAAAACTAAAAATTCTTTCCCTTAAAACGAATAAAACAAATTATAAATTTATTTATCCTAAACCTGAAAATTCTTCCCATAAAAACCTAATGAAATAAAATTATAATTTTTTTTATCTTAAACTGAAAATCCTTCCTCTTAAAACTAGTAATAAAATTATAATTTTGTTTATCTTAAACTAAAAATTCTTTCCCTTAAAACTGATAGAAAAAAATATTATACAGTTTTTTATCTAAAACTAAAAATTCTTCCTCTTAAAATTAATAAAAAAATTACAAATTTGTTATCCTAAACCTGAAAATTCTTCCCCTTAAAACGAATAAAACAAATTATAAATTTATTTATCCTAAACCTGAAAATTTTTCCCATAAAAACCTAATGAAATAAAATTATAATTTTTTTTATCTTAAACTGAAAATTCTTCCTCTTAAAACTAGTAATAAAATTATGATTTTGTTTATCTTAAACTAAAAATTCTTCCTCTTAAAACTTGTAATAAAATTATAATTTTGTTTATCTAAAACTAAAAATTCTTTCCCTTAAAACTGATAGAAAAAAATATTATACAGTTTTTTATCTAAAACTAAAAATTCTTCCTCTTAAAATTAATAAAAAAATTACAAATTTGTTATCCTAAACCTGAAAATTCTTCCCCTTAAAACGAATAAAACAAATTATAAATTTATTTATCCTAAACCTGAAAATTTTTCCCATAAAAACCTAATGAAATAAAATTATAATTTTTTTTATCTTAAACTGAAAATTCTTCCTCTTAAAACTAGTAATAAAATTATGATTTTGTTTATCTTAAACTAAAAATTCTTCCTCTTAAAACTTGTAATAAAATTAGAATTTTTTTTATCTAAAACTAAAAATTCTTTCCCTTAAAACTGATAGAAAAAAATATTATACAGTTTTTTATCTAAAACTAAAAATTTTTCCTCTTAAAATTAATAAAAAAATTACAAATTTTTTTATCTAAAACTAAAAATTCTTCCCCTTAAAACGAGTAAAAAAATTATCAATTTTTTATCCCAAGCCTGAAAATTGTTTCCCTTAAAACAAATGAAAAAAATTATAATTTTTGTTATCTTAAACTAAAAATTCTTCCTCTTAAAACCAATAAAAAAATATTATAATTTTTTTTATCTAAAATTTAAAAATTCTTCGCCTTAAAACAAGTAAACAAATTATAAATTTTTTATCCCAAACCTGAAAATTCTTCCCCTTAAAACGAATGAAAAAAATTATAATTTTTTTATCTAAAACTAAAAATTCTTCGCCTTAAAACTAATAAAAAAAGCTATAATTTGTTTTATCTGAAACCTTAAGAAAAACCTAATGTAATAAAATTATAATTTTTTTTATCTTAAACTAAAAATTCTTCTCTTTAAAACTAATAGAGAAAATGTTATAGTTTTTTTTATCTAATTATTGTAAAACTAAAAAATTCTTCTCATAGAAAACTTATAAAAATTAGTATCTAATCCACTTTTCTCCTAAAAACTAAAAATACTTCCCATAAAAAAACTAATGAAACTAGAAAATTATAAATTTTTTTTTCGATCAAAAAATAACTAATGAATTGTAATAAATTTTTTAAAATAAATATTTTTAAGCAATTCTGAACATAACTTAAGGCAAGTTAATAAAAATGTCAAATATTCTACAAAACTAACTCAATAAACACTGAAAAGAAGCTCTCTTAAAGGATAATTTTTTATTGAAATTTTCAAGTGGAAAAGTTTTTTTTTATTGAAAAGCAAAAATTCATCTCACTATAGTTGACAAAAAAAAAAGAATTAATTTTTGTCAATCAAAGTCCTTGCTGGAATTTTGAATAAGCTGGATTTTGCTGAAAAACATTCAACTCCGACTTCTTTTAACCGCATTTTTAATGGTTTAATTGGACAAAAAAAATTAAATAAAATTATTCTATTCTATATGAGTTTAGAGATATTTAATTAAGAATTATATTTAAAAAAATAATTCTACCATAATAATTATATATTTTTGTAGCTAAAAAAAAATTCCGGGAAATTCAAAAAATTCTGTAGTAAAATTTGTCTGACATTTTTCTATCATAAAAAAAAGGATTTTTATTTTCGTACGCAAAACTTTATCAGTGAAAATATTATTTTTTTATTTAAATATTTTGATATAAATTAAAGTTTTTTTATATTATCGAGGAGGTATGTAAATTAAGATTTTTATTTTAATCCTTTTTATTTGATTATCGATTATTGATATTACTTTTAATTTATAAATATTAAAGTTTTGATTTTAATATTTATAATTAAGAGTATGAAAATGTTCTTTTCTATAATACAACAAGAAAATTTGACTAATTCTATTTTATTAATTTTTATATGACTCTGTGGTATAGTAGATATTTTCAGAAAACTTTCTTAAAAAAAATATTTCTATGCGATTTGACTTTTTTCTAAATCGAAACGATCTGTCTAAAAATTTACTCTGATTAAATTATCTTTAATTTAAAAGGTAAAAAAACTGATTTTGCCGCCTAAATCTTTTATCTTGTTCAGAATATTAGGAAAAATAAAATTTTGTTCTTAGTGCTAATATTTATTAGCATAATTTTTTCTCTTTAAACTTTAAAATTCTTTTGAAAATTTCTCATATAAAATATTGGATATGAATTAGTTGACCTTTTATTTAATCGGATTGTAAGAATAGACAATATTTTTTGAATTTTCTTCTTCTTCTTTGTTTGAAAATTGAATATTTTTATGAAAAATAGCATCGTTTTTAACAGAAAATATTTTAAATCGAAATTCTTTACGTAAAAATTGCATCCTTTTATCAAAAATCACATAATTTTTAGTGTATTTTTAGTTATAAAAAATAAGGTAAAAATGAAAAATTTATATTCAATTTAAAAATAAATAACAGGAAATATTTTAATCAAAATTATCTATTAAGAGAAAAATTGCATCCTTTTATGAAAAATTACATCGTTTTTGGAGTATTTTAAGTTATGAAAAATAATAAAATAAAGTAAAAATGAAAAATTTATTTTCAAATCAAAATAAATAATAGAAAATATTTTTAATCGAAATTCCATACGAAAAAATTGCATCCTTTTATGAAATAACAAATCGTTTTTAGTGTATTTTTAGTTATGAAAAATAAAGTAAAAATGAAAAATTTATATTCAATTTAAAAATAAATAACAGCAAATATTTGAAATCGAAATTCCATAAGTAAAAATTGCATTCTTTTATGAAAAATCACATCGTTTTTAGTGTATTTTTAGTTATGAAAAATAAAGTAAAAATGAAAAATTTACATTCAATTTAAAAATAAATAATAGGAAATATTTTAATCAAAATTATCTATTAAGAGAAAAATCACATCGTTTTTGGAGTATTTTAAGTTATGAAAAATAATAAAATAAAGTAAAAATGAAAAATTTATACTCAATTTAAAAATAAATAACAGCAAATATTTGAAATAGAAATTCCATACGTAAAAATTGCATCCTTTTATGAAAAATCATATCGTTTTTAGGGTATTTTTAGTTATGAAAAAAAAAAATAAAGTAAAAATGAAAACTTTATTTTCAATTTAAAAATAAATAATAGAAAATATTTTAAATCCAAATTCCATTTCGAAAAATTATAAAAACAATCCAAAAATCCTCATTTTTGTTGAACAAAAACGGAAAAGTAAAAATTAAAAATGTTTATTTGCAATTTTATTTTAAGATTAAATGGAAATTTTTTACAAAAATCAAATCTTCTTTGAATAGATAAAGAATTAGAATATATTTTTTTTTTATTATTTGCAATTTATTAAGGCTTCCAAATGGAAGATGTATCCTAATAATTTTAATTCGGAAATATTTCCTTGATTCGGATTTATTTGTCTTCTTCTTTGAACAATACCTAAATGATTATTGATTTTCTAGATTTTTCTCTTAATAGATACTTTATTGATTATAATTAATAATAATTGTAAATTACCTTCTATTAAGATGATAATAATTTTGCCTATGCTCGAAAATTCACCCCCCCCCCCCCCCAAATTAATCCATAATAGAATTTATAATTAATAATTTTTGTATGTGTGTTTTTTTTTTTTTAAATTTATGTCATCTCATTAAGCTTTTGTACTCAATATGGCCAGGGTAAGTTAATCATTTATTTTGTATGTACAAATAAGATGCCACCTATTCGACTAAATAGCCGTGTTAGTGCACGTGCACATGCACATAGAATGTTGATCGTTTGAATATTTGCATTCCTGAAGGACAGCTGAGGTGCACATACTAATTTCATTATAGTAAATTCCTCTTTAGAAGCTAACTAAACTATTAGCCATTCGAATCCTAACCGCACCAACCCCTTCTATGGTGCTGGGATGTCTTCATTCCATCCATAAGCGACTATGGCCGATACGATAGTTGATTATTAACCTTGAGAGGAATCTATCTTATGTAAAGAATGAACATTATTATATTGCAATTAATCTGATTGGTACATGTATAAAAGTTCATGTGTAGATTTGTAAGAGCTTTTCATATTTAGCCATTCCGCATGCTCGTACGTGTATATCCACAAATATGTATGCACGTAAACGGCTGTGTGGGGTATCACACCAATCAATATGTGGAGGCCATCAAATACGGCAGCAAACATACCCGAGGCACTATGGGGGCTGTTACTCTGGCTTGAATAGAAAACTTTGTGCTTCTAATGCAATCGTATTTGAAATTTCAGTGTAGATTCTTCTGTATTCATTGTTATCGTAATTGGTTACTTGCTGAATTATTATTATCCTATTCATAATATAAAAAAAAAACTTTTTCTCAAATAACAAGTCTCTACTCTTTTTGTCGTCACTAACTTAGCTTTAGCTAAAATCTTAGCAAATTACATACTATGCCATAGAAAGAGACCATCTAACAAAAAACAATGTACAAATTTTAGTTTTTATCAAAAATACAAATTTTTTAAAGAATTTATTCAATTTTACACAATTTTTATTGAAATACAATATAAAAAATGAATATTTTATTTTCAAATAATCAGTAAGGGATGAAAAAAAATCCAAATTATTTTCTATGATTTTGATCGCACAGTTTTTATACAATTTTTTTTATTTGTAGACATTTTTATGTTCATTGTAGACATTTTTATAGAAATACAAAAAAAAATTTCAAAACTCATTAAAAAAATATTAAAAATTTCCTTTTTTTTAAAATAAACCAAATTATATTTCTGTGATTTTTGTTAAACAATTTTATCGTTTTTTTTTGAAAGAATTTATTAAAGCATAAATATTTTTATGTAAAAGCATAAATAAATTAAAAAAAATATATTATTTTCTAAATTACCACAAACACTTCCCATTCAAAATAAATTAGCAAAAGTTTACGTAAAATTATTGAAAATTTCTCTTTTCATAAAAAGAAAATTACTTTTTTTACATTTTTTCTTAAATATTAATCCACGTGGATTTTTTAAACATTTCGTTCAAGTATAAAAAACTTATGCTTATGAGGGTTCAAAAAAAGGAGATTTTAAAATAGGACTTAAAATCTAAAATTTTTCTAAAACAAAATTATCACTTAAAGTCACAAAATTTTTCTAAAATGGATTTTTTTTAAACAGAATTTTTCCAAACAAGAATTTTTCTAAAACTGAATTTTTCTAAAATAAGATTTTTGTTAAATAGAAATTTTCTTTAAAATAGAATTTTTCTGAAATAAAATTTTCTAAAACAGAATTTCAGTGAAACAGAATTTTTCAAAAACAGAAATTTTCTCTGAAATAGAATTTTTCTTAAACAGATTTTTTCTAAAACAGAATTTTTTTAAACAAAAATTTTTCTAAAACAGAATTACTGTAAACCAAAAATTTTCTCTGAAATAGAATTTTCCTTAAACAGAATTTTTCTAAAACAGAAATTTTCTCTGAAATAGAATTTTTCTAAACCAAAATTTTTCAAAAACAAAATTTTTCTAAACAAAAATTTCTCTAAAATAGAATTTCTGTAAAACAGAAATTTTCTCTGAAATAGAATTTTTCTGAACTAAAATTTATCGAAAACAGAATTTTTGTAAAACGGACATTTTCTTTGAAATATAATTTTTCTTAAACAGATTTTTTCTAAAACAGAACTTTTATAAAAAAAAAATTTTCTAAAACAGAATTTTGGTAAAACAGAAATTTTCTCTGAAATAGAATTTTTCTTAAACAGAATTTTTCGAAAACAGAATTTTTCTAAAATAGAATTTTTCTAAAACAAAATTTTTCCAAACCAAAATTTTTCTAAAACAGAATTTTTGTAAAACGCAAATTTTCTCTGAAATATAATTTTTCTTAAACAGATTTTTTCTAAAACAAAATTTTTCTAAACCAAAATTTTTCTAAAACCAAAATTCTGTAAAACAAAAATTTTCTCTGAAATAGAATTTTTTTTAAACAGAATTTTTCCAAACGAGAATTTTTCTAAAAGAAAATATTTCTAAGCCAAAATTTTTCTAAAACAGAATTTTTCTAAACCAGAACTTTTCTAAAACAAAATTTTTCTAAACCAGAATTTTTCTAAAATAAAATTTTTCTAAGCCAAAATTTTTCTAAAAAAAAATTTCTGGAAAATAGAAATTTTCTCTAAAATAAAATTTTTCAAGAACACAAATTTTTGAAAGAGATTTTTTCTGAAACAGCTTCTTCCTAAACAAATTCGCTTTAAATGGTTTTATCTATGATCTAAAACATATCTTTATGGTCATTTTTTTTTATATAAAAGAAAATAAAGTCGTTTTTATAATTTTTTTATAATAGTTTTTTTTAAATTTTAGATCAAACAATTTTTTTTATAAAAATTTGTCTCAAATCTAAAAGGAATCAATCAATATGTTTGGCGGAAAATATTTCACTGATGTAAAGAAATTCTTCTTCTATCATTTAAAGGATCTTGTTTTTAATAAATAAATTATTATTTTCCATTGCAAAAACTAGCTTTCTTAAATTTTTGTAGATGAAATTTCTTTCAGTCAATTCTTTATTCTTTTTTTTTTTAAATATTTGTTGTCACTTAACAGAAATGGAATTATTATCCTGCCATTTGAAGGATCTTGTTTTTTAATAATAACACATTATTTATAATAATTTTCATTACGAAAGGGAAAGGAAAAAACTCAATGTTATACAATATTTATAAGAATGTGAAAAAGAGCGATAGCTCTGCAAAAATGATAAATACTCAATTTTGTTTTTGTTGTTTTTTTCTTTCGAAAAATAAAATTTCTTTGAAAATTGTGTCTATTTTTAAGATGATATTTAAATATCGTAAAGCTGACAGTAAAATTTAAATGCATTTTAGTGTAGATTTTAAAAAGGAGAACAATAACGACATTGGTACATAGTCAATCATCATCTTAGCCAAGAATAAGATAAATGTGCTTATCGTCACATGCATATATACATACATAAAAAAACTTACTATGATTATAGCGACAATGCTGCATAGCAGAGAAGGGTATAAAATATAATTCAACTGCAATATATGTTGTCACGAATACAGTACAGATTGTACATATTAAAAATAAATCACTGGCTTATATATAAAAATAATATTTATTGGAGGTGGTGGGCAGCTAGAGAGAGAGAGAGAGAGAAAGAGAGGGAGAGAGAGAGCGAGAGAGAGAGAGCGAGAGGGAGAGAGAGATAGAGAGAAAGAGGCAAGTGCCTTTCTTATTTGCGTTAACTTCATAACAAAAAGATTTCTTAAGTGGCACCCTGATTTCCTAATCAAGTACAATAAAAGCTGTGTGCGCATATAAACTGTACTCGGTAGGTTATAGCCGATTCCATGCAGACTCTACCTTTCCTTCTTAACGGGGGCTCTTCTTCCCTGCAATCATATTCATCGTTCCATTTCGAAGTCATTTGTGATCGTGTACATGCATATTCAATCACCATTACATTTAAATCAATTCCATAATTCATAAACGGGTCGGTCGGGTGCATACACATATGTATAGATGTATAGATATAAACATAAAAATAAACAAATACTAACAAATGCCATTTATTCCATTTAAATTCATAAACGAATCGAAAAACAAGCAAAAATATTCATATTTTCCCACACACATATATCAGAAATACAATATATCTAATCATATATATATGTACGAGGGTATTTTCTCATACTACCTACTAATAAAATTGTGTTTATAGACAAATGCAAATTTACGTCTTATTAAATAAATACTCAAAAATATATATTAAACAAACGAACAATAAACAAAGTTATTTTTAATATAAGTATTCCAAAATGTCCATATAATTTTATTCATATATTTTAGGGGGTTTCGGACAAAATTTTCTATAAAACATATTCACATGAAAATACCTTTAATCAAAAAATCCTCAATCAATTGGGTTGGAAAAATGGTTATTCTCCCCAAAGTTTTATAAAAAAATTTCCTCAAAACTCTTATAAGAAATGTTTCCCAAAAATTTCCCCTCCAAAACTGTTATTTTTCCAAAACTCTTGTGCCAAAGATTTTTGCAAAACTGTTATACCAAAAATGCTCCCAAAACTCTTATGGCACAAATTTTCCCAAAACTGTTATGAAACAAATTTTCCCAAAACTCTTATAAAAACAATTTCTCCAAAATTATTATATAAAAAATTTCTTCGAAACTCTTATAAGAAATTTTGCCCAAAACTTTTATGCCATAAACTTTCCCAAAACTGTTAAGAAACAAATTTCCCAAAACTCTTTTACCAAAAATTTCCTCAAAACTCTCATAAAAAAAATTTCCCCAAAAACTCTTATAAGAAATTTTTCCCAAAACTTTTATGGCATAAACTTTCCCAAAACTGTTAAGAAACAAATTTCCCCAAAACTCTTATACCAAAAATTTCCTCAAAACTCTCATAAAAAAATATCCTCAAAACTCTTATAGGAAATTTTTCCTGAAACACTTATGAAAAATTTCTTAAAGCTCTTATCAAAAATTATTTCGCCAAAACTCTTACGAGCATTTTTCCCAAAACGGTTAAGAAAAAAGTTTCCTCAAACAATTATAAGAATTTTTTCACAAAACTTATGACAAATTTTCCCAAAAAACTCTTACGAAAAAAATTTCTTCAAAACTCATAAAAAAATATTTCCCCATATTTCTCACAAGATAATTTTCTTAAAACACTTATGAAATTTTTTTCCTAAAGCTCTTATGACACAAATTTTGCCAAAACTCTTGTGCCAAAAATTTTATCAAAACTTTTATAAAAAAAATTCCCCACAAACATTTTTAAAACAATGGTTTGCCAAATTTCTTATAAGATATTTTTCCTAAAACGCGTATGCCAAAAATTTCCTAAAGCTTTTATAAAAAAATTTTTCCTAAAACTCTTATGCCCAATATATCCTCAAAATACATAAAAATTTTTTTAACAAAACCCTTATACCAAAAATTTCCCCAAAACTCATAAGAAAGTTCCCCAAAACTCTTATGAAAATAATTTTCTTAAAACTCTTATGATAAAAGTTTTTCTAAAATTTAAAAAAAAAAATCCTTCTGAACTCCTATGAGAAATTTTTCCCAAAAATCTTAAGCCTTAAATTTTGCCAAAAATTGTTTGGAAAAAATCTTTCCTAAATTTTTATGAAAAAACTTTCTCCAAAACTTTTGTGCCAAAAATTTTTCCAAAATTCTTACAAGAAATATTTCCCAAAACTGTTAACAAAAAAATTTCCTCAAAACTCTTATAAGAAATGTTTCTCAAAACTCTTATCACAAAAATTTCCCTTCCAAAACTGTTATTTTCCCAAAACTCTTGTGCCAAAGATTTTTGCAAAACTGTTATACCAAAAATGCTCCCAAAACTCTTATGGCACAAATTTTCCCAAAACTGTTATGAAACAAATTTTCCCAAAACTCTTATAAAAACAATTTCTCCAAAATTATTATATAAAAAATTTCTTCGAAACTCTTATAAGAAATTTTGCCCAAAACTTTTATGCCATAAACTTTCCCAAAACTGTTAAGAAACAAATTTCCCAAAACTCTTTTACCAAAAATTTCCTCAAAACTCTCATAAAAACAATTTCCCCAAAAACTCTTATAAGAAATTTTTCCCAAAACTTTTATGGCATAAACTTTCCCAAAACTGTTAAGAAACAAATTTCCCCAAAACTCTTATAGGAAATTTTTCCTGAAACACTTATGAAAAATTTCTTAAAGCTCTTATCAAAAATTATTTCGCCAAAACTCTTACGAGCATTTTTCCCAAAACGGTTAAGAAAAAAGTTTCCTCAAACAATTATAAGAATTTTTTCACAAAACTTATGACAAATTTTCCCAAAAAACTCTTACGAAAAAAATTTCTTCAAAACTCATAAAAAAATATTTCCCCATATTTCTCACAAGATAATTTTCTTAAAACACTTTGAAATTTTTTTCCTAAAGCTCTTATGACACAAATTTTGCCAAAACTCTTGTGCCAAAAATTTTATCAAAACTTTTATAAAAAAAATTCCCCACAAACATTTTTAAAACAATGGTTTGCCAAATTTCTTATAAGATATTTTTCCTAAAACGCGTATGCCAAAAATTTCCTAAAGCTTTTATAAAAAAATTTTTCCTAAAACTCTTATGCCCAATATATCCTCAAAATACATAAAAATTTTTTTAACAAAACCCTTATACCAAAAATTTCCCCAAAACTCATAAGAAAGTTCCCCAAAACTCTTATGAAAATAATTTTCTTAAAACTCTTATGATAAAAGTTTTTCTAAAATTTAAAAAAAAAAATCCTTCTGAACTCCTATGAGAAATTTTTCCCAAAAATCTTAAGCCTTAAATTTTGCCAAAAATTGTTTGGAAAAAATCTTTCCTAAATTTTTATG
This sequence comes from Atherix ibis, assembly GCA_958298945.1. Classification (NCBI taxonomy): domain Eukaryota; kingdom Metazoa; phylum Arthropoda; class Insecta; order Diptera; family Athericidae; genus Atherix; species Atherix ibis. The sequence goes on from OY282610.1 coordinate 9,406,550, forward strand.
AAAAAACTTTCTCCAAAACTTTTGTGCCAAAAATTTTTCCAAAATTCTTACAAGAAATATTTCCCAAAACTGTTAACAAAAAAATTTCCTCAAAACACTTATAAAATTTTTTTCACCAAAACTCTTACAAGAAATTTTTCCTAACACACTTATGCCAAAAATTTCCTAAAGCTTTTGTAAAAAAAATTTCTCCAAAACTCTTATAAAAAAATTTCTCCAAAACTCTTATAAAAAAATTTCTTCAAAACTCTTATAAAAAAATTTCTCCAAATTTTTTTTTTACAAAATTCTTATAAGAAATTTTTCCTGAAAACTCTTATAAAAAAAATTTCTCCAAAACTCTTAAAAAAAAATTTCTCCAAAATGTTTATAAAATTTTTTTTCAAAAATTCTTATAAGAAAAAATTTCCCCAAAATTCTTGCAAATTTTTTTTCCAAAATTCTTATAAGAAATTTTTCCTAAAAACTCATAACAAAAATGTCTCCAAAACTCTTAAAAAAAAATTTCTCCAAAATTCTTATAAATTTTTTTTTCAAAATTCTTACGTATATAAGAAATTTTTCCTAAAAACTCTTATGAAAAAAATTTTCCCAAAAACAATCATGGAAAAAATTTCCCTAAAACTCTTATGCTACGTATTTCACCAAAACTCTAATTCATAAAATTTCCTTAAAAATGTTGGAAAATGTTTCCCAATCCTTTTTAAGACTATTGGAAAAATTTTAATATTTCTTTATTATCATAAAAACTGAAAACATTATATTCATATTTTTTTTCTTATAAAATCTTCTCTTTTTTGTTATGGTATGAGCATTTTTTTTTTTTTTTGGTTTTATGATCAATTATTACAAATATCTTAAACATTTAATTATAATCTATCTAAAGAATAAAATTACATATTTATTTTTATATACTTTTGTTGTTGATTGTTTTCACAGCCAATTTGAATAATAATTAATTTGTTTTTCTTTCAAAAATATGTTTTCTTAATTAACTATTAAATATTCAAAAGATTTTCAAAATAAATAATTTACTTTAAAAAAAAAAATTCACAAATTCAAATTAATTTATTGCAATTTTTTCACCTATTTTGAAATAATCAAGTTTTTTTGTTGAACATACATCGATACATATATATATAAAATGCATTAAATTTTTAAATATTTTTTTTTTATCCGTGTAATAATTAACAATTAACTGTATCTATTATTCTATTTATGTTGATTAACTTTTGCCTAAAATTGTTGTTAAATATTATTTTCAAAATATCTTTATTAGAATTTATTCAGTTTAATATACAATATATATGATAGGTACGAGTATGTACGTGTATGTATTGTTTTGTTATTAATCAGTGATAATAAAAATGATGATTTCAAAATTGTTATTTTGTTATTTGGTTACTATGAGAAACCTAGTAGATTTTTTTATTTTGTCATCAAATTAAATTGGGCGGATATACAATACATTGAAGATTGAAGAAGTAGGTCGCTTTCATGGCCGGCATGCGGTGCATCTCAAAGTAAACTTTATGCATTCATTCTATTGTATTTATTATTATTACGGTTGTATACGGACTGACTAAAAGAATATTTAAATATAATACAAAAATGTGTTAGATGCAATTAAGTTACCTTAAACTTTCAATTCAAGGTATTCGAATTAGATCTCTTATTTATTTTTAATGTTAAAATTTTCATTCATCCAATATACACATACCAATAATATTCTATGTCAAGTTGAATGGTTTTTTCTTAAAATGAAAGTCCAATCAAATTTTATTTTAATATTATGTTGACATAACCAAATATACAAATTGTAAATTTTTTTCGAAAAAAAACTTAACTGATTTTCAGGTTTATATAAAGTGAACATTTGTAAGGGTTTTCATTGTCATTTTTCCAATGGACGCTTTTTTCAGAAAATTGATTTTTTCTCTCTGAAAACAACCAAATACACATATTTATTAACGATAAGATTTTTTCAATGATTCTTTTTCGAATAGATTCTCGTTTTCTCTGGGATTATTATTTTTTTTTCAATTTAAAATCATATAAAAAATTTATTGATTGAAAAATTATATTTTTTTGCATTAAAAAATTGTATTTTGTATCATCAATAAATAAATTCAAATAAATACGATTATTATTATGCCCATGTTAAGCGAATTCTCAAATAGCTAACAGAAGTGATTTCTATTACTATCTGTTTTTAACTTATGAATACGTATTTGAAATGTAATTTAAACAACAATTAGATAATTAGTACAATGTAATAACGATCGGAAAATGAGTTCTAAGCCATGAATAAATGGATACATAAATGCAGACAAAACCGATGCATACCATATATATGTGTGTATTCACTTGTGTATGGATATGTTAAAATGCAATTCAAGTATATCGGTATTGGCAGTTTTAATTTAAATTTATTGGATTGGTTACTACTAATCGATTCGATACATTTCGATTGGAATTCTAGTCTGACTGGGCTACATTTTGCATTTAATTTACGAATCTTTATTATTTTGTATAGTAACTTGTGTATATAATAAATACCATTCATTAAAGCTTTCAAATTAAATACAAAATTTCAATAAAAACATTTTCGGTAAACAAATTTTTGAGCGAAAAAAATTTTTAGCTAAAATTTTTTCAGTAAAAATATTACGTGAGTAGAAATTTTTGAGAAAGAATATTTTGAAAAAAAAAAACATTTCAATAAAAACATTTTTAGTGAAAAAATATTGTCATTTCGGAAAAAAAGATTTTCATTCAAAAATTTTTTGAATAAGAATTTTTGAATAAGAATATTTTCGGTAAAAGTGTTTTCAGTAAAAATACTCTCAGTAAATATTAAAATTTGCAGTAAAAAAAAAATGTTTTGTAAAAATCGGTTGTATAAAAATTTGTTTAGTAAAAATATTTTATGGGCGAGAATTTTTTGAGGAAAAATATTTTTAAAAAAAATTTCAATAAAAACATCTTCAGTAAAAAAATTTTGGAGCGAAAAATATTTTTAACCAAAATATTTTTAGTAAAAATATTTCATGAGCAAGAATTTTTCGAGGAAGAATATTTTTAAAAAAAATTTCAATAAAAACATCTTCAGTAAAAAAATTTTGGAGCGAAAAATATTTTTAGTAAAAATATTCCATGAGCAACAATTTTTTGAGGAAGAATATTTTTAAAAAAATGTTCAATAAAAAAAATTTCAGTTAAAAAAATATTGTATTTTCGAAAAAAAAGATTTCAGTAAAAATATGTACATTAAAAATATTTTCTTAATAAAAATTTTTGAAAAAGATTATTTTCAGTAAAAATGTTTTCAGTAAAAATGCTCTCAGTAAATATTAAAATTTGCAGTAAAAAAAAAATGTTTAGTAAAAATTGGTTGTATAAAAATTTGTTTAGTAAAAATATTTTATGGGCGAGAATTTTTTGAGGAAGAATACTTTTTAAAAAAATTTCAATAAAAACATTTTCAGTTAAATAATTTTGGAGCGAAAAATATTTTTAGTAAATGAGCAAGAATTTTTTGAGGAAGAATATTTTTAAAAAAATGTTCAATAAAAAAAATTTCAGTTAAAAAAATATTGTATTTTCGAAAAAAAAAGATTTCAGTAAAAATATGTACATTAAAAATATTTTCTTAGTAAAAATTTTTGAAAAAGGTTATTTTCAGTAAAAATACTCTCAGTAAATATTAACATTTGCAGTAAAAAAAAAAGTTTAGTCAAAATTGTTTAAATAAAGATATTTTGTGGGCAAGAATTTTTTAAGGAAGAATATTTTTAAAAAAATTTCTATGAAACATTTTTAGTAAAAAATTTTTTGAGCGAACAATATTTGTATTTTAGTACAAATATATTGTGAGCAAGAATTTTTTGAGTAATATTTTCATGAAAAATATTTTTGAGTAAAAATTTTTAAGCACGAATATTTTCGGTCAAAATGTTTTCAGTAGAAAATTTTTTTCATTAGAATTTTATCAGCGAGAATAATAATTTAAGTAAAAATTTTTCCAATAAAGAAATTTCCAGTTAAAACTTTTTCAGTAAAAATATTTTGTGAGCAAGAATTTTTTGAGTAAAAACATTTTCGCTCGAATAGATTTCAGTAACAATATTTCAAGAAAAATAAACTTTTGAGTGAGAATAAAACTATTTTTTAGTAAAAATATTTTTAAGAAAAATGTTTGCGATAAAAAAAATTTCAGTAAGAGTAAAAATATTTCCAGTCAAAAATTTTTTTAACAAGAATATTTTGAGTAAAATATTGTTTAGTAAAATTTTTTTCGTCGGTAGCGTACTGTACTACGATCTAAAGAGTCGCGGTTCGAATTTACCCACGTTTATTCAGAAAAACCACTTTCCTTTCTAGTTTATTTTCCTTATCCCATTATCCCTTGTCACCAAATGACCTTTAGTATCGTGGCGCTAAGAATTCACATTTCAGTACTAATGGTCACTTGAAATAATAACAAACAAAACTAACGAACAAGATTTTGACTAATAAGTAACATTAAATATTCTGTCTGATTTTAGTGAACAATTGTAGATGATTTTCTTTCGACTTCCACACCTCCCTTTTGTAACCGGATTGGAAACCCTGATTGGGAGCAGAGATGAGAGAGTCGGTTTACTTTACTCAGTAGGTATAGGAAGGCAAACACCGATCCATCTTGCTACAGGAAATTTTTCATAGAGTTAACTGTCTGTAATTCAGTTCTTATGTTCTTGGGTGCAGCTGTTGATGTCCACCGAGCATAGTTTTTGCATTCTTAAAATGCCATCAACGTCCCAGTCCATAACAATAATGCCAAATTTACCGATAGTCTATTAGCCCTCGAAGTTATTTGTCGATCGTCAACTGTTCAGGTGCCTAATGAGATTCGCGTAATCGGTTAATAACAACAACTAATTCCGAAACTCTGGGCAAGAAACTTCTCAGAATTCAAATTTCCCATAATTTCCTTTTCGGTAACCAACCTCATCCTTCATACCAATGCTGTGGCATTCAAACCACTTTTGCTCATATTTTTTAAAGAACTCCATTTAATTCAATATTTCTTTTTCAATAGCAGCTCCTTCACCCAACTATTCCATTTCCAAGCCCTAATTTTCATTTTATTCAAAATTTAAATATACTCCACAATATTTAACAGTCTCTGTCTTTCCCCGTCAATTAACTGTCGATCAGTTTCTTTATGAAAGCTGACAACGGCAAATGGTCTCATAGTCGTGGCGCTACAAAATAACCTCCAGCTCTTTTTTCAGAGACCTAACATAAAAATATAAATATCCAAATAGTAGACGATAAAAGAAATATCTTTATAGTTGGTTTTAATAATATCTTTCTTCATGATCAATATCCACTGATAAGCATGGCTCCTTCTTTGCTGATAGAGTTGAAATAATTCGGCATCATATACTCGAAAAATAACCTTCTAATTGTTTAAGATTTTTTTTCTTAAAAAAAAGGTAATTATTATATTAATCAGCAAATAGTTAAGATGATAATTATCAAGAAGAAAATAATAATAATAAAAAAAAATATCTACTGTCATATTTGTATTAATTTTTATAATACTAAAGATGCGATTAGACGATCAGCCAAATTGGCAGACGTCAGGTCATCAAAATGGCCAATTTGGCTGACTCATCAGCCGATCAATTTGCGTGGACGAAATAACTCACTAATCTGTCAATTTTGGCTGACCGTCTAATAGCGTGGTTGTGACATTTGATGCCGTCAGACACATTTTGATTCGTCACTATCTCAAACCGTCATCCACTGTTTCACGTTAGCTGTAGACGAACCGTGTAGATTCTTTTATTTTAGTGATAAATTTTCTAGAATCAAATTAATTATTTGTTTTGAAGGTCACATTTTGTATATTTAATTATTCAAGAATTTCTACCTATTTCTGCCAATGTCGGATGTGGCTGACTGGCTGACTAAACTGACTTTCTGATTGGCTGCCGGCTGATTACTGACTAAAATTTAAAGTTGTCTGCAATGAAGAAATTAAAAGATAGCTGACCGTCTAATAGCTTCGCAAATGGGCTTCTTCTAGGAGAACGATCAAACAATGATTAATATCAGAAGTGCCTTCGGGTCATGTCGAACCCGTCGTCCTGAGCCGTCCTAGCAGTGCCTGGAATTTAAAATCGACCACGTACTCTTTAAACAAAAGGTGGTATCATGGGGTCGGGTGTCCCATGGTAGTTGGTCACAGCATGCCCGATCAAGATTAGGTGTGGCTAAAACGTAGTTGCTGTGATAAAGACCTACATTGCGAGAACAGTCTTTAGGTAGATATCCCGGGTGTTATCACTGCAGATGGTAGTAGAGGTTTTGGGAGGCCTTGCTACCAACAGTTTGGGGAACTACCTATTAGCTGGTTACTGACTGTTAGCATGGTTGTACCTGTATTGGGTGTAGCCAGTTCAGGGACGGGACCAGATAGAAACAAAATATGTGGTAAGTTGACATGAGGTGAGGGACCTACTGGTTGAGACCGCTCACCATAGACAAATTGACGGATGGATTACTTGATCATAAAACAAAAGGCAAGATTTCTTCATAGAAGATGATATAGTTGGCAATTTGAAGCCACTATCTATAAGAGACAGAATAGGGCTCATGAGAAGTAGCAGAGACGAAAGAGTGAACAGAAAGGCAGGTCTTCTGAAGGCAGACAATACTAGAGTTAGTAAACTTGAAAGGAAGCGAAAAACCATCATACTGAGATGACAAAACCCATTACAAGTGTAGCTATGGAACTGATCAAGAGTATCCCAATCCCAATGGTCTTAGATAGGTCAATACAGAATAATTCTGAGCATCTAATAGCCTGATTTTTGCATCAGTCATCGTTAGCCACTGACAGTCATTTTGGCAAAATTGGGCTAAGCTGCCTGATAATCGAACACCATGACTTTTCAGGCAATTTTGTTCATGACGTCACATTAGCTGACATCTGTCAATTTGACTGATCATCGACTAGCACCTTAATACTTAGCTTAACTACTACTTTTCATGATCATACGGAAAAATCAAACTATTTGAATTTATTTGGAAAATAAAAAAAAACGGAAAATTATGACTTATTAAAATAATGAACATTTATAAAATTACTCAGAAGAAAATAATAGAAAAACATCCTCATTTGATGGTTATTATTTCCGATACTAATCATTTTATTATTAGAGAGATCACTTATGAATAGATACTTTTGTCTTAGACTTGTTAGATTAGTATCATCAGTGTACTGTTAGTAATAAAGGATATATTTATTATATGCTACTTAAGAATTAAAAGGTCATTTCAGAAAATATGTAATAAGATGTTATTAATTAACTATTAAATAGGAGATAATTGCAAGTAAACGTTCATTTTCAGATAGTTGAAGAAAAATAAAAGTTCTATAAAAAATACAAACGCCAAGTTTGAGAATTTACAATCATTTCAAAGTAAATTGAGATAAATTACCATATAATAAAAACAAATGAAACATATATTTTTAACTATAGATAATAGATTGATGAAAAAATTGCACAAAATCCGAATGTAATAAAGTTGTCAGAAGCAGGAAGGCTCTTACATTAGATATGAGCTTTACACCTATTCAAATTGAGGTTGGGAATTGTTTCCGATCGTTTATCTATAATATCTACAGATCAGAAAAAGTATCTATTTGTGAAAATGAAAACATGTTGATATATACTCTTATGCAAGCTTAAAAACAATTTGATTCGTATTTGAATTGTGGAAAAATACAAGTAATACTACGAAACATAAAAGTTACTATATGCACACGACGACTTTGAAAATGTAATAAAATGTGCTAACGAAGTCGATAGGAAAAGATTTTTCAACAACAAAACATTGAAATTGTAATTTAAAATTATTAATAGATAAACTGAGTAAAAAATACCAAATAATAAGTATTTTTCTATATAAATTTTCTTTTTACAAGTGAAAAAAAAGAGTTTTGATATTATTCTCTCGAAGTTTTTTTTCTTCTAAACATTCCAAATAGTATACAAAAATATTATTGAATATTTTATATACCATACGTAAATATTGACAATTTTACAATTTATTTTGGTTCAATTGGAAAAATACTACACAGTTCTACTAGTAGTTAGAAAATAAATAATAATCACTACTTTGGTGGTAAATAAAATTCTCGGATGGGATTTATTTTTTTTAAAATTCTATATTAACTAATAAAAATTTCAGATATTTTTCTTAAATTTTATTACCAAATAAATTGCAATTTAAATAAATTCTCTTAATTTTATTAATAAGAATTTTTGCTTATTTCAAAATGGATTTAAGGTGAATTTTGATTTTATGGTTTGTGTATCAGATATTTGCAAATAATTTCGAATATCTGATACAGAAACTATTTCCTTAGAAAAGGACAATTTTTTTTTTTATGATAAAAAAACTAAAAAAAATGTTTTATTATTATTATAAAAAGAAAATCCTCAAAGTGGTGAGTTGAGTTTCGTTAGTAACTAAAGGTAAACTATTTGGTGGTGTGTGGTTTTGAGCTTTGGTTGGAGAAAAATTCACAACTCACCAAACATTTTTTTCGTGTCTCCGCTAAAAATGTGGTAAAAATGTTCAAAGTGAAATGTTCTTTAATATTTATTTTTACATTTTTATTTTTATTTCCAACGATAACCCACACCCTTCCACCCTTAATAATGAATGTCTTTACGATATAAAAATATGTAAATAGTTTTTTCTCTTTTAAATTAAATTTTTTTTTTCAAATATTATTTTTATGCAAAAATTAAATTTTAATGTTTTTATAATTTTGGTTTTTAAAGTGGAACTTTTTATTGTTTTTATGATTTTTTTTTTAAATAAAAAGTTCTCAATTTTCAGATACATGTAAATTTATTTGATAAAAATGTGAAAAATGTTTATTCTTTTTTTTTGGTGAAGCTTTTCTTGAAAATATTTTATTAAAAATCCAATTAAAATGAAAATTTTTTAAAATTCAACAAAAATTTTTAAAATTGTGTATAAATTTTTTTTGATTTGTGACGTTGGCCGATTTGGCTGACTCGTCAGCCGATCAATTTGGGTAGATGAAATGAATCACTAATCTGTCAATTTTGGCTGACCGTCTAATAGCATGGTTGTGACATTTGATGCCGTCAGACACATTTTGATTCGTCACTATCTCAAACCGTCCGTCATCCATTGTTTCACGTTAGCTGTAGACGAACTGTGTAGATTCTTTTATTCTAGTGATCTTTCATTCTAGTTATTACATAACAAAAATATGTAAATAGTTTTTCTGTTGTAAATTTTTTTTTCAAATATTATTTTTATAGAAAAATTAAATTTCAATATTTTTAAAAATTTTGGTTTTTAAATTAGAATTTTTTATCCTTTCTTAATTTTAAGAAAGGATAAGAAAGAAAAAATTTCTTAATTTTCAGATACATGCAAATTTGTTTTATAAAAAGTGGCAAAATTTTTTATACTTTTTTTTTGGAAGCTTTTCTTGAAAATATTTTATTAATAATAATTTTTTTTTAATTCCACAAATCTTTTTAAAACATTGTATATATATTTTTGGTATTTTTTAATTAAATAAAAAAAAACTATCTAGATATGGCTTCGTTTTGTTCAGTAGAGTAATATAAAACACGAATTTGAAAACTAGCACACACAAAAGAAATCTACGACAAAAATTCGGAATGATAGAAAAATCTAGTTTACAGGTAAAAAATTATATATCAATGCTCCCCCAAATCCTTGTAAGTCTTCCTCTCAAAAATTTCAAGCCCCCGAAAACTAAAAATCTACTATTCTGCACGTTTCCAATAAAAAAGCTTCTGATTATGATCTAATAACAGTTCCTATCATGGAGAAAATTTCCAGAAAAACTTTCTTTTGAACACTTCACAATCCAGCAATGTCATCGCGTTGTTGATCATATTGCATCCTCTCTTGAGAGGAAAGAGTATTACGCAGGAGTATTTTTAGATATCTGCCAAGCATGATCAAAAGCTTAGCAGATATCTAAAAAATCTGGGCCTCTCTGAAAACTCAAAAGCTCCCGTTCTTGAACAACTACCTTATCAAAAATTCATATCACTCCTAACATATTTTCCAAGTAGCAATTAACTCAGAATCCTCAGAAATATATCGTATTTTAGCCGGAGTCCCACAAGGTAGTACGAGTATCCTTGGACCAATTTTATGTAATATTTATACCCATGACATCTCACCTAATATTAGTACTATCATTGCCACTTAACGAGATGATACGGCTATACTTGTTACCGAAGAGTGAGAGTGAGAGTAAATGAACAGAAGGGTGCTCACATTACTTTTACACTTGTCAAGAAAAACCTTCCACAATATGATAAGTTATGTTATTTGGGACTTTACCTCGACTGGAGATAAACATGGAACCCTCATACTAGACTAAACTGAACTTTGGGGTTCAACGAAATGTTCCAACCCTCATACTAGTTATTCAACTGAACTTTGGGATTCAACGAAATGTTCCAATTCCTATCGCGTCCAGGCCTTACAATCCAAGATCCTCCGTAAAATTATTGACGACCCCTGTTATGATCGTAACAACGTAATACATCGTGATCTAAATGTTCCCTTTGTTCAGGACTTGTGCATTTCCCACTTGTGAGATAATTATCCTATACTGCTCTCCCCGGAGATTTTCTAGAGTAATCAAACTTCTGTCAGTTGGAGAAACGCCGATGGGTGTTTACTCCCATTTCATGATGCATAAGCTTGTTTATTTCTGTATTTTATTATTTCTTTGTAGCTTAGTCTAATTTAAGGTTACTAAAATGACTTAAAGTCCTTATGGAGAAAAATATCTTTTGTTGGTGGTGTTTCTTTTGAGATTTTTTTTTCTTTTCTGAGTTAGTACAAGTATATTAAAATTGTTACCAAAGTTTTCTATTGAATAATCTATTTAAATCTACTATACAGTTTATAGCCACTCTACACTTAATGGTGACACGTTTCGGTTTATAGATCCAAAATGGCCCGGAACTTTCTCCACAATAACAATTCTAGGAATTTTTTCAATCAAATCTACTAAGATGTGATTAAATTCTATAAAAATGCACACAATTGAATTTATTTATCTTCTTTGAATTTAGTGTATATTATTACAAACGGTGCAACTTTGGATGAATTTTCACATCATGGCAGCTGTTGACTTGCATATGCGTAAATGCATAAATTACCACGCTTCTCTTGTGGTTAATAGCGGATTGTTGCTGATCAACCAACATCGCAACCGCATCACCCCACGCCAACCAAACCACGCTTTAATTAATTTTATTTACTTCAATTTGATGGTGCGTGCCTATTAGTGACAAGCCAACTACAATCATCTGATTTGTTAGAGTCTGTTGGGACCGATGCACTCGAACCGTTGACGTTGGCAGAGCCACCATAAAAGCGATTATCGTCATAGCCATGCGGGTTGGATGTCTTGCTTTTTTCTTGGTCTTTGCTTTTTTTTTACTGTTTGTTTGAATGCCTGTAGAGGACAAACTTTTCCTAACCAAAAATAAAGAACTGCCAGTCTTTAAAAGGATGCATTATTATCGATAGGTGTTTTTAGGTTAAAAATTAAAAACGACACAAAAAACCACAAAAAAAGCCTTACCTATTTTTTGTTTGTTTGTGTCTGTATGTGTTCATTTGACGTAGGTTGCTGGACAATGAATCGAATCAATGAACCATCAGTTGACAATATGGACCTTGAACCGGTGGCAAATGATAAAAAAGACCCCCATACAAACGGCATGAACATTGGAAGCCGGCCGAATGATGAACTACTGAAGCGGCATCAATCATTCCGGCAAAGTGCTTTGTCAATTATAATTAAATTATTTGAAAAAATTTCGTTCATATTGTCTGGGCTGCTTACTCGTTTGTGGATTTAGTATATATTTACAAAGCAGGTCTCTCTCATTTTTTTTAATCTTCGCTCTACATGCATTTAGTTATTTTTACGACAATTTCGTGTTAATTTTGATTTTAAATATTCGTTGTTGCATGAAAGCGTTTTTTTTTCTGGATGACATGCAACCAAGCTTAGAAAATAGAATTATCTAACGTTATACTTTTTAATTAATTACTAACATTTTATTAAAATTTTGTTTAAATATTTTTTCGGTTTTTTTTTAAAATCATATTTTTTTCTTTTACGATCATGTATCTTTCTTTGTTTTCGTTTTCCGCGGGTTACGTATATTTGATTTGTAATTTTTTATGGCGTTATGTTGGTATTCATGTCTCTGACTTATGCCGACAAGTTCGGCCATTTTGAATTTTCAATTAATTTTTGACAGCTGCTTTGCTTGCACGTGTTTTGGCTCGTCTTTGATTTTTGCCCATTCCAAAAAATGGATCGGGAACAAGAAAAAGTCACAAGGGGCCAGATCTGGGGAATACGGTGGCTGCGGCATTATTAGTGTGTTGTTTTTGGCCAAAAATTCGCTCACAAGCAACAATGCGGGAGCAGGGGCGTTATCATGGTGCAAAAGTCAATTTTTGTTCTTCCATAAATCCAGGCGTTTCTGGCGGATTGCTTCACACAACTTGCGCATAACTTGCAGGTACTATTCCTTATTGACCGTTCTACCCTGTGGCAAGAACTCATGATGCACCACGACAAAACCTTCACATTCGACCGAACTTGGCGCGCTTTTTTCGGTCTTGGCTCGTGCGGCAGCTTCCATTGGGATGATTGAGCTTTGGTTTCTGCATCATAACCATAAACCCATGATTCGTCACCAGGTAGGACCCTCTGGAGCAAATTTGGGTCGTCGCGGACAGAGTCCAACAGCTCTTTAGCATTGTTAATGCGATGCTGTTTTTGGTCGAAAATGGGTAAAAATCCAAGACGAACAAGCAAAGCAGCTGTCAAAAATTAACTGAACATTCAAAATGGCCGAACTTGTCGGCATAAGTGAGAGATATGAGTACCAATATAACGCCACAAAAAATTGAAAATTGAATATATACGTAACGCGCGGAAATTCAAAATTCGCGATACTTTTTGAACAGACCTCGTACATTCTCAATATTCCATTATCAATTAAAGATGGCCGCCAAGGCGATAGAAAGGCAAGCATAATTTTTATTTGAATTTAATTACATCTCAATTTTTTCTCATCTAATTTTTGCATATAAATTTAAAAAAACATACAGTTTAATTAGAAAAAGCTATGGTTTGTAAAAAGAAATTATTTAAATGTGAATGACAAGTCAGCAAGTGTCTGGAGTTCAAATGCAGGTGGCGAAATGATCGATATGCCCTTTGGTTGGTAATCATCAAATAGTCTCAATTATCCTGGCACCATTCAATAACAAATGTTACTAAAAATTATTATTGGAACAAATAAAAAAATATTCGCAAATGCCCCTCAATAATTTCCTCTCTCTTTTTGACATTTGTTCCATCTCGTGTAAAAATTTGGTACTAAACTTTTGACAATTCTAATTTTGATTTGCTTTTCTTTGAATTTACCCAAGCAAATTCGACTAAATTTTTAATTTTTCCCAAAAATATTTTCTACAATTTCCATAGGATTTATAGGAGTATGAATATTAATTATAAAATTTTTAATCCATTAAGCTAATTATGACAATTTTACGATACTTAAACAAACGGTAATATTTAATTTTTTTCTCAAAATATCATAAAAATCCAAATATTTTTAAATATTTTAATTTTTTTTGTATAATTTGCATAAAAAAAACAAAAAATTCTCACAAAAAATGTTACCTTTCGACTAATTGGAAAGTCAGAATTATTGGTTTTGGCTCGTTTTCTATTTGCATAAATAAATTTATATAAATTGTCAATGACATTATAATATGTTGACTTTTAATTATGTAAAAGTTAACATTTGTTTTTTTGTAAAGAAAGAAGCTATTTACAATTAAGTATAAATCGGTCAGTAGTGCATAAAGTCACTCATGCATTCTAACATGTTGGGTTTTTCTTCAATTTGAATTAATTTGTTTATCTAGAATTTCAATTTAATTAAATTACAAAAAATTTATTGAATAAATGTTATAACAAAATTATTAAGTATAAAAATATATTCAATATTTTCGTAAGAAAGCCGGCGTTTTTATGTGTACAATTTGCATAAAATCTGTTGGCACGTGTTGCAGTCAGAAAATCTTCAATTTTAAAAGAATTAAAATAATTTGAAATTTTTTTAAATATTTTTTTTTTGTATGAATGAATAATTTTGCAAATCTATTTTTATTTTTTTTCGATTTTAATTTATTTTATAAAATAAACAGTTTGAAAATATTTAAAAAAAAAAAAGTTTCCTTTTTTAAATGTTAAATTTTTGATGGACAAATTTTTACAAGATTTCTGAAAATATTTTTGTTTAAAATTTGTATGATTTTTTTTTTATGTTTTTAATAATAAATTAAAAAATTAAATAAATTTAATTTATTTGTAAAAACATGAATTTGTATTATGGTTTTTTCATTGAGGTCTGTTTTATGGGGATCATACTATCCAGAAGGCATGTGTATAAGACATGAGTTATCCGTTTTGTAGTATGGAAAGTAACTAGCCTTGCTATTTAATAGTTACTAAAAAAGATATTATATTAGATAAAATTTATTTAGTTTATAATTTACCATTTTATTTTATGAATTAATTTACTATCAAACAATGCGTTCAAATTGAAAAAAAAACTTTCTTCAAAATTTTGCTCCTTACGAGAAAATTATAATCATTTCTTGCTAGGTGTATTCACTAATAAGGAAAACTGCCATATACTCTAAAAATCTATAAGTAATTATTGAAAATCTATTGTTTCTATAATAAGTGACTATTGTTGGGTGTGCATTTTGGTCCAAAGTTGTCATTTTCTAGTATTTCTTTGAAAATAAAGAACGATAGATCATTTCCGTCAATTATGAGCATTATGGCCTTATAATAACAAAATTTTTTTTAGTCTGAACTTAAAGATTTAACTCTAAAAAAAGTATGTGATTTAAGTAAGATGTCATTACAAACCACACAACATGAGAATTTTTCGTTCCATTATACAGAAACTTTCGAGGATACGTAATTTGTCGAACATCCATAAAGTAATTTGCAAAATACAGCACAAAATTCATCAAAAGTTATCTCTGCAGGATTGAGTCTTGTAAGAAGCCTAATAACAGTTATTTAAATAATATTAAAATATAATTTGATAATGGCAAAGTTTTTATAATATATTTAAGTAAAAATCTTATCAAAATCTAAATAATAAATATATTTAATCAAATTCTACTTTCCAAAATGTAAATTGGATAAATTCCAATTATAAAAAATCGGTGTAATAAATTTCGTTTAATTAATAATATAAATTTCACATTTACCAAAAGTACAATTTACTCAAAGTACCTACTCTGTAAAGGCTGACATTTTCATATGAACATTTTTTTAATTAAAAAAAAAAATAAGATTCTTACAAAAAATATATTTTTTTAAATAAAAAAACATCATTTCGTCTTAACGTTTAGCATAAATTGAAAAGAATAAAAGAGGCTGACAATTATTTTTCGGCACAATTTAAGACAAATACTAATAATAGTATTAGATAATATTAATAAGAGTTAGCTAAATGACTTTTGAGAATGATTTAATACTTCTTCTCAATTAATAAATTAATAGTATATGAGTAAAAGGAAAATTTTGACCGGCGACTAATTAATTAAGAGCACACATTTTATGTACAATCGTTTTAATTAGTTGATGAGCGAATTGTTTTAATGGACCGCAACTGATGTCAAGGACATTTGAAATTTAAAAAAAAAAAAAAACTAAAAAAAATCTAATCCTAGGCTGAGACCTTCTCTCTATACGAAATTTATAAAAAAGATATTTTTTTATTATTAATAATTTACTTAAGTTTCTACACGAACAAGAGAGATTAAAGGCTGAAAAACTGATTTAAAATATTCATTTTATTTGAGCAAAAACGTTTGCTGACAATTGTTTTAAGATTAATTTCATAAAAACTACTGAGACTTTTAAGTATGACGCATAGTGTAATATAAGAATTTTTTTTTTTCCAAACACCAAAAAAATATTTTTTTATAAATTGTCAAGATTAAAAATAATTAATTTACATTTAGAAGTTAGTAAGAATGCTTATTTGACTTCTGGGACATTACAATTGCTGAGACCCAGAGCCACCAATAAATAAGCATTGACAGATCACTTGAAGCAAATTGATTGAAATTGTGATGATTTTTCATGTTTGCATAAAATTATTAATTAATAACATGCGCTGCAATTTCTAGTTTTATTGATAGTAATTTAATTGAATATTGTGAGTTTTATGAAAATCAGTATTTTGAATTTGTGTCAATTTTTTTACTCTTTTTTTATTATTGTAAAATCCTTGATAGCACATGAAAGAACATATTTTAAAGGTAAAAACTATCAGTAAATAAATTGAAAAGAAAATATTCAGTAAATATTTTTGTAATAATTTTTTTTTTGCAAAAATCAGAATTAAAATTTGATCAAAATATGCAACGAAATTTTTATTTTCAATAATAATATTTTTGATTAAAAAAATATTTTAAATAAGAAAGAATATTTTTTTTTCCAGTAAAAACGTTTTCAGTAAAATTATTTTCGTTAAACAATTTTCAGTTAAAAATATTTCAGTAAAACCATTTATAATATAAACATTTGCAGTAAAAAAAATTTTTTAGTAGATATTTTTTAAGTAAATATTTTTTGAGTGAATATACATTATTTTGTGAAAAAAGTTTTTCAGCAATAATAATTTCTGATCAAGAATTTGTTAGAAGAAGAATATTTTCAGTTTTAATTTAATTATTTTTTTTAAAAATTCTTTCGGTAAACCATTATTCAGTTAAAATTCTTTTTAATTTTTTGAGTAGAAATTTTTTTCTTTCATTTAAAATGCTTTTTAATTTTTTGAGTGAACAAATTTCAGTTAAAATGCTTTTTAATTTTTTGAGTAGAAAGTAAGAAGAAATTTTTTAAGTAAATATTTTTTGAGTGGATATATTTTGAGCAAAAAATTTTTCAGCAAAAATAATTTTTGATCACGAATTTGTTGAGAACGAATATTTTCAGTCAATTAAAAAATGTTCAATAAAAAACTTTTTTGACCCAGAAAGTTTATAAGAGTTTTTTAATTAAAAATAATTTTTAACAACAACTTCTTCAGTAAAAATATGATTTTGTGAGCAACAATTTTTTGAATAAAAATATTGTATTTTCAAAAATATTTTCACTAAAAATTTCTTCAGTAAAAATATTTTTGGTTAACAATTTTCAGTTAAAAAGCTTTCAGTAAAACACTTTTCAATATAAACATTTGAAGTAAAAACATTTTTTGAGTAAAATATTTTTCAGCAAAAATAATTTTTGATAAAGAATTGGTTGAAGAAGAACATTTTCAACCAATAAAAAAATTTTCGTTAAACAATTTTTTTGACCGAGAAAGTTTATAAGAGTTTTTTGAGTTTTTAATTAAAAATATTTTTAACCAAAACTTTTTTAGTAAAAATATGATTTTATGAGCAAAAATTTCTTGAGTAAAAATATTTTGAGTAAAAATTTGTTCTGTAAAAATTCTTTCGGTCAACAATTTTTTGTTAGAAATATTTTCAGTAAAACCTTTTACTGAGTTAAAAAAAAATTTTTAATAGAAATTTGTTAAGTAAATATTTTTTGAGTGATAATATTTTGAGTAAAAAATTATATAATTTTTAAACAAAATTTTTGATCAAGAATTTATTAAGGAAGAACATTTTCAGTCAATAAAAAAATTGTCATTAAATAAATTTTTTAACTGAGGAAGTTTGTAAGAGTTTTTCAGTAAAAATATAATTTTGTGAGCAAAAATTTCTTCAGTAAAAATATTGTATTTTCAAAAATATTTTCAGTAAAAGCGTTTTCAGTAAAAATATTTTCAGTAAACAATTTTCATTTAAAAATATTTTCAGTAAAAATATATTCGGTAAACAATTTTCAGTTAAAAATGCTTTCAGTAAAAATATTTTCAGTAAAACCTTTTTCAATATAAACATTTGCAGTAAAAAAAATTTTTAGCAGAAATTTTTTAAGTAAAAATTTTTTGAATGAATATATTTTGAGTTACAAATTTTCAGCAAAAATAATTGCTGATCAAGAATTTGTTGAAGAAGAATAATTTCAGTTAATAAAAAAAAAAAATAATAAAATTATTTACAGTTAAAAATTTTTTTAATAAGAATATTTTTAGTAAAAATATTTTTGATGTAAATTTTGATGTTAAAATATTGCCAGTAAAAACTTTTTTTAATACAGCGTACTGTACTAGCATCCAAGCGATCGTGGGTTCGAATCCTACGATAATTCGACCATCACCACCAACACCCCCCTCCACATACCTTAAAAACAAACAGATTTCCTTTTCATTTCTAATTTAATTTCCTTATCCAAATATCCTTTGTCGAATATTACTAGAAATAATGACAAACAAACAACAACAACTTTTTGAGCGAGATCATTTTAAGTAAACATTCTTCCAGTTAACAAACTTTAAGTAAAACAAATTTTTAAGTAAAATGTTTTCCAGAAACTATTATTTTCCGTTAGAATTTTTTGCAGTAAAAATATTTTTTACAGTAGATAATTTTTGAGTAAGTCTTTTTTACTTAAAAAGGAATTCACTTACTTTTCAAATTGCTCATTTATGTTACTTTATTAATATTTTCGTTTCTAATATATACAGAATTAAAAGTTACAGTTTTCTTAAAGCTTAAATCGTTTTTTTTAATAATATATTTTTTTTAAAGTTTTCTTTAACTTAATTTATTACTTAGTTCATACTCGTCCCGAGAGTGTTAAGTGCAAACGTGGTAAAAGTGGTAAAGAGGTTGTTCTCACATCAAATTACTTTAGAATCTTAAAGAAAAGGCAACTTGATATACACATATATTTATAAAAAAAATAATAATAACTATAATATTGGTTAAATTAAAAAAAAAATAAAATAATAATATTGACAATAATATAAATCGAATTTTTTAAACAACAATTAATAAAATAACTACAATATAATAAGTTGGTGATTTATTTATAATAAAATTAAATATTATATATAATCCACTAATATAGTTTTTGATATTTTTTAATGCATAAATGTTTTGGTCATTTGGTCTTTATTTTTCTGTGCATTTATCAGGTATGAATTGTACCCCACCAGCGATAGACGATTTCCCGAAAGACTATTTCACTGAACAGGAAAGACAAGCGGGAGCTGTAGTACTTCATGTTTTAGCAAGTTTATATTTATTTGCAGCATTGGCTGTCGTTTGTGATAAATATTTTGTACCTGCAGTCGGAAAAATATGCCATGGTAAGTAGTCAATATTTTTATACATAAATCAAATTATTCTAATCCATAAAAACCTCTACAAAATATTCCGGCCTCGTAGTTATTGACAATTAATTGTTCAATTGGGTCGCTTAAAAAAACATTTGTTAGGTTTAATTGTGGTTGAGATCATTATCAGTTGTCAGTCAATAACTTCAAAATTAGTACAGTTTGCTGTCAATAAATAATTGCACTACAAAATTAGTTTACATTTTTAAAATGTACATTTTGACAGAAATTATTTTTTTATAGAAAACGTAATAGAAATTTTTATTAAAAATAAAGTGCTACGAAATCTTAGAAATTTACTGAAAATAAATTTAAAATTAATTCGTAAATAAATTTTTCAAATATTCGGAATATATTTTACTTAATTTGATTATTTTAAGACCCAATTTTCACTTTAAGACTTAAGTCAATATTTTTATATATAATATTTAATTTTGTTAATATATAAACGATATTTTGTTAAATGTTTTCTATTCTTTTGTTTTTTTTTTTTTAAATTTTATTTTAAACATATATTTAATAGCATTGAATATGTCAAATGATGTGGCGGGGGCAACATTTATGGCAGCTGCAACATCGGCGCCAGAATTATTCGTTAATGTTATAGGAACATTTATCACAGAAGGTGATATCGGTGTGGGGACGATAGTTGGTTCAGCAGTTTTCAATATATTGGCAGTGGCTGCTTGCTGTGGTATCGGCGCTAGCATGGTAAGTTTTGGTTTAAATTGATTTTTATTTAAATATTAAAAAAAATTGTAAAAAAAAGAGAATTGGTCGAAAAATGTCCTTTTGCCATTTAAATATGTAGAATTTTTTTTTTAAAAATTACTATTAAATGATTGTTTTTAGTTTTTTTTCCAAATTTTTTATTTTATTAAAGTGAAAACAATCATCGTTCTTACAGTTATTGAGTTCTTAAACTTGATCATATACGATGTTTAGCAGAAAAGTAATGAGATGGATTGGACGATTCCACACTTACGGGGCTTAGCATAGGCTAGCATCACCAAGATTGATTTGGTTATATTGCTAATTTCTCCTTACTATAGCTTGTGGGGCAGCCCCTCCCCCCTAGACATAAAGAATACGTTTTAACCTCGCCTGTTGACTATGCGATCCTGTAGAGTGACTTAAGTGAGGCTGTGTTTTTAAAGTGCGTTACTAGCCTTATGAAAAGGAATTTGCTAGTTTGACTTACGAAAAGTTACAATAAAGGGACCATTCCTTATCTAGAGAATAAACTGAATATCCTTTGGAAAGCCGAAAATCGTTCAAAGGGGAGGTGGGGAGCGCCTACTAATGAATATGTGGAATGAGTGAGGCTCTTGAAAATATGGAACGAGTGAATAGTCAGTTTGTCCTAGTCACTTGCAAAGTCTGTTGGTGTAGGTGAAGGGGAGGGGGTGGGTCTCGCATAGTCAGTCGGTCGATTAAACTGAATTTTTTTTTTGGAAAGCGAAAATCGTGCGTCTATTAATGAAAATGTGGAACGAGTGAATAGTCAGTCGGTGTGTGTGGGGGAAAGGGTGGTTCCTATAAATGAGAAATGTGGAAAAAGTGACTGAATATTAATGAAAAAATGAAAAATTAATGAAAAATGTGGAACGTGTGATTGAAAATGTGGAACGAGTGAGGCTCTTGCAAAGTCAGTCGGTCGATTAAACTGAATATTTTTTTTGGAAAGCGAAAATCGTGCGTCTATTAATGAAAATGTGGAACGAGTGAATAGTCAGTTTGTCCTAGTCACTTGCAAAGTCTGTTGGTGTAGGTGAAGGGGAGGGGGTGGGTCTCGCATAGTCAGTCGGTCGATTAAACTGAATTTTTTTTTTTGGAAAGCAAAAATCGTGCGTCTATTAATGAAAATGTGGAACGAGTGAATAGTTCTTCGGTGTGTGTGTGTGTGGGGGGGGGGGGTTGTTTCCTATAAATGAGAAATGTGGAACAAGTGACTGAATATTAATGAAAAAATGAAAAATTAATGAAAAATGTGGAACGAGTGATTGAAAATGTGGAACAAGTGAGGCTCTTGTAAAGTCAATCGGTCGATTAAACTGAATATTTTTTTTGGAAACGAAAATCGTGCATCTATTAATGAAAATGTGGAACGAGTGAATAGTCAGTTGGTGTGTGTGTGTGTGGGGGGGGGGGGGTGTTGTTTCCTATAAATGAGAAATGCGGAACAAGTGACTGAATATTAATGAAAAAATGAAAAATTAATGGAAAATTTGGAACGAGTGACTGAAAATGTGGAACGAGTCAGTCGGTCGATTAAACTGAATATTTTTTTTTTGGAAAGCGAAAATCGTGCGTCTATTAATGAAAATGTGGAACGAGTGAATAGTCAGTCGGTGTGTGTGGGGGGGGGTGTATCCTGTAAATGAGAAATGTGGAACAAATGACTGAATATTAAAGAAAAAATGAAAAATTAATGGAAAATTTGGAACGAGTGACTGAAAATGTGGAACGAGTCAGTCGGTCGATTAAACTGAATATTTTTTTTTTGGAAAGCGAAAATCGTGCGTCTATTAATGAAAATGTGGAACGAGTGAATAGTCAGTCGGTGTGTGTGTGTGTGGGGGGGAGGGGCGTGTTTCCTATAAATGAGAAATGTGGAACAAGTGACTTAATATTAATGAAAAAATTAAAAATTAATGAAAAATGTGGAACGAGTGACTGAAAATGTGGAACGAGTCAGTCGGTCGATTAAACTGAATATTTTTTTTTTGGAAAGCGAAAATCGTGCGTCTATTAATGAAAATGTGGAACGAGTGAATAGTCAGTCGGTGTGTGTGTGTGTGGGGGGGGAGGGGCGTGTTTCCTATAAATGAGAAATGTGGAACAAGTGACTTAATATTAATGAAAAAATTAAAAATTAATGAAAAATGTGGAACGAGTGACTGAAAATGTGGAACGAGTGAGGCTCTCGCAAAGTTAGTCAATCGATTAACATCGAAATTGATTAGTGAGTCCTTGTAAGACTTAGCAAAAAGATTATTCAGATCGGAGGCTCCACAATAACAACGCCCCATGTTACATGACTGTTTCGATCATCGAGTTTTTTTTCCGGAAAAAGTTATTCCTGTAGTTCCTCTTCATTTACCTAATCCCAGGGTTGAGAAGTAGTGGAAGATTAATCTTTAACCTTTAACAATGGAAACTGATGAAAATGTGGAATGAGTGATGGCTCTCACGAGATTAGAGTATCGATTAACATTGAATCTGGCGAGTTTTTTTTTATAAAGAAATCCTAAAAAAGTACGCATAAAAAGTTTTCTTTGAGTTTTTATTGTTGATTTTTAAATTTTACTCGGAATTTTTTTAATAATAATTTTTTATATTTTTAAATTTTTTTTGCTGTGGGAAATATATAACAATTAATAACACTATTCTTTCGTTTCCTTTCCTAAATAAAATTGACCAAATTTTATGCAATTTTCGATCATATGCGCACTAAAATTTTACCTTTAAAAAAGTATTCCATGAAAAAGGTAATTTCTATTTAAATAATAGTTATTGCCCATTTATTATTAACATGTACACAGATTTATGTAAACAATAAAAAATGGATTTGATGGAGAAAAACTTTTTATTTAAAAAAAATTTCTTAACTTCAAAAACAAAAAACTGAAAAATTTTTAATTTACCATAAAAATTTGTACAAAAAATAAAAAATAAACCAAGAAATTTTTTTATTTTTAATGATATTAATTTGAAGATATATTTATTTACCTACTACTCAGGTAGTCCCATTAGATTGGTGGCCGTTGACAAGGGATTGTTTAGCATATGGTATAACAGTTTCCATACTAATTTGCATTATTCACGATGAACGCGTCGAATGGTATGAGGCATTGGCACTAGTTGTACTTTATATTGTTTATATTGCTGTGATGTACTTTGATAAATCGTTTCAGAAATGTGCGAGAGGTAATTATATAATTCCATTATCATTTAATCACATATAATCATATTTTTATTGCTTTAAAAAAAAAAACACAAAAAAATAACAAAATAACAATAACAAATTGATAGTAGTTATTCTACTTTAAGATAATCAATTTTTGTTTTTATTCAAATAATAGAAATTAGTTCAATTATTTTTATAAAATAACAATAAGGCAAAAGTAAATAACAAAATAATAATTCATTATAGAAATGAAAAAAAATTTCTACGTTGGCATATATGAAAATAGAAATGCAAATTTCGTGTGCATTAAAGTGTTCGCTTACGTTTATATTCTTTTAAATGGGAAATTTTCAATTAAAAGAATTTATTTTAATATTATTATATATTTTACGATAACTGAATAAATAGGGGTAGGAAAAAAGAGGGTAATTCTATAACAAATTGATTATAAGCCCACTTTTTATCGATAAAACTGCATTACCGATACCACAGACAGTCTGTGTTATTTATACTGAAAAGACTCCTTTCACAAGTTTTGCTTTAAATTTATATTATTAACAAAATTTTTGCTGTATAATAACAAATTTTTGTTGACAAAAAAAATATTTGTTAGCAAAAAAGAAATTTTTTTAAAAATGTAGAAAGGGAAAATAGTTATTCATTTTGTAGTTTGGAAAGTGTATATCTGTCATTTTATATATAATAAATATTTTTGCTATTTGAGATAACGGTAAATTATTATATATTTTGCCATTTTATATAAAAATTAAATATATTGTTAAAAAAAAACTGGCTTTAAATATTGATATTTTGTAAAAAAAAATTTTTAAGCATAGGGCTCATTTAGCCTAAAAAAAAATTCTTAAGCAATAAGGTGGACACGTTAGTAAGCAAAATTGTCTCATATGGGGCAAAAAACTAAAAATCCACAAATGGCTGTAAAAAAATCATTATATCCAATCTATGCGATTTTATTATATGCATTTTGATCTGAAGTTGTCATTAGACAACTAGTATTTCTTCAATAAAAAAACCGAAAAGTTCCGATTGACCGGCAAAAACCGTGCCATCTGACATCAAGGGACTTTTCTTCTAATAAAAAATTTGTAAATATCTATATTAATAAAAATAATCTTTAAATATTAAATAGAATATTTAAAAACCAATATCCATCATTAAGTAATTGATTGAATTACAGACCGAAATTTGCGAAAAAGTCATCAAAAATTACCACAATTTGTATCTGTTACCACAAAATTAAATTTTCTGTTAACTATTTATATATAATTTATATAAATTATATAATGGCATAATTTAAACAGATACTCGTATAAAAAATTAATTTTTGTCAAAAATTTTTCATATAAAATATCTGTTTTATTAAATTTTACTTTTAGAAGCACAAATTGGATAATCCAATATTTTTGTAGATAAATTAAATGTAATAAAAAAATTCTCAATAATAAAATTCGACTTGTTTAAATAAATATTAATTATTAGAATATTTATTGATATTATACTATTTTGGGTTTAAGTTTATTTTTTATTTCGTTGTATTTATTGAAGAAATGTTTTTTTTAAAAATATTTTTACACTAAAAATTGTCTTACACAATTTTCATAACTTTAAGAGTAAAATTTCTCCGAGAAAAAAAATTCTAATATTTTTTATTTTAATTCATGTTTTTTGTAAATTTAATAACAATATTTGTTGCGGTGAGAAGGAGGGGGGGGGGGGCGGGTGAGTTGGGGTTTATAAATACAAATCATTCCAAATACGAGTAACATTGGAATTATTAACGATTTGGTAAAAATGTATCTAATCAGTTTGATAGAAAATAACCTCCTCTATCAGGGGCTATTTGGTGTGCGCTCCTCTTCTTCTTACGGAACAGCCACTGTATAAAAAGATACATACATTCTTAAACATGACAATTTACTTTTGACTCTATTGCGAGTTCACATCTAAATAAGACTTACAACAGTTAGTAGTCGTCTACAATATGAGGAGTGGGCGGCCATTTACTAATCGGTATATCATTGAGCCGACAATAAGTGAGTGTACATGATTCCATATTCGAATTAACTGGGAGGTAAGAAGTTTTAAATCTAATATGACTTATTTGACTGGGGGTACAATTGTGTCCGATTTGGTAGACAAAGTGGACACTGCCGACTGAATTTATGCCAGTGTGTACTGTCTTCGTATGGGAATTTTTAAGGCACACACCCGGCTTCATACGAATGGTATCCCGTATAACTTTTTAAATAATAATAATATTATATATTATTCACATATGCATACACATGCATAAATATTTTATTTGAATGACTGGCTACTGATTCAATATATCGTTGCGCCACAATATAATCTTAATAGAAAAATGACTCGACTTATCATCATGCGAGTTTTCAAAGTTGCCGTCACTATCACTAATTTTGAACATTCACTGATTATTATGGTCTGCAATGTAATATTTTCTTGGCAGAAAGAAACTAAACAATTCAAATATTATACTTTGAAGAAGAAGATTTTTATTCATATAAATTTTGAATGATATAAAAATAATATCCCGCCACCTCTTTCTAGGTGAAAAATTTTGGGGGATAAAAGTTTTGCTAGTAAATTTTTCAAAAAATTTCTGAATTGTTTTATTTTTTATTATGTTTTGTATATGAAAACAAATATTATAAATTCACACTAAAAATTATTTGCTATCAAAAGAGGAGTTTTAAAAAAAATTCTGTTCAGAGAGTTATTCACATCGTGTAGCCTCTTGAAAGCAGAGAATACTGCTCAGGAGTATTCTTAGATATTATCCTATGCTTTAGAGTCCGTGTGACATTCTGGTGTTCTTTGGAAATTTAAGAGCTCCTGTCCTTCTTAAGTTATATTTCTTATATCAGAAAATATCCTGTTTTAGCTAGGGTGCTACAAGGGAGTATTCATAGTCCTATTTATAACCATAATATCTCATCTGATTTTTAGGCTATCATACCTTCTTCTACTTTTTATTCCAAGAAGTTGTTAAAACAGAATCCTCATAAATATATTCTATTTTAGCTGAAGTTCCACAAGGTAATATCCTTGGACCCATTTTATTCCATCTGATTCTTAGACTATCAAATCTTAGTTAACGTTTTATTTTTCAAGAAGTTGTTTAAAATGAATATTCTGAAATAATTTTAGTCACAGCTGGAGTACCACAAGGTAGTCTTCTTGGTTCTGTTTATAACC
The DNA here is from genome assembly GCA_958298945.1 of Atherix ibis. Taxonomy (NCBI): domain Eukaryota; kingdom Metazoa; phylum Arthropoda; class Insecta; order Diptera; family Athericidae; genus Atherix; species Atherix ibis. Next base: position 9,433,160 of record OY282610.1, read on the forward strand.
AAATATCCCATCTGATTTTCGTAGATATATTCTGTTTAGCTGGAGTTCCGCAATTTAATATCTTTGGACCCATTTTATATAATATATTTCATCTGATTTTTAAGCTATCAAACCTTAGTTAATGTTTTATTTTCCAAGAAGTGGTTTATAATGAATATTCTGAAATAATTTCAATCACAGCTGGAGTTCCACAAGGGAGTATTCTTAGTCCTATTTATAACCATAACATCGCATCTGATTTTTAGGCTATCATATCTTCTTCAAGTTTTTATTCCAAGAAGTTGTTAAAACAGAATACTTGTAAATATATTCTGTTTTAGCTGGAGTTCCGCAAGGTACTGTCATTGGTCCCGTTTTATATAATATATTCCATCTGATCCTTAGGCTATCAAACCTTAGTTAACGTTTTATTTTCCAAGAAGTTGTTTATAATAAATATTCTGAAATAATTTCAATCCCAGCTGTGTAGTAAGTATCCTTAGTCTGCTTCTGTACAATGTTTTGACCTTTGATATTCCAAATAATACCAAAGCTATGACCTATATAAATGATACAGTCATTTTTATTACCCATAGAAGTCCTGGCATAGCTTCTAATAATTTACAATCCCATATCCACAATCTTGAAGCCTGGCTTAAGAGATGAAGAGTAAAGGTAAAGAAACAGAACAGTGCTCGTACTAGTCTCACACTTTTCCATGGGCAACCTACCTTTTAATGGTGACGCGATTCCGCAATGTACTAAAAAGCGTTCCGTAGGACTTTTGGTAGACAATTTATTTATTTTAGAATCCACAGCCTAGACTAAAAACGACTTGAGCTTAACAGGCACTATTGACAACTATTTAGACTATTAGAATAAATAATTTCGAACGATTGAAAACAATTTTAAAACCTATTTGGACTTATGAAATTGAAATTTTTGTTTCAATTGAATTAAGACCTATCAATCCAAGATCATCGCTAAAATTATTGATGCCCCTTTTGGGTTCCCTATTTTCAGGATCTGTGTATATCCTGTTACCATTAATTGCATTATCCTGTAATCGTAATCCACTCATGAAAAAACTATTTTCTACTATCCTTACTGAAAATACTAATTGGAGATTAAAGAGAGAGTAATCCCAAGAATCATCAGAAACGTCGATGCTTGCCTACTTCCACTTTATACCTTCAAGATAGCTTAAAATAATTTGTGATGTCAATCTGCTTGTTACAATATGTTGCATTTGTAGTTGTAAATATTAGAATAAAATAATAAAAACTAAGAAAAAAACATCTTCCAAAAAGCTAAGAATTTTGGAAAAAAGGGAAAACTAGTCGTTTCGATAGTATTTTTTCCCCATTAAATTTATATAAATAAATAATTGAGCTAAAAAATTTTTTTATATATTTTTGTGATTAAAAATTAAATAAAAACAAAACAAAATTATGTGGTGGATTGATTTTTGTTTGTTTTTAATAAAATTATTAATTAACAGGTGGTGTAAATCATTCACGAGCACGTAGATCACACGATAGCAGTTTTCAATCGAAGGCTAGCGGGGAACAAGGTTGCCCATTTTTCATTGATTCAAAATATAATTGATCATACATTTTTTTTTCATTTCCACCTTTCATTTTTAATTGATTGAATTTTTGTATCTTATTTGGAGTAATTTTTTTGTTACAAATTAACTTTCTGTTTATGCACACCATCTTTAGCATAATTTGCTTTACATTTTTTTTTTTTTTTGATTTTGTGTGTATTATGGTTTGTATTCTTATTTGGAATTTAATTTGATTATACAGCATTGTTAGAGGCACTTATTCCTTTAAGAATAGAACACTTTCAACAGAATGGCAACATTAAGAATATAACGCATATTGACGCTAGCAATAATGAACTTTCATCCGGTGTTGATAATGTACAAAAGGCAGTCGGTAAAGGACCAACCGATGTCCAAATGAACTATGTTAAAGTGGATGTCGATGGTCAACAGTTACAGCCACAGCACATGGCTCAGCAACAATACATCACAGAGCAAACCACTAATCCAGAAAATGCTGATCAGCATACCGATGTCCAAATGAACTATGTTAAAGTGGGCGTTGATGGGCAACAGTTACAGCCACAGCACATGGCTCAGCAACAATACATCACAGAGCAAACCACTAATCCAGAAAATGCTGATCAGCATACCGATGTCCAAATGAACTATGTTAAAGTGGGCGTTGATGGGCAACAGTTACAGCCACAGCACATGGCTCAGCAACAATACATCACAGAGCAAACCACTAATCCAGAAAATGCTGATCAGCATACCGATGTCCAAATGAACTATGTTAAAGTGGATGTCGATGGACAACAGTTACAGCCAGAGCACATGGCTCAGCAACAATACATCACAGAGCAAACATCTAATCCTAAAAAGGACGAAGACGAAAACAAGGACAACAATAAGGAGAATGCAAACGTTAGTGATATCGTCAACGCTGAGAAACCCGAATCCGATGAGAGTTATTCAATAATACGATATCCGAAGGGGAAGAGTTGGTTTCGACAGATCACATGGGTGGTAATATGGCCCATTCATTTGCTCTTCTTCTTTACGATTCCGGATTGTGAGCGCCCCAAATTGAAGAAGTTATTTCCGGTTACATTTGTGATGTGCATCATTTGGATCGGTTCACTTTCGTACATGGTGGCTTGGATGATAACAATTATAGGTAAGTCCAAATACATTCTATATACTCGTTAACCGGGTGATATAGTTTTTAATAAAAGATAACAAATTAATTGTGGGAAAATTTCTATTTCATACAATTTTTAAGATTTTTATAATTTTTTACCAAAAATTAGAGTTTCCTAATTTGTAGAGCGAATATTTTGTTATTAAGACAATTTCTTTTAATTTTCTTTTATTTGCAGCCAAATACTAACTATCAAAAGCTAATTATTTAAATGTTTTTATTTTTTGGTTACCCCATTTTTTAAGCTTAGATTACGCCGTGCATCTAATAGACTCATTTAACTCTACGAACAGTTCGCCGATCGTGTGAGTGTACGATGTTTGCGCGTTGACGCGTAATTTTTGCTTGCGGCATGAATGTAGAAGGAATAGTTCGGCGAATCTATACATGATTGCATTGTACTTACTCGTACATATATTCGTGTTGCTCGTTGCGAACTCATCATTTACGCGTAGTTTATTATGACATTTCACAGTTCCCATATTTACTCTGTGCCTGCATATTTATTTATTCGTATTTATTTGATTTGTGATAAATTTTATTTAATTTAATTACTTTTACATTTATTCTATAAAGTATGAAGTTTTTTTGATATATTCAAATAAAGATTACCTGATGGAAATGTAAAAAAAATTTAGCGTCTATAGCAAAAAATCGTTCGTAGTTAACAAAATAACAGTGCCAGTGGAACGTGAAATATTATTTTTGAAATTAATATTGAATTAAATGTTAAAATAAAATATAAAATGTTTACTAAAATAAATAAACAAATGTAAAAACGTCATTCATACTAAGAAAGCAAATAAAATACGTACAGCAGCGACCAACTAGAAAATTCACCAATAAAAAATGCCCAAGCCATCACTTGATCAAAAATATATTTCAACATGTTGAAATTCCTTTTTGCTCGAGTAAATTGCTCGTGCATCGCGATTAATTATTCTTTCAGATGTTCATTCAAGCACATACTTAGTTTGCGGCGAACCTGCACAATTCTGTTCACGCGCAAAGTGCGTACTTGCTCGCGCAAAAAAAAGGGAAATTTGATGGTTAGATCATTTATTAGACGTACAGTGTAATCTAAGCTTTAGTCTTACCCATGTCGTATTGGAATTTTTATTATAATTTCGATGCAAATTTATTAAAACTCTGCAATACAGCGGGGTTTTCTTCCACATGACTAGTACGTTAGTCCTTCCTAGACGTGCAGTAAACGTTTTAACTATAAGACCCTATGGAACATAATAAGAGAACATTTCTTCAAAGTCCCCTTCACTTACTGGTTCTGATCACAAATTTATCCAAGCAGAGTTCATTATTCTGTAGGCTTTGTCAATGATAGATATGCAATCGACGATTATAAAACGATCGTTCGTAAAAATTTTTAGGGTTAATTCTATGTCAGTAGTTGCTGCGACGCATCTCTCGAATAATGCTTTAGCTTCTTGATCTGCTGGTGGATGGATGGGCTGAATGAGAGGATAAGTACTAGCAAAGAGGAGCTTTTTAGTGGTAAAATTAAATTTTTCTTAATTAAAGCTATGGAAACACATCTGGTATCGAAACTTCGTCGAATACCACGTATACATCACCTAATACCAGCTAAATACCATCTAAAAAACTAGTATTCCATGAATGTTCCTGGTATCGATACCACACATTTTTTAATAGATTCCCTATACGTCAACCTAGTATCTGAATTTCTCTATACATCAACCTAGTATTTTTTCGTTGCTTGGCTCTTTTCATTAACTTTCTTAGAATTAATTTACAAAAAAATTTACTCAAAATCCCGGCTAAATTTCATATAAAGTTATAGCGTGGTTTAATCACGGAATGTTAGAAGCTGCCCTACGGACGCCTGTGGCCATTTGTGGTAGAGATACTTTCTTCTCGAAAAACCTATTTCAACTGAACGAGAATATGGGCGCTAGGACGCATCATTTGACGCACGCTATTCATAATCTAAACAAAGGTTTTATAGCAAATGAAATTCTTCGCGTCCGAACAGTTGAACATTTTTAAAAATTTGAACATTTTTAAATAAATCAGATTTATTCTAATTAATAAAGGCGTCAATTTAAGACAACTACATGGAAAGGCAATGTAAGCCAACTGATAGTATTTCAGCTAAGGAGTAGTTAAATAATGTCCTATAGCGGGGAGATTTTGAGGTGACCTAACGCAGTGACCTATGAAACTGACTTATTGTGATGACCTATTGAGGAGACCTATAAAGGTGACCTTTAGGGCTACTAACCGAGGTACCGAGGATAACCTATTAAGAGTCTTCAGATGGCCTATTGATGAAATCTATTGAGGTGACATTTTTGCAGTATTCTAAAGGTAGAATTTTTTGAACTGACCTATTGCAGTGACCTATTAAGGTGACTTAATAAGATCATCTAATTAGGTGATCTATTCAGATGGCCTATTGAAGTGACCTTTTAAGATGACCTTTCGAGATAACCTATTCAGCTGATAGGTTGAGCAAGCTAGTTGAGCAATGCCCCCTCCTCAGCTGAAACATTTTGTTGTAATTTTCTTTCCACGGCATTGACTTTCCTTCCATATGATTTTTAATCATAAAATTAAAAATATTTATCATCCTCCTTGGAATTCACCTTTCCTCCTTAGAAAGGGTATGTTAGTTAGTGTTAAAAGTGCAACTGATAAAGGAGAACCTTGAGACAGCCCAATTTGACCTCGGATAAAAAACCGTTGTTACAAAATCGGGCACTACGGTTTATTAGAAAAGAATTTAGCAGAAGCAGATTGCGGAGCCCTCTGACAGATATATTAGACTACATTTATCTTATTATTTTCTTTACTAAATATTATGACCTAAAAAGGATTTAGTAAATTTTTTACCAATTTTCCTTCTAGTTGAGTTTTGGTAAATACTCAAAATTTTTCTTTTATTATTTTGTAATTAATTTTATTTAATTTAATTTACTTTTTCATTGCTGTATTATAATAATTTTCTAGGTGACACTCTGAAAATTCCAGACTCGGTTACGGGAATAACTTTCTTAGCTGCTGGCACCAGTGTCCCGGAAGCAGTATCCAGTGTTATTGTAGCTAAACAAGGTATTTTTATCGAATATTATTGGAGGACTTTGAAAAATGACACGGGATTTATATGAACATATTTTTCTTTTTTTGATTTTAGGTCACGGTTCAATGGGAATCAGCAATTCAATAGGATCGAACACGTTCGATATTTTACTATGTTTGGGCCTACCATGGTTAATAAAGGCGGCCTTCCTTCCAATTGAACCAGGACATCATTGGGTCGGAATCAACTCGGCTGGTCTAGAGTATTCAGCCATTTCTCTACTATCAACACTCCTAATGTTGTATGTCACATTCTCCTTGAACAAGTTCCGTTTGGACAGGAAAGTCGGCCACGCATGCCTTATCATGTACGCTGTATTTCTGATATTAGCTAGCTTGATCGAATTGAATGTATTCTTCCGTGTAAATTTACCAACATGTGGACGGTGAAAATAGTGATTTTTTTTTCTCATCCTTATTATTATTATTATTATTATTATTATAATTATTAATATTATTAAATGAACAAGAAACACCAACAAGAAAAACAAGAAAATAATTTAAAAAACAAACAACAACAATTAATAAATAATGTAACTATAAAAAAAAATTTCAAATCACAAAAACCGAAAAACAATATAAGAGAATCTAATGAAAATGGAAGAAAATATTATTGAAATATAATTAAAAGAAAAAATAAATAAATAAATAAATAATAATAATTTTTATAATAAACAAATTTGAAACGGAAGAGAAAATTATTAATTAGAAATCATAAATAATTTTCTTTTTTGTTTTGTTTTTCGGTTTTTTTTTGTTTTCGTTTTTCTCAAATAATAATAATATAAATAAGTCTCTGATTATAGTCACATAATTTGTTACCAATAAAATGGAATCCTTTAGCTATTTTCTATTCTACAATATAATTTGTTTCATAAAAATTGCGTATAGCAAAGTTAGTAGTATACGTAGACGGGTTGTAGTTTAATTTTTGAAAAAAGTTGCGTAAAATTTTATGCATTGCTGATAAACTAGTAAGCACATATATATATGAGGCATTACAGCCTTTTAACAGCATCAGTGGATAGATATATAAGCTATTTACAGATTTTTACATACACATTGGATGACCTATTGAGAAAGACCTATTAAGGTGACCTACTGGAGGTGCCTATGTGAGCATAAACAGCATTTAGAGTACCAATAGACAGACCTATAAGCCATTTACAGATTTTTATACTCACATTGAGTGACCTATTGAGAAAGACCTATTGAAGTGACCTACTGGAGGTGCCTATGTGAGCATAAACAGCATTTAGAGTACCAATAGACAGACCTATAAGCCATTTACAGTTTTTTATACTCACATTGAGTGACCTATTGAAGTGACCTACTAGTGGTGCCTATGTGAGCATAAACAGCATTTAGAGTACCAATAGATAAACCTATAAGCCATTTACAGATTTTTATACACACATTGGGTGACCTATTGAAAAAGACCTATTGAGGTGACCTACTGGTGGTGCCTATGTGAGCATTAACAGCATTAAGAGTAACAATAGATAAACCTATAAGCCATTTACAGATTTTTATACTCACATTGAGTGATCTATTGAGAAAGACCTATTGAAGTGACCTACTGGAGGTGCCTATGTGAGCATAAACAGCATTTAGAGTACCAATAGATAGACCTATAAGCCATTTACAGGTTTTTACACACACATTGGGTGACCTACTGAGAAATACCTATTGGGATGACCTACGGGAGGAGCATAAACAGCATTTACAGTACCAATGGACATCTCCTGTAAGCCTTTTATAGGACTTTATACATACACACACACACTGCAACAAATTTGACGGATCCAGACTTGGAATAGTTTTTACAAAATTTACGCTAGAACCCGTCTAGTTATACTACTAAAGTTTTATTTCTTATACTCAATTAATAGAATATCTATTCTCTATTTAAGAGCATAAAATTTTAGTATTTTCTGATCATAAATTGTCTCGATACAAATTAAATATTATTATTCGTTATTATCTATTTATTATTATAGATTGTCTGTCATATCTATTATTCTGATATTTCCAATTAGGATTAATTTTAATTAAATTTTTAGTATTGATTTTATATTATAAATCCAAAATTATATTTGCTATTATTTTATTAATAAAATATAAAAATTATATTCCTGTTAATATTATTTCTATCACTTTTACTATTGCTGTCCCTCGTTACTGTTACTATTACTACAATTACCTTTTATTTTAATTATTATTATTATTATTATTATTATTATTATTATTATTATTATTAATTATCATTATTAATATTTTAGTTTGTAAAGTATTAATTTATAAGAAATTATTTTGAAAATGTTTTCCTTCCATTTTATGAATTTTACATTAAACAAATCCATTCACTTAGATTTTTTTAATCTATTTGTTTATTTTTAAACAAACAAAAAATAAAATAAAAATTTTAATTAAAATGAATTAGTTAAAAATTAATTAATAATATTATATATTTATGTAATACAATAAAGTAAAATGAAGACAAAATAATATTATTGACAAAATACATAGTATATATTGTAATAGTGCGCATATATGGTAAAAAAAGTAAAAAAAAAACACATAAGAAATTTGTTTGTTAATTATTTGGGAATAAAAATCAATGAAAATTAAAAATGAAATAATTTCCAATACAAATATCATAGAATAATGCAAATATTCTCATTTTGTTTTTTCATATACTATTAAGGATTATTCAAGTTGTGCTTCGGAAAGGAAAGCTCAATAAAAAACATTTTAAATTCAGATTTTCATAAAGTTTTTATTTAAATATATTGTTTAAATTTTGCCATTATTTTAATAATTATCATATGACCTTTAATTTTTATAGATATGGGTTTGTAATTGCTTTAAGATTTGAGAATTGTTTTTTGCCTAAACATGATCTTTTGCATGAATCAGGTCCAACCATGTTAAATCGCATAATAAAGCCCATACTTTTCTTTTTGGTAAAATCACTTATAGTTTAGATTAAAATCTTTAAGTTCTGGTCTAAAAAAGTCAATTATTATTCGGCCATAGGTCACTCAAGAAATACTTTAGACTAAAATGATCACCTAAAGTCTGTTCAAAAAGTGATCGCCATTTTTCATATATACGAAGTCTGTTCAAAAAGTATCGCGAATTTTGAATTTCCGCGGGTTATGTATATTCGATTTTCGATTTTTTGTGGCGGTATATTGGTACTCATGTCTCTCACTTATACCGATAAGTTCGGCCATTTTGAATTTTCAGTTAATTTTTGACAGGTGCTTTGCTTGCACGTGTTTTGGCTCGTCTTCGCTTTTTGCCTATTACAAAAATTGGATTAAAGAATCTGTTTCGGGAACAAGAAAAAGTCACAAGGGGCCAGCTCTGGGGAATACGGTGACTGTGGCATTATTAGTGTGGTGTTTTTGGTCAAAAATTCGCGCACAAGCAACGATGCGTGAGCAAGGGCGTTTCCATGGTACAAAAGCCAATTTTTATTTTTCCACAAATCCGGGAGTTTCTGGCGGATTGCTTTGCGCAAATTGCGCATAACTTGCAGGTAATATTCTTTATTGACCGTTCTACCCTGTGGGATTTTGTAAAAAAAAAGTACATATTTTCTTAATCAACTTCTACTCGATTTATAAGATTAACTATATTGGAGAGTATCTATTCGAATGATTAATCTTCAAATATTTGCTTTAGCACCAATCAAACCATTACCTCCCTCCCATCTCCCCCTAACAAGTCGTAATATTTGCTATAATAATATTCGAATAAGTTGTCTTATCGATTCGATTTAAAATTATTGATCATAACTGTTAATACAATATATTGTATTTTCATAAAAAATATTGACTAAAGTCTGTAAAGGAAGCCATTAGCATTTCATATCTAATGTGGTTAATTTCAAAACAGACAGAATAATTATCTAAATATACACAAATACAAATTCAGACTTATCAGCTTAAAGTTGAATATGTAATTTTCCTATATTAAGTAATTATTATGTATTTAAAATTCAATTAGGCTATGTTTACAGATAAAGTATTATTTGCCTAATAATACTTGGAATAAATCTTAAAATTTACTTTTGAAAACAACAAAATTTCCTTTTAGTGGCATCTTTGCAATTTTTCGAAAGCGATAATATATAAAACGCCATCTCTGTATTGGGCAGCAAAACAAAACTAAAATTAAATTTCCTAATATTATACAATAAAAAAAACTGTTTTTAAAATATTCAGTCATAGTATTTAAATAAATATTTATGAATAAATAAATTTCGATTTAATTAAAAATCAATTAATTGGAAAAAATTATTGCTTTTTTGTCCAAAAAAGAAAAAAAAATGTTGAGGATTTCTAAATTTCAAATGCAATTTTTTTTAAATTTGAAATATTTTAAAGGAGATGGCAGCACTTGAATTTTGCGGATACAAATTTTTTTGGTTTAAGTTTTTATTAAATTTCTTATGAAATGAGAAATTTTTTTGTGATGCCATCAACTGAGATGACCTATTGAGGCAACTTTCTGAGTCGACCTATTTAGGCGACCTATTCAAGTGATCCATTGAGGCGATCTATTGAGGTGGCTTTTTTAGGTACCCTATTTAGGTTATCTATCGAGAATTCCTCGATGTGACCTATTAATTTCATCTATTGAGGGGATCTCGTGAGGTATCCTATTTACATGATCTTTAGAGACGACCTATAGAAGTGACCTATCTAACTAACGCACTGAGATGGCCTATTGAGATAACCAATAGATGGGGTTACCTATTGAGGTGTCCTATAGAGGGACTCTTCTGAGGTGACCTGTTGCAGTGACCTATAGAGATAGCTTATTGAGGTGATCTATTGAGTCGACCTATATAGGTGACCTATTCAGGTGGTCCACTGAACCGATCTATTCAGGTGACTCATTGTGGTGGACTTTGAGGCTACCAATCAAAGTATCCTACAGAGGCGACCTTTTGAGGTGACCTTTTTTAGTGACCTAGAAAGGTGATCTATTGAGTTGATCTTTAAGGTGACTCATTAAGGTGACCTATTGAGGCGACTTTCGGGGCTAGGAATCGAGGTATACTATAGAGGGGATTTTTTGAGGTGACCTATTAAGATGGCTCATTAAGGTGACCTATTGAGGCTAGCAATCGAGGTATACTATAGAGGTTTTTTTCGAGGTGACCTATTGCAATGGCCTATAGAGGCAACTTTTTGAGGTGGCATTTTGTAGGGACCAACAAAGTTTACCTATTGAGGTGATGTATTAAGGTGGCTCATTAAGGAGACCTATTGAGGAAACTTTTGGGGCTAGCAATCGAAGTATCCTATAGAAGGGTTTTTTTGAGGCAACCTATTAAAGTGGCTCATTAAGGAGACCTATTGAGGTGACTTTTGGGGTTAACAATCGAGGTATACTATAGAGGTGATTTTTTGAGGTGACCTATTGTAGTGCCCGATGGAGATAACTTATTAAGGTGATCAAATTAGGTGAGCTATTCAGTTGACCTATTCAGTTGATATGTGGAGCAGGCTGGTTGAGCAATGGCGTTGATTTTCGTCCCATATGATTTTTAATCATCCTGTTTCGTATTCACTTTTTATATCAAAACATTCTTATTGACATCAAATCCTTTTCAAACTTATTTTTTCAATTTTTATATATTTTATTCCCTACAACACTTTTTTAATGTACTTGTTTTTAAAAAAATGTTTTCTTTCGATATATTTTACTATTAAAAATTGTAAGAAGTTCACAATAAAAATTATTGTAAATAAATAATAAAAATAAAATTCTATTTATTTTTCGTTATCAATACAGAACTAGTTAATTATTTTATTACCTAATTTATGTCAATATTTAATAATTTCCAATGACATATAACATACCATACACCATATAAAGTTTTATGAAATTCAAATTTCGAAAAAGGGGGAGACAAATGGATTAATTTGTTTGCATTACACACAATTTACGTTCATACTCATTTTTATTCGTCTATTCAAAGTAATGCAAGAATTAGAGTTGCAATTTGTAAATATGAGTATCTATCTACATTGTATCTTGGAAAGCTTGTGGCCTATTTGGTTGTGATAAAAAATTTGCACACATTCAACATGGAAAATATCTTATGATATCTGCGAGGAAAATTTCAAAATTAATTTAGGATTACAGCTTAATAGAAGATTTTGTTTTTGCTTCTTTAAAAAAATGTAAAGTAAACTTTCTGTTCTATATTAAAAAAAATATAAATTTCAAATCAAAAACGAATTCATCAATTTGAATACTTCAAAAGAAAACCTAAAACCAAAATCCATTTATACAAAATGGATCAAATTTTCTAGATTAATTTCCATTTAAAGAAATTTTCTATATTACCAATTTCTCTTCTAACCAAAAAGGATAAAGTAACATCTTTAATATCTTAACCATCGTAAATAGGATAAAATATTGTGAATAAAAGGCTAAACATTGATTGAGAAAAAGAAATATTGTGGAAAGATAACAGCACTTTTGTAGCTTTTCTCTTATTTTTTTTTTGTTCACTTTTTATTTCAGAAAAATACTCAACAATATATACGATTATACAATACATTTAGACAAACCAAAAAACCAAATACGAACCGTTCTAATTCGGAATGGGGTCTGTCACCCTTAAAGATGGTCAAACGACACAGATAAGAACAGTCAAACGGAAAAAGCTTCCAAGTTAAAAAATATTGCCAGAAAAAAACTACTATTTGACGTCATCATAGAAAACGTCAGTGTCTCGAGCTAGTTACGTATAGTATCTATTATTATATTATACGAGTATAATATCATATTTTTTCTTTCTGTTTTTGGTTCGAATATTATCTAAATCTATCGTAATAATAATAGTCGCTACTAGCATGAACGCATGGAAAAGATTCAAGAAATTGGTTCGTGATAAAAATTTACAAAGAGAATTAATGTCACCTTAAAAGAAACATTTTTTCTGCTATCATGAACGTATATTAAGTATTTCTGGACATGCCATTTGATAAATTACTAAATAATATTTCTTTAAAAAAAAAAAATGTTCACCAATTATTTTTGGGTTCATATTGAAAATTCGGTCCTTAAGATCAGTTGTTGATGACGTGTTCATACTATGAGAATTAATGATTTTTTGTAGTTTTTTTTTGGGGTTACGTTTCTATAACCGCTGTAGCATATTAAATGGCCGACTACCCTAATGGACGAATTCACCCGTTTTTTTTGTGATGTAAATTTGCAATCGTAAAGTACCGTCATCCACAACAACGTATTAAAATTTGTAAAAAATTGTGTCTCGTTATAATTTCTTTCTACTATCGGTTGGATAAATTTTCGGCCAGTGGAGATGGAACGACAACGTATATTAAACTAATTAGATTCCTATAAAGACAGCATATTAATATGGGGCTCGAAAATCAGAGTGGAATTTAATACTTTCAGAAGACCGAAATCTCAAGACTATTCATAAATAGCACTGAAAAACTGTCCATTCTTGGTATGTATGCTAATGATAAAAAAATACTGAAGGCAGTATGAGAAGTCAGTTATAAATGAAACAAAAAATTAATTTAATTAACAATAAAGCTTTATTCCAGGGTTGCTTCGAAGCATGTTTGAAATAATGCTGTAGTTTCTTGACCAGCTGGTGGATGGATAGGTTGAATGAGAGGATTAGTACTAAGAAAGGGGAGCTTTTTAGTGGTAAAATTAAACTTTTCTTAATTAATGCTATGGTAACACATCTGGTATCGAAACCTCGTCGAATACCATGCATGCTAAAAAGCTATTGTAGTATTCAATGAACATTCCTGGTATCGATACCACAAGTTTTTTAATGGCTTCCCTATACATCAATCTAGTATCTAAACTTCTCTATACACCAATCTAGTATTTCTTTGTTGCTTGGCTCTTTTCATTAACTTTCTTAGAATTAATTTACAAAAAAATTTACTCATATAAAGTTATAGCGTGGTTTATTCACTGAATATTAGAAACATCCCTACGGACGCTTGTGGCCATTTGTGGCAGAGGTACCCTCTTATCAAAAAACCTATTTCAACTAAATAAGAACGAGTGCGCTAGGACGCATCATTTGACGTATGCTATTCGTATTCTAAACAAAGGTTTTATAGCAAATGAAATTCTTCGCGTCCGAACAGTTGAACATTTTTAAAAAGTTGAACATTTTTAAATGAATCACATTTATCCTAATTATTAAAGGCGTCAGTTTGAGATAAATATATGGAACGGCAATGTCAGCCAACTGATAGTATTTCGGCTAAGGAGTAGTTAAATAATGTCCTAGAGCGGGGAGATTTTGAGGTGACCTAAAGCATTGACCTATGAAATTGACTAGTTGTGATGATCTAATGAGGAAACTTATTAAGGTGACCTTTAGGGCTACTAACCGAGGTATCCTCCAGAGCGGACATTTTGAAGACCTGTTAAGCGTCTTCTTGAGGTGATCTTTTGCGGTATTCTAAAGAGGGATTTTTTGAGGTGACCTATTGCAGTGACCTTTGGCGCTACCTATCGAGATATTCTATAGCGGGGAGATTTTGAGGTGACCTAAAGCAGTGACCGATGAAAATGACTTATTGTGATGACCTATTGTAAAGACCTATTTTGGTGACCTTAAGGGCTACCAACCGAGGTATCCTATAAAGCGGGCCTTTTGAAGACCTAGTAAGGGTTTTCTTCAGGTGACCTTTTGAGGTATTCTAAAGAGGGAATTTTTTGAGGTGACCTATTGCAATGACCTTTGGCACTAACTATCGAGATATCTTATAGCGGGGTGATTTTGAGGTCTCCCCGCTATAAAATATCTCGATACTCAGTATGCAATGAAAGATATGTAACCAATGTGTGCATCGCAATTAATTATTCTTGGAGCTGTTCATGCAAGTGATTACACTACGATTACACTGATCGTCAAATGCACATACTTTGTTTACGGCGAACCTGCACAATCCCATACACGTGCAACGTGCGTAAGTGCTCGCGCATATATTACACTGTTGAACGTGCAAGAAAGAGGAAATTTCACCTTTAGATCGTCCATTAGACGAACGGTGTACTCTTCGATTAAGCCAACCCATATGCAAGGAAAAATATTAAATCGACTAAATAAAAAATTATGCAAAAAAAATATATAACAAAGAATTCGTTTAACAAAAAAAGTTCCTAGGCGGCTTTTTTTAATGTCGGTCCTTTTGTGAGAGAAGAAATTTAAAAAAAATTACGTGTACTCTGAACATTTTGATGTTAGTTTTTAATAATTTCAATAAAAATTTGCAGATTTTTCCTCAATTTTATAATTTTAAATTAAGGTCTTATTATTTACCTTTTTTTCTAAATAATTTTAATTTAATAAACTTTTTGACCAATAATTTTACATCGTATTTGGCTTATTTCGAAATATTTTCTTCTTCTTAAATTGTATTTTTTTTTTAATCAAAAATCTTTTTTTAAATATTTTTAGGGTAACATTTTATGCAAAATCTATTCACGTGCATTCGTTATTGAAATTAAGACTGTCTCTAATCAGAATGTGTCCAGTTTTTTCTTCTTCTTTTTATGAAAAAAATTATAATAATTACTAACTAGTCTTATCTGCGTAAATGAAAATATTGTAAAATTTTCCTCTATTTCATAAAGAATTTTCTATGTAAATAAAGTGTAATTTTCAGGTGATTTTTTCCTCTTTCGATTAATAACCATTTTGTGGGTAGCCTTTTTTAGTACGTTTTAGTTACAATTACGTGTGTAATATTAACTGGCATGGTTTTTTTAATTATTATTATGAACATTCAGTTTAGATTATAATAAAGTCAAACTGTTGTAATGCATTGCGAGGGGGCAGGGAGGAGAGGACCAAAGGTTTGATAAGCCATACGAAAAAATTGTTGATAACGCGAGGGAATCTGATGTGTCCGTTTGATAGCATGCGTAGAACCAGAGATGCATGTCAAGTACAAATGGAGTATGGAGGAAGAAGTTTTACTGTATTTGTTTGCTTAATTTTTGATTGCCATTTGTTTATTTTGAGTCATTTTTTTCGGCAAATATGAGCACATCTCCAATCTCCATTCGTGGCGCATGTGATAATTGCCAGCACAGATGATGCCTTCATTCAAGTGGTGAACGGTTAAATTCCGTGGAAGAATTCTGTTTGCGTTCAGTATACAAGCAAGCTGATATGAATGAATGGATGAGTGTAATAGTCGACTGTTTGGAGTTGGATTATCGTTATCGCATTGGATCTGTGTGAATCTGAAATCAACAATTAAGATTTCTGAAAAACGTACGAACCTATTTGCATGGCTGTGATAGAAATAAGTCCAGTTGCCGAAACCGTTCAGCTACAACGAACATCGCATCGAATGGCAAAACGATAAGATCCGGTACTGGTTTTGTTTTTTGGCTGGTCTGAACCCGGATTCATCAACAGCAAATAGGATTCAGTCAGAGCAGCAGATTCTGGCTGTCGTCGTCAAGCGAAACGTTTCTGTTTACCTAAAGATCTAAGAGCGTTTTCAAATTTCATCTCTAGCCGAAATGATTATGTTTGTCGATGCCTTACTGCGTGAATTTACTGAAAATTTCCAATGCTTTTAAGACAATATGTGTATACCCATATATTTTCAAGAACAACCCCCTTTCCCAACCCTTACCTAACAAAAACCTACTCTCCTCACCAACAATATCAGTTTGTGTACGATTATTTGATAGCGCGCAACAAGATAGAATCTCTGCGTTGTTATTTTATATTGGAAATATTGAACATCCATTGGGAAAGTGACATTTTTCCATTTTAGATTCAGTCCAAGATATAATATGAAATTTTTCCGAATTGATTTTTATATATTTTATTTCTTTTAAATATTCAATTAAATTTATGTGAAAATATTCTAAATTCGAATGTCATGTTTAATTTGCTTTTTCATAGTTGTTTGACAAATATTTCATATAAAATTCTTTCGTTTGAATTATTTAGGAAATAATCTTAAATAATTTATCATATTTTTTCTATTGTATTTAATTAGGCATTTTTTATTAAGAAAAACTAAAATTGCTAAATGAGCACTTTTATGCAAAAAACAAATTTTGCTTTTTATTGTATTTATTATAGTCCTTTTTGCAATACGAAAAAAAATAATTGTAAGCGATTCTCATTTAAAAAATAAAAAGCTTAAAATTTATGAAGCCGTCCTTTTTCTTCTGAAAATCAAAAATTTACCATCAAATTCCTATTTAGAAGGGAAATTTTTTTTTAAAAGTTCCTTTTTTTTTAGAGTACAATAAAAAAGGAGTTTTTAGAAAAATTATATAGTAAAATAAGTCCCTAAAAACAAGATAGTTTCTTTTTTCTCTGATTTTCTATTTAGCGGAGGAAAAAAATTTCATTTAATAGTCTTACTTAGCATACACATATATCAATAAGGACTAAAAATCTAAATTTATTTTTTAAGTTCCTTTTTTTCTGAATAAATCAAAAATTATTAATCAGTTCTTTTTAGGTAAAAAAAAACCTATTAGGATTGCGCAATTTTAAAAAAAAATAAAATTTGCCCATTCTGTTATGGTTTAAAGAAAAATAATTCTGCGAATTCTAAAATAATTCTCACTGGCCTTTTCCCAAATGCACCCTTTTAGCACTTCTCGGCCAAATAATTTTGGAGTGTCTCTGAAAATTTGACGATGATCTTTTTAAACTTGTTCTACAATTGAAGTTCCTGTGGGAAGGAGGAAATAAATACCAAACCGTCCTCATTTTGTTACTTCACCAAGCATTGATTCTTTAGTCCTTTTTTCTTAGACCCAAAAATTTATTAACTAGTCCATCTTTGGAATTGAGAAGATATTCAAGAAAAAAATTAATTGAACAAATTTTTCGTAGCAGAAAAAAATTGACTAAACAATTCTTTTCGAAAAAAAATTACTTTTACGCGGCTAGTCTTAGAAGGATCCGACCTAAGAAAGAAAACACAAAATCTTCATTACTCAACCCTGTCTCTTTTGAGGTTGATACACTTTTCTCCAGTAATGGTTAATAGCTTCCATGCCCTGTTGGCAAATCTTTTTACCACCAAGTCATTTTTTCAAGTTTGAAAAGAGAAAAGAATCCGAGGAGGCTTAGTCTGGCAATTAGGGTGCGTAAAGAAGCAACTCGACTATAAACTCATTAATTTTGGCCATTGCGATAACGAATGTATGAACTGGTATACTTTCTTTTTCGCGAAATGCGGCTATAAGATTGCCGTTAACCGTTTTTCCTTAACAATGAAGGTAATCAATGAAGATTTTACCACGGGCCATGATCTTGCCGAGAGGTCTATCTTTTTTGGAGCCGATTCTCCCCTTTCAGTCCATGGTTTTGACGGTTCCTTCATATCAGGTATAAAGTAATGGACCCAATTTTCCTCTATTGTTATGAATCGACGGAAAAACTCTGCTTAGTTGCAACGAAAAATTTCCAATGTTTCATTGTGACCCACCAAATTTTCAGTCAATATGCGATGTACAGCACTTTCAGTCGACGATTATCCAATACCATTTTGTAGATTTTCTTCATCATTTCTTGAGACCACTGCGATGTTCATCTTAACATAGATCTCGTTTAAAGTTCCCCACCCAATATTTTATTATCGTAAATGAAGGAACAGACTCTCCCAGAGTAGAGTCTAGCTCAGCTTTGATATTGGTTGGACATTACGATGAGCAACTTTTTTCATGTTAGAAATTCACTAAAAACATTCATTATTAAACGCAGCATAATCAAACTTTAATCTTAAGCTTTACTACAATAAGTTAGTACTTTCAATCATAATAATTTTTTTCAAACAACAACTCCTATTTATACATCAGGTCAGGTACTTCTCAAACAACCCTCGTAGAAGAAAAACTTACTAAAATTTAGAGAAAATATGATAATGAGCTGTGCAAGAAAAAAATTGTTAGGTAGTCCTTTTTTATTAGTAGTTCGCCTCAAAAAAAAAAAAATTTTTTTAGGTGGTCCTTTTTTAGAAAAGAAATTTGAGTTAGCAGTCTTTTTCAGTACTTTTTTTTATAGAAATAAATAGCTAGGCTATCCATTTTTTGGATAAAAATTTACTAAGCAATCCTTTTTTAGAAGAAATTTTATTAAAGTTAAAAAAATTTATTTATTATGAAAAAAAATTTACTAAATAAGTGTTTTCCAAAAAAAAAAGTTACATGACAGCCAATTTTTGAGCGGTCGTTTTCCAAGGGAAAAAAATAAACCGACTTAAAAAAAATTACGCATATGTGTATGTGATTTATGTTGCTGTCAATTTTTAGAAAAAACTTTAACAAGAAATCCTTTTGAAAAAGTGGTTTTTTTTCGACAATTTATTAAGATGTGCTTTTGTGAAAGAAAAAAAAACAAAAAAAAAAATTTCATATACTCTCCCAAAAATTTTCAGATCCATTTTAATACTTTCCAGAAAAAAAATATTATCCATAAAATTTATTAACTATATTTTCTTACTTAATTGAAGAAAAAAAAACCAATTTAGCAAAAATAAAAATAAAATTACCCAAAAATTTGTTTCTTTTATTAAATAGAAAAAAAAATACCTTAACTTTAGTGAATTTTCATTTTCGTATTAAATAAATATTATAAATCGTATTACGCAAATGTTTATGCAATTGCATTTAGCAGGTCTAAATTTTAAAAAGATGCCAAAAAATTGTTAAAATATCTTAAAATTTTCTTAAATCCTTATAAATAATTTAATTTATTTATAATTATTTCGTCTTTAATAAAAATTATATTTGCATAAAAAAGAAAATATTATTTTTATAGATTTTATAAATTTTGTTTTTATATAATTAAAAATAATTCGACTATTAAAAAGAGATTTTGTTAATATAAAAATATTTAACAAACAATATTGAAAAAAGGGGAATTTTCTTCTTCTAAAAAAAAAAAAAAATTTTAAAAATTAAATCTTTTAAAATTTATAAAAATTTTCCATAATTTTTATTTATTCAACAATATTCCTCCAATAAGAATTGGCTTTAAAAATAACTCATGCACGCTGTTGTAAAATTTCATTTATCTTTTGAAGAATAACGAATAATTTTATGGCGTATTTTGAAAAAAAAAAAAATAAAGATATTATCTTTCTTAAAATGTATAATTATTATAAGAACATTTTACGAAATACCCTATTATAATAAGAGATAGACTAATTTTGTGTACGCGAGATGGGCCTAAAGATATCATCGAAATTTACATACATATTCAGTTTCTGATACGTTAACTTTTTTGTGTGTGTGTGTGTTTGTGTGTGCATGTGTACATATGCTTACATATATATATGCAAGTGCATTGTATATTTTGTAAAACAGGAAATATTATAAATAAGCCAAAAATTGATAGCTATCAGTACTATAAAAAGTATATAAGTAGGGGGCGATGGTTGCAATAATGTCCATTCTGTTACGAAACGGTGACAGTGACAACGGCCAGTGGTATTACAAATCCTCCGGTTTTCAAAGTCAAAAGTAGTCGAATCTAAATTTATTTTGCTTTTTGGTATAAAATTTCATTCCTTTTTTTTAAGTTCTACAGTTTTTTTTTATTCTAAACCACCATAAAATTAGCAAACGAAAATATCCAGTTTCTAATTTAGAACACAATTAAATTAATTAAGAAAATATCAAATAAGAATTTTGCCAAAAAAATAAAAATAAAAGTGTTATTTAATGTGAAACTGTATTTTAATAGACATTGGCAATATAACAGAATTCAAAGTGTCGCCTTCAAAGTATAAAATTGTTTTGTTACTTTATAAAATTGATGAAATGATTTTATGATATTTGCTCAATAGCATAACTTAATTTTAAAAAAAAAATAAAAATATTTTAATTAAATTTATTGTTATTAGTTTTGTTAATTTTTTTTGTATCCTTTTAACAAAAAAAAAAAAAAACAACAACCATTTATTCAGTATTTATTTGTATAATTGTTGTTGATCGATCGTCTGTGGTTATAAATATTAAAACTAGTTACTGGTAATTATTGCGAAAATATTTTCTATTTTTACTTTATAATCTAATAAAAGAAAAATGAAAAATTTTGCAAAATTTCTTTCGTAGACAAAAACTACTAGTGAATAACATCTTTATAGATAGAATGAAAAAGGATCCTTTAATCTGTACAGGAAGAAAAGTATCGAAAAGGAAATTATCATTCGGTTTGCGTGCATTAATTTGCTCTACTGTCATTTTATTTTATTATTCTGCACTCTATACATCGAAAAATGTTGAAGGTAATTAATAATTATATGTAATTTTTTTTAACAAAAATAAAATAAATAAAAATTTGAAGGAAAAAAAATCTGTTAAAAGATATAAGATGAAAAATAGTGAGTTTTTGAAATGTGCCAGAACATTTGAGGTGTTTTGATGGAATCGATTATTGAAGAACGGAAAATTTTATTCAGTGACCGATCATTACTATTTATTTGAATATTAATAATAAAAATAATAATAATAGTACTACAATATATAATTTTCATTTCGAAATGAAATGAATTTTTTTTGTTTTGTTTAAATTTCGGTGCAAAAAGCAAAAAAAACAAAAAGCGGTTGAATTTTTTTAATTAAATTTTATTATATATTTAAAAAAAGAAAAAAACTACTTTCATTATATTTAACTAAAAGTAAAATGATTTCATCTAAAAAAAAAGGAATTTTTTATTAAAAAGAAAAGGAATTTTTGTTTTATTCAAATTTAATTATTTCATATCAAAATTAATAAATTTCCTTTTAGAAAAATTAATTATTTTAATTAATTGCAAATAACAATATATACTCTTAAATAAATTTTTAATAAAACTAAATTATTATGATAAATATATTTTATTTAAAAAAAAAGAAACAATATTTTTTTAATAAGTAATCGTTTAGAAGCAAATTTTTTGACACAAGAGCACTTTAACTTAAACCCCACAAATGTTATCATTAGAAAAAGTCTAATTGTGATCACAGATTTCCAACGCTTATAGAATAAAACATATTTTCTTTTATAATTTCCGTAGAAATTTTTAATATATTTTTGTTTATTTAAGTTTTTAGGGATTAAATAGAGTGGTTTTAATTTACAAAAAAAAAATCTATTTGGGTTAATGTGTGTCCGAATTTTGTATGCACTTATAGGGTTTTTCAAAAAAAAAAAATAAGAGTGACCTGTTTTCTTTTATCAAATAAAACAGAAAAAAATATGATAGAGCAAAATTTATTACTTTCTTTTTAAGAGTATAATCAATGCAATCAAATATGTTGTAAAAATAACAGCATTCAAATGGCTGCCTTTGGTCCGTTATATAGAACCGAATACGATGGTTCCAATTATCGACCACCTTGTACAATAAATTTGTCCTTATTTCAGGTATTTGACTTCAAATAATCCCACTAGAATAAGTCCAAAGATGTTAAATGACAACTTCTCCGAGGCCATTTCACATATGCTTTTCTTGAAATTATCGATTCGCCAAACTTTTCCCGCAATAAATCGATTGTGGGTGGCATGGACTATGTGGCATGTAGCTCCATCTAGTCGAAACCACATATTCGTTAAATCAATATCTTCTACAATAATTCAGGTTACAAAAAAATTCGTTATCGTCGATCTTTACCGCTCACCATTGATAGTGAGGGCAACTCCTTCCTCATTTTGAAAGAAAAATAAGGACCCATCATGCCACCTTGCCCATAAATGACCTACACCAAATGAACGCTTTTGCAGACTGTAAACGTTCCTCGCAAATAATTTATGGATTGGCTTTAGCCCAGTAACGGTAATTTTGTTTGTTCACCGATCCAGATATATTCGCCTTATCTGAGAAGATGATTTTCTTGAAAAAATCAGCATCATTTTCAAGTTGTTCCGGAGCAAAATAAGGACTTTATCAAAACTTGCCATTTTTATATCTTTCATTTTTAATCGACAAGCAATGCATTAAAATTGTAAAATTGTCTGCAAAATGTACGGTGCTACCGTAGACACGTTTCACACTTGTAAAAATTTCCAAATAGCTATGACAAAAAAAATTGTATCCGCAAAAAGTGACTGTATTTCTTTAAAAAATGAAACCAAAATTATTAAATATTATTGGTTACTAACAATCGAACCATATTAGATGACGCCAGCAGCAAAATATCGGATGAGAAACGTCAAACCGTAAGCTTAGGAATCTGTCGACAAGTTTTTATCGGCGTTATATATTTTTTTGTGTGTGAAATTGTCGAAATTTGAGTAAAATAAGTGTCATTTACAAGAAGTTTTGCTATTTGCTTCCAATTCGAAAAAATCTGCGGTTGAGGCGAGTCGAATGATTATAGAAATTTATTGTGAGGGACATCATCGTTACTAGATGAAGATCCATGTCAAATACAACAAGAACTTTCAGTTTTATTTGGCGTGACTCAACAAGACATTTCCCATAGTTTGATAAAGCCTTGAGAATGATCTAAAAGCAAAGAAATTGAGTGGCATACGAGTTGAAGCCAAGTGACGTCGAACGGCGTTTTTTCACGTGCAAAAAGCTGCTTCAACGGCAAAAACGGAAGGGCTTCTGCATCGTATTGTGACTGGCGATTTATTACGATAAAGCAAAGCGAAGAAAATCGAGAGAGGAGGCGCCACGGTCATGCATCAACATCGACGGGCAAATCAAACATCCATGGCTCGAAGCCATGCTATGTATTTGGTGAAACCAGCTTAGCGTGGTATATTATGAGCTGTTGCAATTGGATGAACACAACTGGTGCGTTTGAGCCGACCATTGAAGGAAAAACGGCCACAATACGAGTAAAGACACGAGAGAGTGATTTTGCAGCACGACAACGCTCGGCCACATATTGAGATGGTTAAAACCTACCTGGAAACATTGAAATGGGACGTCCTGTCCCACCCGCCGTGTTCTCCAGACATCGCCCTTCCGATTACTACCTCGTCCGATCAGTGACGCGTGGTCTGGGTGAGCAGCACTTCCGATCTTACGATTTTTTTCAACATGGAATCGGTATTCTGCCAGAAAAATGGGAAAAAGTTGTGGCTTTGAAGCATGAATATGTGAGCATTTTTCCATAATAAAGTCTCAAATTTTGAGAAAAAAAACGGCAGCTTTCTATTTATACAATATGATCATAAATAAAAATAATGTATTTTTGTATTAGAAGAAAATTATTAAAGAAATTAATTATTAATAATTAAAAGTAGAATAGCGACGGTTCCATTCATAGAAAACTTGTATAGGAGGTACGAAAGTAGAAAATTTCGATACCTTTATTATCAATATACGAGTATATCAAATAACAAAATTTTTGGTACGAGTAAAACAGTTTTGATGATTTTCTTAAAAGAAAAAATGAAGACATCTTATAATATCAGAAGAGGGCGGTGAGATTCTATAGCAAAAAGGCAATAAAATTAGTCCGAATATATAAACAAAAGGATAATACCATATGTGCACCAAATATAGACTCAATTATCTTTTTAAAAATTTCTTCACCAAATATATTATCATAATATGTTATGTATAAATGTTGTAAAGGATGGGTCAAAGTATTGTTCCCTGCGGAACACCAGCCAATATCGGAGAGATATTGAAGAGTTCGTTGGATTCATTTACTTGGAAGTATCGGTTAGAAAGGAATTATGTTGGGACAAGGAAATAGGTTGAAGAACGGATCCTCTTGAGTTTCCAGAGTAAGCCCGGGTCCCAAACTCTATCGAAAGCTTAACTGATATCATGAAACACATCGGGACAGTACTCTTTTCTTTCTAAAGAGGATGCAATGAAATCGATAACTCGAAGAAACTGTTGGGTAGTGGAGTGTTCGGGGCGGAAACCGAATTGATGATTTGGAATTAAAATTTGAGGATTCGAGTGGGGGATGTTAGCCGTGGAGGACTATTTTTCAAAAATGTTTGAAACGATTGGAAGTAAACTTATTGGTTTGCAGGAAGTGTAGATCGCGTTAAATCAAATTAAATCGCATAAAAAATGGATGACATTTTTTTTCTCCAATCGCGTTAAATCAAATTTGCGCAAAAAACGTTCGCGTCAAATTTGCGTAAAAAACGTTCGCGCCAAAGTTCAGTGTTTAGAGTAGCCCATCAGAATTGTGTTGCTACCATAAGTGAACTTTTACTTACTCACTGAGCTTTCTCACAAGATCTGATCATCAAACTTGAAGCTTTCGTATGAACTTAAATTCAGGCATTTTTCTTTAATGAAATTCGTAACGCCTAATCGATATGCAATCATGAAATTAATGAATTTGCAAATTTCCTCCATCAATTTTCTCCGAAAATTTTTCAAAACTATAAATTAATTTGTGTAATAGAGTTTTTGTAGATATTATTAATAATATTATAAAATATTTCAATAATAATTAATGAGTACATACTCTAGTTTCGACTATTATTATTTTTATTATTAATATTAATTCATATGCGATTTATTAAAAAATAATAAACAAAATTCATAAAAAACAACATAATAATATGAATTTAAAATATTTGTAATTAATTCATACACTTTTGATTATAGCAAATATTGTTTGTTTTAAAAAACTAAAAATTAAAATTTCATTATTGTTAGTTATATGTAAATCTTTATTATATAAATGTTTGTTTTAGAGAAACGAACTGGCTTCCAAGGTAGACGACTGTTAGCATTAAACTTAACTGATTTCGAAAATAGCACATTGTTCGAAAATGAAATTACGAGCAGCACATCGTTTGGGGGCAGTATTGTTGGGAATTTGAATACAACCGTAGTGACGATAGTTGGAAATTTAACGACACCAATCGTAAATGTAACCACCCGTGAAAATGATGAGCGAAATTGTACTCCACCAGCAATTCATGAGTTTCCTTCGGATGGTCTGACCCGGAAACAGCGTCAACAAGGATGGATCATTGTGCATATTCTCATTTCTTGTTATTGTTTTTGGCTGCTTGCGGCTGTTTGCGATGATTATTTTGTACCTGCCATTGAAGGAATGTGCCACAGTAAGTTTGTACAAATCGATTATTATTAACTATGGCAATATTGATTCGATCAAGTTTTAAATGCCACCTTTGACTAGCGATCAAAAAACATTTAACTAATGCCACATAGTACCCTGTAGTGCAATAGTTATCAATGTATTATAATTTTTAGAAATAATATTTTTTTTGTACAAAAAAAAAAGGTTTCAAAATTAAAGAGGATGTTATTGGGGCAACTTTCATGGCTGCAGCAACATCTAGCCCAGAATTATTTATTAACTGCGTTGGAACATTTGTTACCAAAGGTGATATTGGTATCGGAACTATAGTCGGTTCAGCGGTTTTCAATATTTTGGCTGTGCCAGCTTGTTGTGGACTATTTGCTGGTCAAGTAAGTTATTTAAAATATTTTTTAATAATGAAGGTTTTTTATTTTGCATCAATAAAAGATTGTTTAGTAAAAAAAGGCAAATTTTCATTTAAAAAAAACAATTATAAAATATTTATAATTCTTCAAAAAATATCCACATTGAAGGACTAAATATGTTCCAGTATTGATTATAAAAAATAATAGTTAAATAAATCAGTTACTATGAGAATAAATATATATTTTTGGAATTTATATAGGTGGTCAAATTGGATTGGTGGCCAGTTAGTCGAGACTGTCTTGTTTATTGTTTTGCCGTTTTGGGACTTATTGCAATTTTGTATGATGACCGAGTCATGTGGTATGAGGCTCTTCTTCTTGTAATTGCCTACTTTATGTACATAACTGGTAAGTAATAATTAGATTTGATTAATAAATATTATTGCTTCTTAAGGAAAAAGTTTTTGATATTTTTTTTTAAATAAAAATTGTTCATAAAAAAGAATTATTAGTAAATTAACCGCACCAAACCCTTTAGGAGAAAAAGGGTGAATTGGTAAAAATGTGTTCACGTTACTTTTACATTTAATCCGTGACATAGATCCCTCATGGGAGTAATATTCTACAAAACTTAATTGGCCATTACCTAGAATTTATAATCGATAACACAGGAAAATAAAAAGAAATGAACTTAACCGATGATAGGAACAACTATAATTTTTACTGTACTCGAAACTAATATGGACATACGGACTCAAAAATTTTTAATACGTAAATGATGGTATTTCATGGCTTTGGAAGAGATTACTAACTTTTACAAACGTTCAAATATCAGCGCCATTGTAATCGCACGCGTACTCGTAAGCAAATTCGTAATTTTCTTCACGATTAAAAATTCCCCATATACTCGTACGTCCTCGTTGTCTGCTAGGATATTATTACAAAACTTTTTATAGTTACTTAAGAGAGTTTATATTTTTACTCCTTTATTCCTGAGTAAAATTTTATTGGAATCTTTTTAATAGAATAATAAAGGTTCGCCCAACGTCAAAACAAAAAAATATGATCTCGCCAAATGGCCTCATCGTCGTGGCGTTCTACAATTGCCTTTGAAATTTATTTTTGAAAGGAAATTCAGAGCGCATCATCATCAATTTTTAACCCAAACAGAAACTGATCAAATTATGAGGAGACGATAGAAAATCTCGTCAAAGTCATGACCCTTTTCGTAGCAAAACAGTCATAAATGCGTAAATTTTATTGTGAAGAAGTGCAAGGAAAGTGTTTATTATTTGTTCACTTATGCAATGTCTCTGAGAGAAGAGCTAAATGCCATTCTATAGCGTCAAGACCATGAGGCCATTTAGCGACTTCATATTACGTATGGGTGGGCATTGCCAGCTTACCTGATGAAGCTGGTCGATAGAGTTAGTTGAAGGGAAATGCAAGAGATTTTTAAATTTTATAAAGTATATTGAAATGTTTGATGGTTCAAAAGTGAATTCTTGAAGGAAGAAGCTCCATAATGGAAGGAGTCATATTCAAAAGTTACACTCTGCAAAGAAACTATCAAATATTATTTCGGTTAAAATTAATTCAGTAACAATTTTCAATCAAAAAGTACAAGATTTTTAATTTCTCGTGTTCGTAATAAAATTAATTTTTGTAAAAACTGACAGAAATAACATTCAAAGACAAAAAATATTGAATTTTGACATTTCGAAAAATTACCTTGCAAAAATAATATGCTCTAACATTTTTATATATTTAAGTAATTATTCGGAAACTAAAAAATTACAATTGCTGATGCTACACGAAACGTTCTATCGAAAAATATTCAAATTTATGCCAAAAATTAAAATTGAATTTGAAAAATACATCCTTATAAGGACGAAAAGGAAAAAACATTTCCTCAGAGGCTAGAACAACTAATATCTGAAAAAATGAAAAAAAAATCAAGCCGATCTGACTCTCCGTTCACGAGAAAATCGAAAAATAACCTCGCAAGGCACTCGCCCAGAAGACACTCTGACTGGTCGCATTTACCAAAAATTATGAAATCAAAAAGTTGACAAAAAATATTTTTAGCAACAATTATTGTTGACAGAAAATGTTTATAGCAACAAAAATTGTTGACAAAAAATGTTGAAATCGCCAAAAATGGTCCGAAATGTTGCAGAAAGTGCCCGTTCTGGCAACATATTGTGTTGATAGCAACAAAAAATGTGTCCATGAAGGCCAAAATGTTCCTGGCCAGCGGTCTTCTGTTCAACAAATCGGCGATCAGTAATTTTTCGACTAGCGAGCACACTTTTTGCTCTAGGATAATGGATCCTTCACCGATTTTGATCATTCGAATGCCAAATTCAAGACAACTAATGGGGCAAAGAGGACATATAAACAAATTATTTCTATGTATGTGTATTGGTGAGATAATTTAAAAAGCCTCTCGGAAAATCGGAATATTTTGGAATTTTCATTACGTTTTGAGCCCGTAAGTCCATACTTACCAATTAATACTAACAATTTGCATATCAAAATAAAGGTCTCAAATAAATCTAGCTGGCTAGATATAAATAATTTTATTTAAAAATAGTATATCAACGACAGACTAAAATAAGTGCAAATTCTCGCATTATGATTTGTAATATGAAAATTTGCGAATAAATGCGTCGTACTTTCCCACCTAGGAGCTGTATCTGGACACTCTGAATGATGTTCTATATATCAAATGAAAGGCCTTACGAAGCTCTTGGATTTGATTGAAACATATTTTCAGTATCTTTTTATAGTCAACAGATAACAGTAATTACATTATTTGAGAGGGGATTTTAAATTACAAAAATGTTAATTTATTTTTTTCAATAAACTATATCTTAAAAGATAGCTTTAATATTTCTTCTGCTTAATATAAAATTAGATTTTGAAAAGAAGCAATATTTGTAAAAATAATAAAAATTTTATTGGTTATTGCAAAAATTTCGTTTCCCAAATATAGTTTAGGTTGATCGTCCTTATTCCTTATCCTTAAGGATAGTTGATTATTTTCTTACTGTATCCAATAGATCTAAGTTTATTGTAGGTGTCCTTAGAACAAAGTTTTCCCGAAAGCTCAAAGATGGCCAAGTTATTCAAAAAAGCTTTACTCCACTTTTTCTTCGATTTCGCATTGTAAATTTTCACAAATCCATCTTCTTGAGCGGCAGCACTGAACGTTGTCGAGTATTTCTTCTTATTCTCAAAATGAGCATTTCCTTCCTAAAATAGATAAAATTAGTAAGCCGACAATTGAACTTAAGATATTTTATGTATTTGGATTTTGTGATGGGATCTCATTGGTTTGGTAAACCTTCCCCAATATTTTCTTAAGTATTTTTATTTTCCAAACATCGTTAAGGTTGATCGTTATTGTACTGTACTATTAAGGGTAATTTAATATTTTCCCATTTAATTCACTAGAACAGAGTATATAATAGGTGGCCTTCGAACAATGTTTTCCCATAGATCCAAAAACGGCGAAGTTATTTCAAAGAATTCAACTCCACTTCTTTTACTTCGCATTGTAAATTTTCACAAGTTTTTCGTTTCATTGCAAAAATAGGCATTTCATTCCTAAAAGCTCAAAAATATTTGTTTGATTATTTCACTTTAATGCATTGTGCTATGGTACCTTCCTCATTGGTCTTATACTAATTTGAAATATTTCGCTGCTGATGGAAAGTGGGTGCTCTTGCTTATTCCACAGCTAAGATTTGATTACATTTTCGATCAATGACTTCTCAGTGGCTCATAATTTTCTCCAATATTGTAGCAATCTTGAAATTTCATCCCAAAAGTTTTGTTATTCAATCCTAAAATTAAGAGCATATGTGTATAATCTTTGTCAGCTTTCCCAGGCATTACACAAAATTGATTAGAAACTCACCTCGAAGACGGAAGGAATTCGTAAATCATCGTCAGTTCATCAAAATACTGTCCGAATGGGAAGGATTTCTGAAAATTCATGTACTGCGGATGAAAATAGTTTCCTTCTTGTTTGATTATATCTGGACTCACCTTTCCATTGGTATGCACTTAAACCGAATTTAAATTAACAAAAGGTGCTGTTAGAAAGATTTAAAAAAATCCAAAAATGGAGCACAAATCTAAACCGAAACGTCAAATCTGATTAACAGTCGCGGTTTTCCCACAAAAAGAGTTACTGTGCGTGAAAAGAGAGGAAATCACAATGAGAACAACTCGTCCCTTCACTCACTCAGAAATTGCGAATGCGACGCTCAAAGTTCATGGCCTGAAAAGGGATGGAGCACAATCCTCCTTTCGCACTCATACGCGCTCTTGGAACGGACTATAAGTTGAGTGTTCGTTTCAAATATTTAACTAAGGTTAAAAAGCACATTTTAAATTCTGGGATACTGCAGGAATATTTTTTGCCGGTAAAAGTAATTGGTGGAATTGGTCGTGTGACAGGGGAAGTTGTCATGGTGACACATCAAATTGTCGGCAATGATTTTTGTATAAACCATTCGAGGGCTTTGGTTGATAGTTTGTCATGAAGGCACAAAGTCTTTGTAAATGATCATCCTGACCTTATAAGAGCCGTAAGTTCAGTAGTTTTCAACTTTGAAGGCATTTCTAAACAAGAGAAACGTTCGCTCTTGATAAAGGAGGCTTATCATAGGCTCGTTGCAAATTTGCGTTCTGTAACGCACTGCAAAAGCACAAAAATCCTTTAGCGAAGAAGCTATTCACTATAATTCTTCCATTAGAAGCATCGATATTTGAAATGGCGAAGGCTTCGAGATATTTTAAAATTATAAAATTTTTGTGATTGGGGCTTGTCCTTGTATTTTTGTCAAAAAAATTGCTATCTTGTATTTTCGGCACAAAAATGTTAATTTATTAGGGAGGAAGGGAAGAAGGCCTTCATTAAAGACAACAAAAATTTTTATCAACTTTTAGAGCTTCTATTTATTTTTTTTTATCAAATATTTGAATAATAATTAATAGTAATACGTTATGACATCAATTATTTTGATTATGAAGGAATATTCTCCCCTATAGGCTAGGCTAAAGAGCCTGCATTATGGATCGAACTTGCCCCAAATCAGGAGATAAAAATAAATTTCAAGCACATTCAATTTAAGTCATTTTTCCCTTCCCATTTGATAAAAAATAAACAAAATTTTAATTAG
The DNA here is from genome assembly GCA_958298945.1 of Atherix ibis. NCBI lineage: Eukaryota > Metazoa > Arthropoda > Insecta > Diptera > Athericidae > Atherix > Atherix ibis. The sequence continues at coordinate 9,464,615 of OY282610.1, forward strand.
ATGCCACAAGACTTTTCATACTCTTTAAGTTACTTTTAATGTTTGTTTTTCCGCATATTTCAGGCTGTAATTCTGCCTCTGCTTGACGGATGTTTATTTTCAAATGGTCTAAACTTTAAAAATTACTTATATAAATATGATGTTATATATTTTTCTATAAAACAAAAATTCCCATGGCATCAAATCGAACCATTTTCGAGTTCTAGGAACTTTTAGTCCAATAAAGCTGAAATTTAACAAGTTGTGTGCCATGTGACGCTATCTTGTCAAAAATACATAAGGTCGATGTTAGCATAATCTCTTCTAGTAAAACGTGGCTACGACAGTGTAAGAGATTTAAGTATTTAAACTAATTCACAATATAATATGGCAAATATTAAAAAAAAATAGAGTTTATCTCGATTGGAATTGTTTTTTGACCAATTTTTTTATCACAAGATTGTATTTTCCAAACTAAAAAATGGATAATCCGTTATTCAAGAGTCGATAAAAACCAAGCAACAAATTCAAATATTTACTTATCAATATTAATAAATCAATAGAATTAATTAGAAAGAATAAAATGAAATTGATTAGTTAATTGATAGCTTATCAATCTAATATGAGTTTTACGAGAAACGATTCTTCATGAATTTTTACTTGGGCACTATTAACACCTTACCAAATATGACCTTTCATCACCGCCCTCCTTTTAACCCCCTAATGCTATTGATATTTTTGACAAATAATTATTTTGATTAATTATTGGGCAAAAATATCGCCCTCCAAATACAAGGGATTCCATAGAACGAGACGAACGATATTTCGTTCCAAGGACTTGCTTGATTTGCTGGGCGAGAAAGGAGGGCTGTTCGATAAAAACAAAAGCCCAAATATCCGATAGGATTCTGGATAAAGTATCCAAACAGCAAAAAATTCGAGGTGTAAAAGAAAATGAATTTAAATCTTTCATAAAGGCGGTTAACCCCCCACGTGGCGATTTAATTCGAAATCCAAATACGAATGAGTGTACGTTCCCATATCGTGGGGGATTTTTCCCCAATTTTGTTTTAAAGTTGTTTTTTTTTGGCAATTGATGGAAATTCTGGTTAGAAACAAATGGAATTTTTGCTAGTTTTTTTGTTGTTGTTATTGCTCTCTCTTCTTGCTTGTTTGTTAGATGGTTGGGTATATTTTCCATTTGACATGATAATAACGAGCTTTCGGAAGCAAATAGTCAATATTTATTTTATCAAATTTGATGAAAAACCTTCAACTGCAAATTTTTTCTATTTATTATTTTTAAGTGAAAGCAGAAAAACAATTTAAATTGAAAAGAATTGAATTCCCGCGAATGGAATTTTTTTTTTGGTTAATAATATACTTTATGGATAATTGGAAATATTCTTTAATAATATTGAGATATGCTTCAAGTGGAAAAGTTTTAAAATATTTTCGAAAAAAAAATTATTATTTAAAAGGGAAGAAAATGATTGTCGATGAATTTTAAAGAGGAAGAGTTTCGTTGGGAAAAGTTTTTTTCCTTAGAGGAATGCTTGTAATTGATTTGGGATAAAATGACTCTTATCATTTCTTTTTTATTAAATTGCTGAGCTTGTGAAAGATGATAGTCCATTGAGATAGAATAACTTTTGTACTATCGACTCGTATACTCAATCAAAATGATAGTATGTATGCATAGTTAACGAAAGTTTAAGAATGGAATTTTTCCGTATTTCCAAATGCAAAAGGTAAAGTTTTAATGTTAATACAAAATGATTGAGGAAGTTTAAATGGGTTTTGAGTCTCAGAAAAAATAATTTAAGACTCAATAAATAATTTTTATTCCAAAATGATTGGTGAAGGTTCAGAATTCACTCATTTATAAGATGTAAAGCGAACAGACTCAATTACTAATATTGGTAGGTAAAGCTTTAGAGGTTAACACAATCTCACCGACAAAGGCGTACTATTAGATCAAAATCTCTGATCAAGTCAAGGGATCGAAATTAAAAGTTTACACCAAAATACCAACAAAAGTTTTAGGCTATCCCTAATATTTCCACTGTAGTTAAATGCTCATTCAAAACTGTAAACTAAATTTTGAAGCTCAATAAAAACTTAAATTATGATGTTCGCGCAACATGAGTAGTCGAATAATAATATTTCAAAATGATTAAGAATTTATTTGGATTCCAAATTCATTCATTTTGGCCAATAAAGCTTAGGGTTGTCTCAAAATATTTCATAAAGGGGGAGAGGACTTTTCAAAGCTTTTAGAAAAATTTCGAAATCAAAAATTCACTTAAGGTAGCACAGAAATGATTTATATTAACTCAACATTTTTTGTAAAAATTAAAAGATTATTCAAAAATTATTCAAATTGTGATTTGCGATTGATTTAGATTTAAAGTTAACTCAAAATAGCTGGTAAAAATTTCAGAAATGGGTCAAAATATTCCATAAATGTTAAGGAATATTTAACAAATATTAAATATTGTTAGCGTCCTTTCAAGGCTCGTAAAATAGTAATTTGAAAAGCTTACTTAACATACGAGGTTAAACTTTTGAGCTTTTCTCAAAAAATAATTTTAAGAAAACCTCTAATCTTATTCTGAAGTATCGCAAATTTCTTCAAAATGATTTATGATCGATTAAAAGTTCTTTCAAAAACTGCGCTAAAATACCTTCAATTAGCATAAAATATTAAAAAAAAAGGGGGTTTTCTTAGATTCTTAGCTGCATTTTGAGTCTCATTCAATTATTTCAAAAGTTCACTCAACATGTAAGGTTAAATTCGCACAAATTTTTATGTAAAAATGATTGGTCTACTCAATATGGTTTTAGGTCGACTATGACTTAATATTCACCCAAAATGGTCGACAAAGGCTAAGGATTAGCTCAAAATATTTAACTAAGCTTGAAAAGCACATTTAAAATTCAGCCTCATAAAATAGTGAAATCAAAAGTACAGTCAACATGCGAGACTAAATATTTTAAATTCTCTTAAAATTTTAGGTTAAATTTTCATTCAAAATTATTGATTAAGTTTTGACATTGACTCAAAATGGCACAAATAAATGTTAAGGGCTTATTTGAAATTGTGGTCTTTGTTTTGAGGCTCAAAATGACCGATAAAGGCTTAGGGGTTGGCCCAAACTACTTTAATAATTTTAAGAGATTATTTTACATTGTGACCCACAACAAAATAATAAAATCAGAAGCTCACTCATTAGCTCTAAAAACCTTGTAAAAATTTGAGGTCTACTTAAAATTTACTCAAAATGATTTGATGTTTAAGGTTTACTCAATATTAGTGACAAAAGATTTCGGTTAAAGCACATTAAAAATGGTAATCACCAAAAAGGGATATTGAATATTTGATATTAATCTAAAAACGTAGATAAAAGTTTGAGATTTACAAAAATCCCATCCAAAATGATTTAAGGTCGATTAGGAATTCAAGTTCTTTTAAAAATAGCGATAATAATTTACGAAAATAGATCAGGAGCTTTTCAAAATTTTAGCATCTATTTTGAAGTTTATTGAAAATTAATTTCAAAAGTACAGTCAACTTGTGAGGTAAAATTTTTGCGGCTCACTGAAAATTTTACGTTACATTTAATAGCTCACTTAATATGATTTAAAGTCGATTCAGATTTTCAGTTCACCTAAAATGGCCGCCCATCGCTTAGGCGTTGGCTTTATTTATTTCACTATAATAGAAGGCTTATGCAAAATTGTGAGCTTTATTTTGGAACCTTATAAAATGTTGAGTCAAATATGTGTACCTAACTCAACATGCGAAATCGAATATATTACTCAATATGATTTAAAACTAATTTTGGTTTAAAGTGAATTTAAAATAGCCGACAAAATATCTGGCTGCGCATATTTAATTAAGATTAAAGACCAACTTAAAAATAATTCTTTAATTTTGAGCTTTATTTTGAGGGTTTTTTTTTGAATTCACTAAAAATGCAAATGCTTACTCAAAATTCACCCAATATTATTTAGAAGTCATTTTGATTAAAAGTTCATTTAAAATTTGCGGCAAAAGCTTCAAAATATTCGAAAAAGGTTTTTATTTTCAAAATTTTGCGCTTAATTTTGATATTACAATTTTAAGGTTATTTTAAAATGTTGAATAAAATTTACTCAAGATTGTACAAAAAATTTTAAAGCTCATTTAAAATTCATTTAAATGTTGATTTGTGTTTCAATTTGACTCAAAATTGATGATAAAGTTTGACTCAAAATGATTCACAAAGTTTTAATGTTCATTCGAAAAAACGCGTTTGAATATTAAAATGGCCAATAAAAGCTCGGCCAAAATGTTAGGTTAGACCTTTCCGTAAAGGTTTAAAATTCACAGATTGAGGTGGACCAATGTTTATGCTAAACACGAAATTAAACTTTGAGTCATGGTGGATTATTTTTATGCAGACAAAAATTTAAGATTCACCCATACTGAAATGCAAACTTTTTAATTGATAATGATTATTATTAAGGTTCAAGGATAAGTTTTGAGGTTCATTTCATAGGTAGCCGAAGATTTAAAAATTCAAAAAATCTAACCTAAGAATTTAATGCTCTCAAATTTAATATGGCAGACTAGAGTTTAAGGTGAACTTAAAATGGTTAAAAATGTCTGGCTTACAGAAAATGAAGAATTTCGACTTTTACTTTTGAAGATTTTTTTCGACTTTTACTTTACCTCCGAACATAGTTTTCATTATGCAACAAAATTAAAAAAAAATTCTTTACTATTAAAAGTCTACATTATTTTTTTCCAGTGATGTATTGTAACGATGCAATGGCTCGTAGAGCTAGAAAAATAATATCAAAATTCCGAAGGAAGTCAAAAGTCCGTCCATTTAGGGAAGTGAACGAAATATCTCCACTTTTAGGTAATGGCAAGGCAAAAACAAGTGAGTCCAGCGTACAAGAAAGCGTCGGCATAGGCGTCAATAATGATAAGAACTCATTAATGGCGGACAGTTTGGAGACAATCAGTGATACTAGCAGCGATTCAAGTGGTAAATTTAAATTGTTTTTTTTAAGGATTTCGTTTTGATTTAATTTAATAATGATTTTATTAATGCAGAATTAGCTGAGGATCCTTGGAAAATGGGTGATCGATCAATGTTTGCATTCCTGATACGTTGGCCGATAACATTACTTTTGTGGATAACAATGCCCGATTGCCGGAAGCATCCAAGACTTCGCATGGTGACATTTTTCGTCTCGATCGCTTGGATTGGTGTCACTTCCTATTGTGTCTCATATCTCATCACTGCTCTTGGTAGGTTTGGAAATATTTTCTTTAAATATTTTCCATTGGAATTTTTCAGAAAAAGTTTATGATTGGATTATAATTTTTGTTTTTTGTTTTTCTTTTTTTTTGTGTAGGTGATACCCTCGACATTCCAGATTCAGTAATGGGACTGACAATTCTTGCAGCTGGAATGAGTGTACCGGAAGCTGTGTCAAGCGTAATCGTTACAACGCAGGGTCATGGTGCAATGGGCATTAGTAATTCGATTGGTTCGAACACGTTTGACATACTATTATGCTTGGGATTACCATGGTTTATCAAAGCGTACTTTTCTCCAGCTACAGTAGGCGAACGTTGGGTGGATCTTAATTCCCGTGGCCTAACGTACTCGGCGATATCCCTTCTAACAACTCTGTTCGGATTGTACACCGCATTCGCCATGAACAAATTTTACTTAGACTGGAAAGTTGGACTTACCTGCTCCATTATGTACGTTGGCTTCTTAATATTCGCCACACTTGTCGAAACTAATACATTCTTTTATGTAAATCTACCTGTTTGTCCACATTAGAATTAAGAAACACAAAACTCATTTCATGTGTTATGCTTACAAATAATCAAAAAATTGAAAATAAAAATCTTATTTGTACGAAAAAAAAAAATTTCCAAATAAGAAAGATTCAATAAAATTTTCATATATTTTTTTTCAATTGTTTTAAAAATTATTTTCAAGTAGAAATTTCTAAGTTTTTTTTTTATAGAAAGCATTTTTAATATTAAAAGTTAAGCTTTTAATCGTAGGAAGATTTTTATAATAGCCCGTGGATTAAATCGTACTTACTGAGATTTTCTTATACTTTTATATAAATTCATATTTTTAATGTTACTATCAATCATGCTCACCTGTAAGACTTTAAGTACTTATAAGAAGCATCGATGAAATTTTGTGTATTATATAAACTTAATTAAATATATTATCTGAGATATTTGCAAGTAGATATTTGGAAATATTATATTTTTTAAAATTCCTTTTGTCGGAAAAATCAGTAGCCGTTTTCTTGTTGATGTGACCTTCGTCTTTTTCGCTTGTTTACGAAGAACTTCATGAAAAAGTGTCGGGCGCATGCTAAGCGAAATCGATAATTTTTTGCTTTCCCTTTAACTAATTATTAAAAATTAAGATAGTTTTTTCATTGCGGATAGTTTTACTGCGGAAATTTTTACTGCGAAAGTTTGTACTGCGAAAATTTCACTGCGGAAACTTTAATTGCGGAAATTTTCAATGCGGGAATATTCGTTCTGGAAATTTTCACTCTAGAAGTGTTTACGCCCAAAAAGTTCATTCTGGAAATTTTCACTGCCGAAATCTTTTTTCTGGAAATATTCGCTTTCGAAATTTTCACTGCCAAAATAATAACTCTACAAATTTTCACTCTGGAAATATTCGCTTTGGAATTATTTACTCAAGAAATTTTCGATCTGAAAATTTTTACTCTGGAAATGTTCACTCTAGAAATTTTCACTCTGGAAATTTTCACTCTGGAAATTTTTACTTTGAAAATTTTTACTGCCGAAATTTTCACTCTGGAAATTTCCACTCTGAAAATATGCGGTCTGGAAATTTTTACTGCCGAAATTTTCACTCTGGAAATTTGCATTCTATAAATTTTTACTCTGGAAATATTCGCTTTGAAATTATTCGCTCTAGAATTTTTTACTCTAGAAATTTCCGCTCTGGAAACTTTCACTCTGGAAATATTCACTCTGAAAATATTCGCTCTGGAAATTTTCATTATGGAAATTTTCACAACAGAAATTTTTAAAGCAAAAATGTTTACTACGCAAATATTCACTGTGCAAATTTTCACTGTGGAAAGTTGTTCATATAAAATTATTGAAAATGAGAAACATATATTGTGTGTGAATAAATTTGAGTAAATCGATATGCTTTTCAATTAATAAGGAGGTCATTATTCTATTTAGGAAATTTTTGTGATATTCTGTTTTAACAAATTTGATTTCATAGAATAATAATAAACATATAATGTTTTCTCAAAAAATTCACTGTAAATATGAAAAAGGCGAATCATTTATTCTATGCGAGCAGACCTAGTGAGCAATTTTTATTTAATAGAATGTTGAATAAAATTCATCTAAAAATTGAAAATTTTATTACTTTCAAAAGTGTTGAGCATTGTCAACTTTTTTTTTGCTAATAAAACTCAGACGAATTATAAACTTTTATTCGGATAACAAAAATATATGATTGCGTTCATCCGGTCAGTCTAAATTTGTTGATTCGTCATAATACGTAACGCGAAATTGACTTTTGCGTTTGACGTATGCAAGCTGTTCAGATTATTGGTCAGGACTGTACTATCGGTGAAAAAGTATTACATCCGTCTCTATGGGGTTTCTCGTCTTTAGCTACGAGTATAATTTTTCATGTAGACGAACTCCACCAAGAGTCTTCTTATACATAATTATGTAATTTTTATCACCTTTAATATTTAAACACGCACTTTACGCAAAAAACCTGATAAGAAAAGCACATCGTGAAATTGCAGAAAACCATTCATCATCAGTATCCGTGGCCCGAAATAACGGCAGCTCGAGAATTCGAATTTTCCCTATCCCATGGCAGTTGAATTGACAGCAGATTATGGCCTCGCACTGATAATGAAATTAGTCGACCACGTATCAGTACGTATTAATTAGTTGAAAAATGAATTGTTTCCAAATAAATAGCGACATTTAAAAATTAATTTATTTCTGCGCACGTTTGGCGATTACAGTCTAAGACTTTCTGTCTTCCTCAGATTAGTTTTAATCACAAAATGATTAATACACTAAATAATGTATAAGATTATATGGTCAATAGCAATACTGTCTCCAATCAATTAAGTAAAAAATTCGAATTGAGACGAATAGCGATATTACGAAGCATTTTTGGTTGCAGAAAACAAATTTTGCAAAAAATTGCTACCAAAAAACTTAACCAAAAACTTTTACAGACAATTTTTACCAAATATTTTTACCGAAAATATTTACTGAAAATTTTTGCAGACAATTTTTAAAGAAAATGTTTAAGGAAAATGTTTACCAAAAATATTTACCGAAACTTTTTACAAAAAGTTTTTACCGAAAAAGTTTACCGAAAATTTTCAAAGAAAATGTTTACCAAAAATATTTACCGAACATTTTACCGAAAATTTCTTCAGAAAATTATTACTGGAAATTTTTACCGAAACTATTTTCAGAAAATGTTTACCAAAAATGTTTACCGAAAATATTTACCGAAAATTTTTACAAAAAGTTTTTACCGAAAAGGTTTACCGAAAATTTTCAAAGAAAATGTTTACCAAAAATATTTTCCGAACATTTTACCGTACATTTCTTCAGAAAATTATTACTGGAAATTTTTACCGAAACTATTTTCAGAAAATGTTTACCAAAAATGTTTACCGAAAATATTTACCGAAAATTTTGACAAACAATTTTTACTAAAAATGTTTACTGGAAATTTTTACTGAAAATTTTTACAGAAAATTTTTAATGAAAATTTTTACAGAAAATTTTAGAGATTTTTTTACGGAAATGTTTACAAAAAATGTTTACCGAAAATTTTTACCGAAAATTTTTACTGAACATTTTTACCAAATATTAAAAATACCGAAAATTTTTACTGAACATTTTTTATAATCAAATAAACATTAATTAATATAATCAAATAAACATTAATTAATATAAAAAAAATAATAATTTCCGGTTATAAAATAATTCCGTTCTGTAAAACAGTTTACTCTTATCAGAAAAAAATTCAATTATAAACGTGGAATTCCATAAAAATCTGAGATAAAAATATGAAAAAAAAAGATTTCCATAAACTAGTACGAATTTAAGTCACAAAGTCTATTTTTTAAAAACGTGTTCTACTCCAAATCACATTTCTGGCAAATGAACAGAAGAGGATCCGTTGACGTGTGATGATTAAGAGGATGTTCCCAAGCTGAAAATATAACGAGGGGTACGCACTTTAAGGCCTTGAAATTGAACTTTAAATTTTTTTAGAAGACTTGGGATTTTATGTTGATAGTCTTCGAATAATTTGGGTTATCACAGATTCGTTATCGGTTGGAGGAGAAAACGTTTTTGAATTTTATAGGCGCTGAAAATTTTTTTTTTTTTGCAAAAGAGACCTTAGAATACTTAACAACAAGTTAAGTATTGCCATTATAAGTTGTGTGTAAACTTCTGTAAGGAGCAAAGAATCTATCAAAAAACAAGCAAAAAGTGCTAAAAATTCTTTTCCATAATTTTTTGCCATTTTGTTATTTTTTTACTTTCGAATTCAAAAGGAAACAATGAACATTTTTATGGGCATTATAAAAATGAACAGCCAAATGAATATTAGACTTTCACACAGACTTTAGCTAATCATAGATTATCTTAAGTGATTGTTTAATCTTGTTGCTAGAAACGAAAAAAATATTTTTTTCCCAAATTGGAATGCTAACATGGTCACATATCTAAGAAAAGATAATCTTTGATTCGATTTTATGGCTAACACTTAAAATATTTGCTCGTACAAATAATTAAGCTCGCTATCTAGATTAAACTCTATTAAAAAGGTTTATTACTTCAATAATTTAATATGAGTACGTACCGATGTTAATTTTCTAACGAAAAATAAAATAATTTTCATAGACGAACAAATTCCAGAAAATCATATATTTTCTAATATATTCTTAGTATAGACGAAAGACACTAGTACAATATGTAAAATCCCGACAGTTTATGCTAATTTAAATTTAAGACTATTTAGGAAAAACCAGTTTATTATTTATTTGCAATGAAAATGTTCAATTAATTTTATTAATTCAATATTGATTTAAGGATTGTCGTCTGAATTAATTTATAATTTTATGGTCTAAAAAATAATAGAGACGAAAACATTTCGAATATTATTACTACTTCCTGAATCTTATCAAGTAGAGAAATTTTTTCCTTAGAGTAGAGAATAGCTTTTTATTTGGAATTCAAATTATTCACAAAAGTTGAGCTTTCATCAAAAATTGCCACTTTAAAGTTTCTGTGTTTATAGCATAATTTCTTATAAGATTTTGAAGGGCCTATATTGGGGTTGTCCCAAACTTCATGGAAAATTTGAATTTTGCGTCATTTGTGCGATAAAATGCTGCCAACGTAACAAAAAAGACAGCTCAATGTTATTATTAATAGGGCGCTACACGAAAGAATAATGCGTTTTCATTGTTGAGCAATATTTTAAAAATAATGAAGGTTTGGCAGTTAAAAATAACAATTTCGTACAAAATATGGTCGTCGGAATAGTGATTTAACTTAATTAACTGTGAAGACATTAATTAAAAATTTTAGGAAGACTAAATTAATTAGTGATCTTGGACACTGTGGCTATCCTTCAAAAAGTCGTTCACTGTAGTTATGAATTGGATATTTCGAGAAGCTCTCTACAGCGTATTCTCAGGAAATATTTGCATCTCAATGCTTACAAAGTTCGATTGACTCAAGAACGGAAGGCTACTGACCAGGCACAAAGAATGCACGTCGTTGAATGGATTATGGAACAAAAACAAGTGGTTTCGAACAAGATCATCTTTAACGATGAGGGTCATTTTTATTTTGATGGTTTGGTTAAGCGTCAAAATTGTCGAATTTGGGGTTCGGAAAATCCACGAGTGATTGTTGAGAAACAAATGCATTCACAACGTGTTTTTGTGGGCTGGAAGTCTTCTTCGAAAATGCAGCTGGTCAGGCAATAACAGTTAATGGTGCTCGCTATCGCCACATGATAACGCAGCTTTTGTACCTAAATTGCAAGATGTGGATGTGAACGATATGTGGTTTTAACAAGACGGTGCCAGCCCGAGAAACAATTCAATTATTCTACCTTGATGAGCATCATGTCATAAGTGGACAGATTAGTAAAGCTTGGTTACTATTTTGTAGAATAAGTTTTCAAGATGGCATATTTAGTTGGATAGAAATAAGAGTTGGGATCTAGGTGGTTCAGGAGTTTATAAATAGGGTTTGGGAAAAAAATCGTAAAGCTCAGGTAGCCGGAGCAATCCTGCCAGAGCCGATTGAAGGCTATTAACTAGGCATGCTGAGATTTTTTCTTTCAAATGTTGAGATGTTTTCTTGCCCAAAACATCGGATTGGTTTCGAAAATATATAGACCGAAAAGTGTGATTTCAGTATTTTGAGAGAAAAGTGTTATTGGTAAGCTAGATTTTAAGTTTGGTTATCCCCCCACCCCCCCTCCCAACACTTAATTTTACACTTTCTCGTTGGAGTGCATATTTTTTTCTCTGTGCTAACAGTTAGTCTGTCCGCTCATTTTCTAAAATATCCACATGTGACCTGAAACCAAATAAAGTCCCAACAAAATATTTCTTTTTATTATAAAAAGTGTATAAAGCATAGGATCACATATACTACCCTGCGGAACATCGCTTGTTTTAAAGCATAGGATCACATATTTGGGTTGTTATGATTTTCTTAGTGTACATTGCTTGGGTTATTCGTAGCGAAAAATCATATGAGTTGGAGGGGGAAGGGGGTTTCTCAACTCTTAATGAGATTTCTTTTAATAATTAGCATTTTGAAAAGTTATGGAAGGTAAAAGTTTATTTGCAATACGATGAACCTCTAATCAATCATGGATTGAACATAAATATTTTGATATTGTTTCCCCAAGTTTGCTTGACCCAAGAATATTTTCATTTCTTTGCTATGGAGAATATCAATAAAAAGAATTATGTAGGCAAAAGAAATAAATATAATTGACGGATTAATGTACATATTGATTTTTACCGAAAAGTTGTAACGAACATTTTTGATCAAAACATTTTACAGAAAATTTTTACTGAAAATTTTTACAGAAAATTTTTACTGAAAATTTTTACAGAAAATATTTACTGAAATTTTTACAGAAAATTTTTACAGAAAATTTTTTCAGAAAATTTTTACAGAAAATTTTTACAGAAAATTTTTACAGAAAATTTTTACAAAAAATTTTTACAGAAAATTTTTACAGAAAATTTTTACAAAAAATTTTTACAGAAAATTTTTACAGAAAATTTTTACAGAAAATTTTTACAGAAAATTTTTACAGAAAATTTTTACAGAAAATTTTTACAGAAAATTTTTACAGAAAATTTTTACAGAAAATTTTTACGGAAAATTTTTACAGAAAATTTTTACAGAAAATTTTTACAGAAAATTTTTACAGACAATTTTTACAGACAATTTTTACAGACAATTTTTACAGAAAATTTTTACAGAAAATTTTTACAGAAAATTTTTACAGAAAATTTTTACAGAAAATTTTTACAGAAAATTTTTACAGAAAATTTTTACAGAAAATTTTTACAGAAAATTTTTACAGAAAATTTTTACAGAAAATTTTTACAGAAAATTTTTACAGAAAATTTTTACAGAAAATTTTTACAGAAAATTTTTACAGAAAATTTTTACAGAAAATTTTTACAGAAAATTTTTACAGAAAATTTTTACAGAAAATTTTTACAGAAAATTTTTACAGAAAATTTTTACAGAAAATTTTTACAGAAAATTTTTACAGAAAATTTTTACAGAAAATTTTTACAGAAAATTTTTACTGAAAATTTTTACAGAAAATTTTTACTGAAAATTTTTACTGAAAATTTTTACTGAAAATTTTTACTGAAAATTTTTACTGAAAATTTTTACTGAAAATTTTTACTGAAAATTTTTACTGAAAATTTTTACTGAAAATTTTTACTGAAAATTTTTACTGAAAATTTTTACTGAAAATTTTTACTGAAAATTTTTACTGAAAATTTTTACTGAAAATTTTTACTGAAAATTTTTACTGAAAATTTTTACTGAAAATTTTTACTGAAAATTTTTACTGAAAATTTTTACTGAAAATTTTTACTGAAAATTTTTACTGAAAATTTTTACTGAAAATTTTTACTGAAAATTTTTACTGAAAATTTTTACTGAAAATTTTTACTGAAAATTTTTACTGAAAATTTTTACTGAAAATTTTTACTGAAAATTTTTACTGAAAATTTTTACTGAAAATTTTTACTGAAAATTTTTACTGAAAATTTTTACTGAAAATTTTTACAGAAAATTTTTACTGAAAATTTTTACAGAAAATTTTTACTGAAAATTTTTACAGAAAATTTTTACAGAAAATTTTTACTGAAAATTTTTACTGAAAATTTTTACTGAAAATTTTTACTGAAAATTTTTACAGAAAATTTTTACTGAACATTTTTGCAGAAAATTTTTACTGAAAATTTTTACTGAAAATTTTTACTGAAAATTTTTACTGAAAATTTTTACTGAAAATTTTTACTGAAAATTTTTACTGAAAATTTTTACTGAAAATTTTTACTGAAAATTTTTACTGAAAATTTTTATTGAAAATTTTTACTGAAAATTTTTACTGAAAATTTTTACTGAAAATTTTTACTGAAAATTTTTACAGAAAATTTTTACTCAAAATTTTTACTGAAAATTTTTACCGAAAATTTTTAACCAACATTTTTTACGGAAAGGATTTCTTATGGAAAGGATTAAATCTCCTAAAAATAACCATTGGAAACAATAAAAACTAATAAACCATTAATAAATATCCAAAAAAAAATAATTTCCGGTTATAAAATAATTCCGGTCTGTAAAACAGTTTACTCTTATCAGAAAAAAATTCAATTATAAACGTGGAATTCCATAAAAATCTGAGATAAAAATATGAAAAAAAAAGATTTCCATAAACTAGTACGAATTTAAGTCACAAAATCTATTTTTTAAAAACGTGTTCTACTCCAAATCACATTTCTGGCAAATGAACAGAAGAGGATCTGTTGACGTGTGATGATTAAGAGGATGTTCCCAAGCATTTTTACTGAAAATTTTTACATAACATTTTCGCAGACAATTTTTGCAGAAAATTTGACGGAAAATTTGTACAGAAAATTTTTACCGAATATAATTACCGAAAATATTTACAGAAAATGTTCACCGAAAATTTTTACTGAAAATTTTACCGAAAATATTTACCGAAAATGTTCACCGAATAAAAAATAGGCTCTTCTAAAATACGTAAATTCGATCACTTTTGCAATATTAAAATATTTTTTAAGAATTAACATTTATAGGTAAATTTACTTATAAAAAATTTGATTATAATCGAAATTTTACAACAAAAATAAAATATTATTAAAGATTATGGAGAAATTTGAATCGTCCAAAATGAAAACAATCGACAACGCAATCAATACTCGTTAAGAAAACAAAATCATAAAACATAACTATAGTAACATAAATTATTATATTCATAATAAGTGAGTCATGATTTATTTGAAACCAAAATAATGTTTTTCCTTATCCATTTTAATATGTAGAAAAAAATATGATTTTTTTTTTGTACTTTTTACAGACATTATGTAACTAAACAATATCGTAACTCATAAGCTAAATACGATAAATGCTATCGTTTAATTATTATTATAACAAGAACTGTTTTATTGATTCATTTTAACTGCTATGAAAATAAATTAAAAATTACTAAGAAATCAGGAAATACGATAATATTTTAATAAAAAAGAGTGAATGTTTTTTTTTTGAATATTTTTTAATAAGAAAGATAACTAAAATATATCATATAGAATTGTAATTTTTCGAAAACCCCCACAACATATCTTATTATGGAAAATTATTACCCAGCCCATTGTCGACACTTTAATAAAATAATTTGGAAGTTTTCCTGTTCGAGTTGCCATCGACTAGCTATAAATTAATATCAAAAGTTTTGATTACGAATAATTTGCACAGATGAATACATTTTCTTGCATTATTTTTACTTTGTAAGCTATAAAATTAGTCAACCTAAAAACATGTGAATAAAATTTGAGTGTTAGTATTTTTATTACTGATATGAAAATAGGTTCAAGTCAATTAGAAAAAAAATATGTATATGGTAAACACAATCATTTAGGATTAAATAATTAATTTGATCATATTTATAAAATTTTAATGCCATAATACCAACTCAAGAACGTTATAGTAAGAGGAAATATTTAAATTCGAAAATAGTTACAAGTAATTAAGACCTATTACCATAGAATCATTGATAAATTATTGGTTTCTTCATTAAAAAATAAACCGCCTTAGTAGGCCCTCAAAAAAGTATGTTTTAGCAAAAATAAAAAAAAATTATATGCAACTTCATCCCAAAAAAAAATTTGCTTGGACCCTTATAATAAAAAGGAAGTTTTTTTAAGGTCTTAAATATGATGATGATAGATGGCTAAGAATATAGATAAATACAATTAAACGAAAATTTAAATTAAAACCCTAAGAACGATTAATATTTAGGACCTTAGGTAAAAAAACCCTTGATATAAGAAAATTACAAATTAAGAACCTAAGAAATAAATAAATCGGATATAAAAATATTAGATAATTAAGAAAAATAAACCATCTGCGGTAAGACCAAAATGAATATTTGAGACCTTATATAAAAGAAAACTGAATGTTTTGGTTCTTATAATAAATAGAAAATTTTTTTAAGGTCCTAAATATGATGATGATGGATGGCTAATAATATAGATAAGAGAAATATCAACAAAAAACTTGCAAATAGAAATAAACGAAAATCTAAATTAAAACCCTAAGAACGATTAATATTTAGGACCTTAGATAAAAAACCCTTGATATAAGAAAATTACAAATTAAGAACCTAAGAAATAAATAAACCGGATATAAAAATATTAGATAATTAAGAAAAATAAACCATCTGCGGTAAGACCAAAATGAATATTTGAGACCTTGTATAAAAGAAAACTGAATGTTTTGGTTCTTATAATAAATGGGAAATTTTTACTGAAAATTTTTACTGAAAATTTTTACTGAAAATTTTTACTGAAAATTTTTACTGAAAATTTTTACTGAAAATTTTTACTGAAAATTTTTACTGAAAATTTTTACTGAAAATTTTTACTGAAAATTTTTACTGAAAATTTTTACTGAAAATTTTTACTGAAATTTTTTACTGAAAATTTTTACTGAAAATTTTTACTGAAAATTTTTACTGAAAATTTTTACTGAAAATTTTTACTGAAAATTTTTACTGAAAATTTTTACTGAAAATTTTTACTGAAAATTTTTACTGAAAATTTTTACTGAAAATTTTTACTGAAAATTTTTACTGAAAATTTTTACTGAAAATTTTTACTGAAAATTTCTACTGAAAATTTCTACTGAAAATTTTTACTGAAAATTTTTACTGAAAATTTTTACTGAAAATTACAAATTAAGAACCTAAGAAATAAATAAACCGGATATAAAAATATTAGATAATTAAGAAAAATAAACCATCTGCGGTAAGACCAAAATGAATATTTGAGACCTTGTATAAAAGAAAACTGAATGTTTTGGTTCTTATAATAAATGGGAAATTTTTTTTTAGATCCTAAATATGATGACGATAGATGGCTTAGAATATAAATAAGAAAAATATCAACAATAAATTTGCAAAAACAATTAAACGAAAATTTAAATTAAAACCCTAAGAATGATTAATATTTAGGACCTTAGATAAAGAACCCTTGATATAAGAAAATTACAAATTAAGAAACTAAGAAATAAATAAATCAGATATAAAAATATTAGATAATTAAGAAAAATAAACCATCTGCGGTAAGACCAATATGAATATTTGAGACCTTGTATAAAAGAATACTAAATGTTTTGGTTCTTATAATAAATGGGAATTTTTTTTTTAGGTCCTAAATATGATGACGATAGATGGCTTAGAATATAAATAAGAAAAATATCAACAATAAATTTGCAAATACAATTAAATGAAAATTTAAATTAAAACCCTAAGAATGATTAATATTTAGGACCTTAGATAAAAAACCCTTGATATAAGAAAATTACAAATTTAGAACCTAAGAAATAAATAAATCGGATATAAAAATATTAGATAATTAAGAAAAATAAACCATCTGCGGTAAGACCAAAATGAATATTTGAGACCTTGTATAAAAGAAAACTGAATGTTTTGGTTCTTATAATAAATGGGAAATTTTTTTTTAGGTCCTAAATATGATGACGATAGATAGCTTAGAATATAGATAAGAAAAATATCAACAATAAATTTGCAAATACAATTAAATGAAAATTTAAATTAAAACCCTAAGAATGATTAATATTTAGGACCTTAGATAAAAAACCCTTGATATAAGAAAATTACAAATTTAGAACCTAAGAAAGAAATAAATCGGATATAAGAATAATAGATAAAGAAGAAAAATTAACCATTTCCGATAATACAAAATAAATATTTGAGACCTTATACAAAAGAAAACTGAATATTTGGATTTTTTGTTAATAGAAAAATATCCACTTGAACTCTCAACGAAGAATGAAAAGAATACTTTTATTTTGATCTTCAAATAAATGGAGAAAAATCTAAGGTCTGAAATGGACCCTTGATAAAAGAAAACTATTCATTCATGACCTCAGAAAATATATTTTTTATTTCATATAAGAACTGATAGTGTAAATAATATCAGAAAGTGTATAGTTCGAATTTACATATTTCAAGCCAAAAAAAATTACCAAATATTGAGATAAAAAATCATAGTAAAATTACTGTCTAAAAATTGATGAACTTTAATTTATTAAATATTAGAATAGTTATTATTTGGTGTATTAGAAAGAATGAAGAGAACCATCAAATAAATGGGAAAATAATTTTTAGGTCTCAATTTAGAGGGAAAAAATAATATTTTAGACCTTTGATCAATAATGAAATGGCAAATACATAAGAAGGCAAATAAATATATGAAAATTTAAATTAAAACTAAGGAAATCGAAATATTGCACGTTTAGAAAAAGTTTTTATTTTATAAAAATTCCCGAGAATAATCGAATGGTTTTTTTCTTCTTGTTTTAATAAGTAAATAATTTTACGCTGAAAATGAATTTTGATTATACAAAAAGTTAAAATTATAAGCAAATTTGTTCAGAGTCTTCGCTATTGTAGACTGTAGTAGACTAGTAGACAAAGTTAAATATGCACAAATTGATATTGTCACAATTCCAACTGATTTTAGTAAGCAACAACGCCATTTACGATCACGTCTAATTGCATTTGAGGGCACACCATACCATGTACACTCGTAAGTCTGAGCTCTACTAAATAGCAATCTTTATTACTAGTATACACACCATACCATATACACTCGTAAGTCTGTGCTCTACTAAATAGCAATCTTTATTACTAGTCAACCCTCGGCACGATTTTGTATTTACTTCTTTATTTAAATAGATTTTCTTTTTTGAAAATATTCGCATAACCTAGCTATTAAAAATTAAAGAAAATTTAAAAAAAAAAAACAAATCAAAAGTGTTATTGAATAGAAAAAAAAACTATTTTTAAAGAATTAAATTTTATAAAAACTTAAAAATAATATTTTTAATCAAATAAACTGTAAATATAATAGAAATTATTATTGTAAAAATCATAAAATTAATTTGAATAAAAAACGAAATTGTTACATTCAAATTTGAAGAGTTAAATGACTTTTTTGTAAAATTTATCCATTTGAATTTAATTATTGGAAAATTGGAGTTAATTAATTTTTTTTTTTGTAATATTTGAAATATTCAAAGAAATTGCATTATAATTTAAAAAAAAGAAAAGAAATAAAATTGAATAAATAATCGTATTTAAATACAATGCAAATATAAAGTGAGCTTTTTATGTAAAATAAACATTTGTGCGTTTCCGCTTCATCCTCTGATGTTGTACGATTTTGGCACAGCTTGCAACCGTTTGGCAAAAATAAACTTTCTTCTTCTTAAAACTCCATTTAATTTTTAATCAATTAGTTTTTATTTTTATATATTTTATTAATATTTTATCTATATTTTTAGTACTGTATTTTTTAAAATATAATAAAAGCAAAAAATATTTTTACTGAGTTTCTAACTCGAAATTTATAAAAAATTCAAAATCTTATGGTACAATAACTTACTAGTTAATTTTTTAGTAATATTAATATAAATGATTTTTTTTAAATTTATTTCAATTATTAATAAAAAATTTAAGTTATTTTGTAAAAAAAAATGTTCAAACATTTTCAAAAATAAAATGAATAAAATTTTATGAAAATTTATAGAAAAAACATTTTTTATTTTGATGGTCCGGTTAAAAATGAATTTTTTGCATTTTTTGCGAGATTTGTTTACTTCACCGCCACCCTGAGATGTGCCATCGGAAATGTTTTTAATTTGCCAACATTCGATATGATATCTCACGAGACTATATCCCCCATCATTTTCAAGATATTTTATGGCAGTTTTGCTCAGTCGGAATAGATCACAATTGATCGCGTCTTTTTATGATATTTTTTTATCTTGGTTAATTTTTATTTTTGACGCTTGGTCGAAAAAAAAGTAAAAGTGTGTACATGAACCACAAAGCAAAACTTTCGTCACCTATTCCAGACCAAACTGAATAAGTGTACAAAGTTCCATCCGAATCGCATAAACAGTCCAAGGAGTACATAGAAAAATACATGCATTAATTAATCTGCTGCACAAAATTGTCATTAACTTGGTCCCCTAACGACCGGTAGCCATATTTAAAGTAGGCTAGATATTTAACAGGGAGAGCATTCTACACGTGACAAAAACCGAACTCTTTGGGCATGCATAAAAGTCGAAGACAAAAAGGCACCTGGACTCTATGTCATATCTTCTATTGTCCTTAAAGCAGCTATTACGGCTCATATAAATTTATTTCTGAAGGTGTTTAATGCTTGCCTAAATAGGGGAACTCTTCCACAACTTTAAAAGAAGCAACGCCACGTGCTACTTCCAAAGGGAAAGGAACCACCGGATGACCCTTTATCCTACCGTCCAATTTATCTTATGGACATTGCGGGGAAAAATCTTCGAATGTATTTTATGGAACAGATTTCAGGAATTCACCGATAGGTGAAAAAGCATTATCTGAATGCCAATATGACTCCAGTTCAGATGCAGTACTACACGTAAGACCATCGAGGACAAGAGGGGGACAAGTGGTTCCATAGAGTACTGAGTAGTCATATTCCTTGACATGAAGAAAGTATTCATCTCGGTGAGGTGGAATTATATCCTTAATGCTCTGGGTTTAATGCGTCATCCAGAATACATCTTCAGGGTAATAGTATATTATATTAAAGATGTGGAACTCTTCTGTACGTGCTAGAAAAATGTGTGGAAGAGATAAAACATATAATGGGCTTGCAGACCATAAGACGGAAGTAGTGATCCTCACGGCCAAGAAAAGCAGAGATAACATTACCAATAAGACTGTCGAACATGAGCTGACCTCGGGAGCATCACTGAAGTACCTCGGGGAGCGCAGATAATGATGGCACTGGCCTATCTAATGGGGACCCAGGCAGAGTAGGTTGACCATATTGGCGACAAAGGTGATGTAAATTCTGCATCGAATTGGGCGGATCCCATCGAATTAGAGCAACCTACATACATGGAGTTATCTCAGTTTTCCATAAAGGAGCATTGAGGGTAGCTTGCGCATTCTGAACAGTGTTATACTAGGCCTGGTGTGTTGTAGCCAGAATGATACCGATCGAAATACTGCCAGATAAGCGACAGAGACAACGTGGCTACATACCAGTCCCAATTGTTGACGGGACATGGATGTTTTCGGGTTTATCCATACCTCTTTAAATTGGACAATAGCCCAATGTATCCTTCTCGTAATGAGGTGGAGGAGAATGCGGAACACATTTTCACTTACTGCTTCCGATTTCGAATGAAAAGAGAGGAAGCAGAGAAATGTATTATTAGGCTGCTAATGCTAGAGAACTTCGTTGCTCTAATGTTGGACTCATCAACGGATAAGGAGACATCAGTTGAAAAAACATAGCTTGGAAAAGCCTGTCCTATAAATTAATGTCTGACGCCAGTTCTATGGGGGAAACACAGAAATGTGACAAAATAAGGTGGTTTTAGTATTTGTTAAAGTCCACAGACTTTTTAATTCCATAAATTCCACTTTACCATTTTAACAATTAATTTAGATCAAGAAAAAATCACCCCTATTGTCTTAAAAAGATTTCCCCCATTTTCATAGTAAGCTTTAGCAGTTAAAAAAAAAATAATTCCCCGATCTTACTAATCAACAATCTTTATGCATTTTTCTATCCCCTACCACTCTATTCTCCGATAGAGCGAAATACGCAGGCAGGTGGTTATGCAAAAATTTCAAAAATGACAGCAACAGCACCAAAATTCGAGTAGTCAGACGAGTGAGTTAGAGTGAGATGCAGTTAATATTATTAGAGAATTTAACGTTTGCTGTTCGAACAAATGATACTGAAAAGCCCCAGCCAGATACGAGTAGAGAGAGAGAGAGCTTATCGTCGATATTGTTATTATTTAAACAATTATTTTTTTTTTTAAAAAAAGCTGTCAAAAATAAATAAACAAATAAACACAAAACAAAACAACAACAACAACAACAATGAGTGTATATTATACTTCAAAGGCAAAAAGAAAAAAAACTATTGTAGTTCCACATATCAACGAGCAATCGAAGAATATTGATATTATTGTTAAATGAGAACCGAACGAAAGAGTGAAACAGAATAAAAATTAATCAATTAATACTCATACGTAAGAAAAAAATCCCAGAGAAAATAAATTGTTTTTTTTTTTTTTGCAATCTCTTTTGTGTTCTCTTCACGTACTCTCATTTGTACTGTTTTGGTTTCCTTTTATGGGGTTAATAAATTCTATGGGAGTGAGTGGCTTACAGAGGCGAGTGTTTTGAATGAGCGAATTAAGATTGAAAAGAGAGAAGAACAAAACAGAAACTAATCAAAAGGGAAAGGAACAGAACAGAAATGCAAGAAAACATTTAGAGTCTCAATTATAAGCCAGGTACGATTGAGCTGATGGACACTTGACTGAGACGATTTTACATAGACGTTAGACGGTTAATAAAGAATTTCAGTCGCTTTTCGATTGAGCTTTTTGCAGGTTGACACAACCAAACTTCCTGCTCCATTCATCTGCACCTGTGGTGCAAAGGATAGATTTTGTGATAATTTTCGAAAATCGAAATCGGTTTTTTTTTTCTTCTCTTTATTCTATGTGAGACAAAAAAAATTTGGTTTCTCAGTATTTATTCGAAAAGAAAAAGGAATTTTTTGTTCAAAAATTTTTTCCTCAAAATCAAAAATTTAAATTTTACAAATAATTTATTTGGTTTTTTTTTCTTATAACCTCGGCAAAAATATTTATAAAATTTAATTGAAAAATATCGAAAAAAAAACAATTTGTTTTATTACTTTCAATAAATTTTCCAAAAAAAAAAAAAAATCAAGTGGACATATTGTAAGGAAAAACGTGAAAATATTGAACAAAAAAAAAAAATCAACAAAAATATCCAAAATAAATTTATTTAAAAAAAAAGTAGACAAATTAGAAGTTTTTAAAAAAATGTTTACATAAAAGTGAATAAAAGCTTGAAAAAAATTGAAATATTTTTTTTTTTTTATAAAAGAGAAAAGTTACAAATTAACTAAATTAAGTATATTTTTTTCTATCTAAGCTCGTGCAAAGTGTATAATTGAAAAATAATTACAACAATTAATTCGATTGGGAAAATTACTAATTTGTGTAAATTTCGAAATATTGTAGTAGTAAATTTCTTAAGAATAAATTTTTTTTGTGCAAATTTAAAATTATTATTTTTGCTTTTGTTTTTTTTTTTTTTTAATTAAAATTTTTACTTATTAATGATTTTTATGCTGCGGGTGTTATTTTTTGTTGTAATTGATTGAATCAAATTTTACAAGTATTTCGAAATTAAATTGATTCTGTGTTAATTTTTTGTGTCGATAAAAAAAAATTTACTAATATAATTACCAAAAAAAAAAAAAAATTATAAATAAAACAAAAGTTTATATAATATGCAAAATAAAAACTAAAAAATATAAATTTTGAAAAAAAAAATGCATAAACTTTTGAGAAGTTTGAAAATTTTATTTCGAAAAGGATATTTTTAATACAAATACTAAATTCAAATTTATAAATGAAATTTTAAGAAAAAAATTAAAAAAAAACCTATAAAATTAAAAAAAAAAATTAATTATATCAAAAAGTTTTGTTCTGTTTTAACAAAAAAAAAAAAAAAAAAAATTCGAAAATGTACAGAATGAAATTGTTCGAAAATATGAATCTATCAATAATAATAGGTTTAGTCATTTTGTTTATCAATATTACAAATGGAGTAATAGTTGAAGGTAAATTTGCAATGAATTAAGTTATTTTTATTACAATATTTCTATGTTTATTTGTTATTATTGTATAATTTTTTTTAAATCAATAAAATCGATAGAAACTAGATACTAATTATCTATGTTAATTATTTAATAAAAGCAATACTATTTTTAGTGGATTTTTAGTATTTTTTGTTAGCCTAGTAAATAGTTAATGACCGTTTTAATTAATGGTAAAAAAATATTCTGAATTTTTTTGTATTTTTTGCATAACTAAATTAGCTGTAAATACACTTCAAATGATATCGTTTTTTGAAAAGATGCTGTTCTATAAGTTTTCGAAATATGGAAATTTAGTTTTTTTTACGTTTTCTCTCAATTATATTTGTAATAGCATATAAAGATGGTATTACGTTTTTTACGTCTTACGACAACTTAAGCTATTTACCGGCAATAGAAAGAGTACCCCTGAATTCGAAATCAGGATCGCTGCGTACTGGGCTATAGCAGGGGACAAATATCATTTAATAGTCATAATATCAGAAAGGTTTTAAACCCTTTTGTTCAATACAAAAAAATCCCTTTAAAAAAAACATTTTCTAAATTGAAAAGAAAAATTTGGCAATAATTTGACGTATATACATGTTGCCCACAATGAGGTTGATGTCGAATCTTGCCTTTAAAATACGAGGTGTGGCAGAAAAGTAATAAAACTGATAGTCTGACTTCATAAGAGCCCTTTGATTTAGACGGCTTTCCAGAGCAAGGATCTACTCTACATCCTCTACTGCTTGACGGTCTTTTAAAAATTGTTCATGTAACACACTACAAAAATATAACTTTAATTTTCAAGCTCTATGGGGTCGTATAGCTATTCGACGAATTTAAAACCTATACTATACGTCTAGGAGGGACTAACCTACAATCTTTGTGTAGAAATAGTCTTCCGAATTGATCTCATTACTTTTCTGTCATACATCGTATGGTGTAGTATAAAAATCAGCGAAGATGCACATACAATCAGATCCACAGCGTTGCCAGATTATTCTCATTACTTTCGTTTATTTAAATTGAGAAAATATTTCAAACAGTAATAAATAAATAAAAAAAACCTCTTAAATCCCACAGTACCCACCACATGAAAAGAGGAAATTCTTCAATATGTATAAAAGTTATTTAATAACGAAACATGAAAAGGAATTTTTTTTAAAAAAATTTATTACAAATTATATTAGAACTAAAATCTACTCTAAATTTGATCCCATAAAGATTATTGTTAAAACTTTATTTTTTTTTACTATAAAAATATTATTTATTGTTTATAAAAAAAAATTGTTAGTGTTACTTTAAAGAGAAATGTCTTTCTTGTTATTCAGTTGTTGTTGATAAATAAATGTATTGGTAACTTAAAAAAGTTTGAGAAATGCTGGTATAAATTTCGTTTCTATCTAATTCGGAAAATAATTTTTACAAAAAAACCCTTTAAAATCTCCATATCTGATTAACCTTAAATAATAGATAAAAAATAAATTTCACTGCAATAATTTTCACTAAAAAATTTTTGACTGAACCAATTTTGACTGGAAAAATTATTACTGAAAAAATTTTGACTGAACCAATTTTTAGTGAAAACATTTTGACTGAACCAATTTTGACTGGAAAAATTATTACTGAAAAAATTTTTACTAAACCAATTTTTACAGAAAATTTTTACAAAGCTCAAAATAAGTTCAATTAGGTAGTTTTTTTCCCTTTTGTTTTAGTCAGAATTTCTAGAGTATTTTTTTTACCATAAATTTATTAACAAAGCTTCAAAGTTGAAGTACAAAAATTAAAGGTGATCAATAAAATTAATTAAAATAAATACAAAAGCAGAATCGTTCGAATTTTATTTATTTAAGAAAAGAAAAAAAATGTATTTGCCATATTTTTTTTTTTTTGAATGACTAACTTTCTAAGCAATCGACTGTTGTGTTTATCGCAGATAATTTGATCGTTTATGAATATTTACATACAATTATGTAAGTTTCCAATGCATCATATTTCGAAGAAAATTTTTACAAATCACCTTACAACCCCAAAAAAAAAAAAAAATTACAATACATTTTCTGAGTATACGAGTATTTTAGAGATTTTTCTCCTCCTGCTTTTCAAATAATAGTAATAAAACTTCCCATAAAATGTTTGCACCTGTTCATTTAAAGGTAATAAAAACTATTTGCTTATAATTAGTATTGCTAAGAAATTAAACCGATTCTTATACAATATAAATTGAAAAATAATTTTCCGCTTCCAATGATCGATATTTGCTTAAAACAAATAATTCTTAATCTGTGTTCGTTATATTTGTATTATCCAATCAATTTAATCGTTTTTATAAACACTTTGTTTTTTTGTCTCAATAACTTTTGAAGAAATTTTAAAAAAATAAGATTCTCTTCTTTTTCGAGCCATAAAATATCATTATTCCTGACTGACCGATTTCCAAGAATAAATTTTAATTTTTAATTTCTTTCTTTAATTTTCTTAAAAATAAATTTTATTGATATTTAAATTTATTAAAAATATCGAATTATAAAATTATTCAAATGATTAATATTGCTTATGGACATTTGAATTAAAATATTTAATTTTTATGAACACTTAATAATACATTAACAGCAATGCCCATTCATAAATTTGTAAAAAAAAGAAAATTCTTTTAAATATTTTTTTTAAAAAATTACTAATTTTTACCCAAAATATACACCGTAAATTTAAAAAAAAATATTAATAAATAAAGTCTTATTTTTATTGAATATTAAAAGTAGGTTTTTGTTTTCAATTAAAATTACTACAATAATTAAAATTTGATTATATAATTTTTTTTTGCTGAAAACTTTTAATAAAAAATAAATAATTTAGGAAAAACTCGAGAGAAATTCTTTCCACAACGATTATGAAGGCTTATCAAATTTGCACTTTGACAAGTAAAATCAATGAAACAATTTTCGAAACTTCGATTTTTACTTAATTTATATTGCTTAATTTTTGGCCATTATTTATTTTATATAAATTTTTCATACATTTCGGTATGTTGTAATTAGGATATTTCTTTACAAAAAAAATATCAAATTGTAAATGATCTAAAGTTAAAAAGGATGTCTGTATAAATATAATATTTTGTGTAGTCTTATTTTTGAAAAAAGTTCAACGGTGTTAAATTACACAATTACCACATCCTATAGAATTAAAGATCATGTGGAACTTTTTGTGCAATAAGGACAAAATTTTTCATGTTGTTTTGTTTGTTACCATCCAAATTAAAAAGAAAAGATCAGAATTGATGGTTAAGGAGCAAAAAAAAACCAGCCACTTCAGATCAAAATGAACATCAAATAGTCACTTTTCGCGGATACAATGGCTTTTCCCCACAGTCACTTGTGGTTATTCATAGTCTCATATATTACAATTCTGAACTGCTATTCAGCCCACATTTTTGTAAAAACTTTTCATAATTTTAACGCAGTTTTTGGTTAATTACCAATCCATAATATTTAATGGCTAAATATATTGGGTTGTTCGGAAAGTAATTTCGTTTGCTGATGAAGACACAATAAAGGCATTTATTGATGCAAACCGGCGAATAACAACTCGTCAGATCGCTGAGAGATTAAATTTATCGAATTTGACCGTTCATGATCATTTGAAATGGCTAGGTTTTATCTCAAAGCTCGATAAATGGGTTCCTCATCTTCTTACGAAAAAAAATTTGTGCTGTTGCATTGACGTTTGTGATTTGCTTCTCAAACGCCAAGAAAATGATCCATTTTTGAAGCGTATCATCACTGGGGAGCAGAAATGGGTTGTCTATAATAATGTTAAGTGCAAAAGATACAAATGCACTTCGAAAGCCAATATTCATCAAAAAAAGGTTATGCTATCTGTTCGGTGGGATTTCAAAGGAATCGTTTATTTTGAGCATCTACCGAGCAACACAACGATCAATTCTGAAGTGACCTGTCATCAGTTGGACAAATTGAATGATTCACTTAAGGAACAAAGGCCAGAATTGGTCAATTGGGAAGGTATAGTGTTCTAGCAGGATAATGCGAAACCACATACAAGTTTGACCACTCGACAAAAGTTTTTAGAGCTTGGATGGGGTATACTGTCACACCCACCTTCCGATTATTATTTGTTCCGGTTATTATTTATTCCGGTTTGTACAAAATTTTTCCGGACAATATTTAATTGAAGCGGCACCTTCCGATTATTATTTGTTCCGTTTTGTACAAAATTTTTTAGACGGTAAAACGTTTAATTCAAATGAGGAGGTCAAAAATCAATTGGATCAGTTTTTTGCCAGTAAAGAACAAAAATTTTATGAGCGTGAAATCATGCTATTGCCAAAAAGATGGCAAAGTGTATTGGATCAGATTGGACAATATTTAATTGAACAAAATATTAATTCACTATAAGAAAATCGTCTCTCATTTTTATAAAAAAAAAACCAAATTAATTTCCGAACAACCCAATATTTTACATAAATATTATTTTGAATAAAATTTTTATAAAATACCAGTTAAATAAGAGAAATCTATACTTTCCGAATAACAAAATGGATAGATAACTTTTTATTTTCTGCTTCGCTATCAGTGCATATGGTTAAACCTGACAAATGTTAGAAAATTTCTACTCACTGATGTTGATTAAAATGTTTAGCCTTACATAAAAACTGCTCGTAACTGCAATCGGAATAAATTAAATTTCTTTAATAAAACAAGTTTAAAAAAAATTTATCTTAAATTATTTAAATAAAATTTAATTATTGTAAATCAATCTTTTTGTAAATATTTTTTTCGAAATGAGTGAAAAATTTCACAAAAATAGACAAAAAAACTAAAACGAAATTTTTTTTTTTTTGGTAACATTTATTGGGTTTAGATATATAAATTTTATATAATATTTTCAATAAATAATCGAAATCAAAATAAATTATTTTCTATATGAATTTCAATTATATTTTCAGATATTCATCGAAAAAGTTTAATTAATGACACAGTAGCAGTTTGTGAACAAGAATCATCACTGGATGATTTTCCAGAAGATCTTTTTACGGGTAAGACAATATTTTTATATATTTTTTTATATCATTAATATGGAATGTTTACGTGCGGTATTCTGAATTGCTGTGGAAACTGGAGAGCTCACTCCCATATATATTATTTTTAAATTATTTTAAATTCATTTAGGACCAGCAACTTACCAACTTACCTTGGTACCCCTCACCTGAGACTAAAAAGACTGAACCGACAACTAATTAGACTAGTGAACAATCAATCAAAATTTACAATCAAAACAAACTTTTTATATACAACACCGAATATCCGAATCGATCTGGACTTACATTATAGAACTGTTGGGTCACAATTCCTATCGAATCCAATCCCTTTACCCCCTAAGATAATGAAAAATATTTGATGCCGCGGTCTATTTTCATAATCAAGGTTAGTCTTTGTGATTAAAATATTCTCTTTGTCCATGATTTATGCATTCCTCGTTATAAACAGTTTTATTCCTAATTATCCTACAACTCTCACTAATAAGCTGTTGCTTCATTAGTTTCCCTATCAGCACTAATTGGCGCTTAAAGAGAAATTGTTTTTGTGATATTTAAAGATCTCATAACGTTTACTGGCATTTTAATATATTTTCATATAAATTTTTACAGATAGATACGTAGCTAATAAAATTGAAGAAAAAAAATCATATTAAGAATAATTCCTTGGTTTATATCATGAAAATAATGGTATAAATGGAGGGGGAAGCCTGTTGATCACTCGTCTAATGGAAGAACCTCTCGCAATAACTTCATAAAAAATATACAATTTTTATACATTATTTTTTAAACTAAAATTAAGGAAAAAAGTATTGCCATCTTAGAGCAATCAACACCTTCCAAAATTAAGATTTTTGTTCTTCTTTTCCTAAAATTTAGCCCACAATTGTGTGGTAATTGAAAATTTTCTTCAATTATAAAACATAAAAAAAAACACAAATCCGTTTATTATTTTTACTTTAAATCTTAATTTTTATTATTAAACGTTTTTAGGTATTTCTCACTAATTCGCAGATAGTTGGTCCTAAAATATTGTAGATAAAGTTTTTTTTTTTGATTTACAATAAATTGGCTACGATTTTTTATGATCTGTAGAAATGCGGTTCTTTTCAATATTCAAAAATTCTTGTTGCTACCTTTTTTATTGCTTTGAGGAAAAGTTTTAGAAACACCAAAGTAAATTTTTTTTAACCAAAATTGTAAAGTATTTTTGCAGTAGATTTTTACTAAACCAATTTTTACAGAAAAAACTTTCACTGCAAAAATTTTGACTGAACCAATTTTTACTAAAAAAATTTATACTGCAAAAGTTTTGACTAAAAAAATTTTGACTGAAACAATTTTTACTGAAAAAATTTCATTGCAAAAATTTTAACTAAAGAAATTTGGACTAAAAAAAATTTTGACTGACCAATTTGGACTAAAAAAAATTTTGACTGAACCATTTTTTACTGGAAAAATTATTACTGAAAAAATGTTGACTGAAAAAAAATTTCACTGCAAAAATTTTGACTAAAGAAATTTTGACTAAAAAAATTTTGACTGAACCAATTTTGACTAAAAAATTTTGACTGAACCAATTTTTACTAAAAAAATTTTTACTGGAAAAGTTTTAACTAAAAAAATTTTGACTGAACCAATTTTTACTGAAAAAATTTCATTGCAAAAATTTTAACTAAAGAAATTTGGACTAAAAAAAATTTTGACTGACCAATTTTGACTAAAAAATTTTGACTGAACCATATTTTAGTGGAAAATTTTTGACTAAAAAAATTTCGACTGAACCAGTTTTTACTGGAAAAATTATTACTAAAAAAATTTTGACTGAAAAAAATTTCACTGCAAAAATTTTGACTAAAGAAATTTTGACTAAAAAAATTTTGACTGAAACAATTTTTACTGAAAAAATTTCATTGCAAAAATTTTAACTAAAGAAATTTGGACTAAAAAAATTTTGACTGACCAATTTTGACTAAAAAATTTTGACTGAACCAATTTTTAGTGGAAAATTTTTGACTAAAAAAATTTCGACTGAACCAGTTTTTGCTGGAAAAATTATTACTAAAAAAATTTTGACTGAAAAAAATTTCACTGCAAAAATTTTGACTAAAGAAATTTTGACTAAAAAAATTTTGACTGAACCAATTTTGACTAAAAAATTTTGACTGAACCAATTTTTACTGGAAAAATTTCATTGCAAAAATTTTAACTAAAGAAATTTGGACTAAAAAAAATTTTGACTGACCAATTTGGACTAAAAAAAATTTTGACTGAACCACTTTTGACTAAAAAATTTTGACTGAACCAATTTTTACTGGAAAAATTTCATTGCAAAAATTTTAACTAAAGAAATTTGGACTAAAAAAAATTTTGACTGACCAATTTGGACTAAAAAAAATTTTGACTGAACCATTTTTTACTGGAAAAATTATTACTGAAAAAATGTTGACTGAAAAAAAATTTCACTGCAAAAATTTTGACTAAAGAAATTTTGACTAAAAAAATTTTGACTGAACCAATTTTGACTAAAAAATTTTGACTGAACCAATTTTTACTAAAAAAATTTTTACTGGAAAAGTTTTGACTAAAAAAATTTTGACTGAAACAATTTTTACTGAAAAAATTTCATTGCAAAAATTTTAACTAAAGAAATTTGGACTAAAAAAAATTTTGACTGACCAATTTTGACTAAAAAATTTTGACTGAACCAATTTTTAGTGGATAATTTTTGACTAAAAAAATTTCGACTGAACCAGTTTTTATTGGAAAAATTATTACTAAAAAAATTTTGACTGAAAAAATTTTCACTGCCAAAATTTTGACTAAATAAATTTTGACTAAAAAAATTTTGACTGAACCAATTTTGACTAAAAAATTTTGACTGAACCAATTTTTACTAAAAAAATTTTTAATGCAAAAGTTTTGACTAAAAAAATTTTGACTGAACCAATTTTGACTGAAAAAGTTTTAACTTACACAATTTTTCATAAGTGAAAACCGGCGGGGTTGGTGGTAGTTTCCAATTATTTTTGGATTAATTAGTTAAAGTTTATTAAATACTACTAACTACCGAGTAGCCAGCCAAGCGAGGTCAGTAAATTGATAATATTAATTGTGTTAGCAGTAAAATCACCCTCGTATTGGAAAGAATATTCTTTTTATCGGGCAAACTTTAGAAAGTATTTATTGACTATTTACTATAACTACTCTTTTATTGAGTATGTCACCTTAAGCATGTATCATCATCGTAATTTTAACACTTAACATTAATGTTATCGCAAATTGTAAATAAATAAACTCGAACGTGTTAGTATTTTTATTTATTTATTTACGAATTTATTTGATTAATATTCCATAATTATGCTACTTGTTATTACGATAGGACTTTTCAAAGATTGATGAACATAAAAAGGTGGGCAGCAGAGAGGGACGTATCGAAAATATTCTAAAAAAACCCAAATGGGATAGTAAATAATCATAAATTCTCCAAAAATAATAACCATTTTACTAATTTGATAATTGAATTTTTGTACGAAAAATTATATTAGACGGAGTTGGAGATTTATGATTATTTCGATAATGTAAACAGGCGTGCAGAAAAGTGACTACCTGAAAGTGGAGCTATCGCTCTCGGGTGTTCAGAGCATAGATGATAAAAACGGTCGGGCGCCTTCCAATCAATCAGTGAAATAATTTTCTTTCGATAAGCCCACGTACATTAAGATAAGATTTAAGACATCTCAACAATATCTCTTATTTGTTTTATTTGATAATTTTGAAATTTCATATACTCGTACATAATTAATTACAATAGATTTCCTAATACACAAAACTTCTAGTGATGGCACTATACGTAAATGAAATTTTTTCTGTTCATTTATCCATCCCGAAATAGATTTTTTTAATTTCTTTCAAATTTCTTAAATCATCAAATATTAATACCTAAGATTAGAAGAGGGTTTTTTTTTCTTAAAGATAATTTTATTTTTCAATTTAAACATACATAAATGTTATCAATAAAAAAAAAACACACACAAAAAAATTTTGAGTTAATTTAAATTTTTTCTTTATTTTGATTGAGATTTTTTTTTGGATTAGTAGTTTTACAATTTAGAATATTTTTAAAAGAATTTCTTTCGATGAAATAATAATTAATATTCTTGGACATACTCCGTTTCAGTTTCGTTTCTATGTGCACCTTCCCATGAAACTAACGAAAGCTGAATTACTGAGAACCCTTTTTCTCAACCTTTTGAGAACTAATCGGTGCCACAAGATCTACGGACTTACCCCTCACAAAGCTTATAGCTAAGTCTCTCTTTGGCTTCGTTTACTTGGAATTACTGAGTTGTACGAAATGATCTCATTATCAGGTAATAATCCAGGTTGCCGAACTTTTATTTTTTGACAAACAAGGTGTGTCATAATAGAAATGAAATTGAGAGAACTCTGGCAACATTGAACTTTACTCCACATAACTTTCAAGCTTGTCCGGTAACTACGCGACCCAACAGAGCGTCATAAGTGAACTGGTACTTTTGAAGCGCGCTACAAAAAATGGAACAGTGAAATTTAATACCATCAAATTTTGTGTGAAGCTTGGCGAAGTTTAAACGAGCCCACAGGGAATAATTCCTTATTAAGAGCATAGGTTTTCCTGTAGGGATAAGATTCTTGTCAGGTCAGACTATCGATTAATAATACACCTGATAAAGAAGTCTTTGAAAAAGGGTCTTTGCATCAGATCAGACTTGCATGCTTCACAGTGACAATATAGCACCGAGAAGTAGTGGAAGATGTACTTCGCTGAGAAAGGCTTTCAGAGAAAAGTTCTTGCAAATATTGCAAAATGCGTTTTAGGGATCTGAAAGCTCCACAATGGAGGGAATCTCATTAGAAAATAAATTTTTGATAAAGTGACATTCCTTTAGAAAATGAAGGATAGTCAGTTGAACGTCACAGGTTATGTCCTATCCGAATTCTGAGCAGAATCCCAGCCTAATATTTTAGTAAGATTATCGGGTCGACTGCTTGGGCAATGGTTGATCAATGTTTCGATAGATTCTTTTTACTACTTATCCATTAGTGTAATATTATTTAACGTGTCATACCTATCGTTGAACATAATGCCACGGGCTGCCTATGAACCTAGGTGTTGAGATACGCCGAATCAACGTGCAAAACAGACCTGCCCATTATTGGATGTTGCATGATCATCTGAGTAGATCCAGGGAGCTGCACGCATCTCAATCGATACCCTAGCTCCTCGCTAAACCATCACTTTATCAACCTAGCTTGCTGCAATCTTCTGTTCTTCTTCTTCTTCTTCTTAATCACCTTTTTTGCCGCATTCATGAAACAGACAAACATTTAATCTTTTGTCAATTTCTGCTGTCAGCTGGCTCTACTCTCATTACTCTACACACATTTGTGTAACCACCTGGTCTGCCTCTAACCAGCTCCATTTATCACAGGTATCAGTCACTAACCAGTCATAAGCTAGTTCCCCGAACTGTTGATATCAAGGCTTACCTAAGCCCCTATTATCATCTGCAGTGATAGCACGGGGGATTCTGCCATTCCTCAGCTCCAGTACTAAGACTGTATCTGCGATGTATGTGACAACCACAGCCACCCACGTTTCAAACAGAGGCTCCTCACCTTGGCTGGGCACGGGGGACGAACCACAGTGGGACTCCTGACCCCTATGGTACCAGTTTGGTCTACTTTTAGGAAGAGGTAGTGGGTACTCTTCGCTCATAGAGCTACAGTAAGGAACCTTGTTTGCTAAGACCCGTATATCACTTCTGGTATTGATGCTATGCTACGGATCTACACCAAAAAGTGTCCTCCTTGCAGCAGGTGTCATTGGTCAGTTGCACACGCTACAGTGGAAATTCAGCGCCCGATATTTCCTTACCAAATTTTATCAAAAAGGGCTCCTGATATTTAACCCCTATCGATTTTTTTTCTATTACTCATAAGTATACTACAAGGAGAAGCTCCATGCTACCTTTCTGCAACTTTTTCAGCTTTATCATCTTCTTCTTCTTTTTCATCTTAATTTTTTTCACCTTCATCTTCTTTCTCTTCTTTAGCTTCTTCATTTTCTTCAATCTATCATCTTCTTCTTCTTCTTAACCATCTTTTATGCTCCATGCATGAATCAGACAAACATTCAATCTTACGTCAACTCCTGCGGTAAGTGATCCCAACCAGCAGACCGCTTCCTCATTACTCTACATAGCTCCATCCATTACAGGTAGGTCCATTTGCTAATAGTCAGAAAACAGTCCCAAGATAGTTCCCCGAACAGTTGGTAGTAACGTCTACCTAAATCCCTACTATCATCTGAAGTGACATCACCAAGGATCCTGTTATATCTCAGCTCCAGTCCTAATACTGTACCTGCGATATATGTGAGAACCGCATCCACTAACTTTTAAGCCAAAGGGTCCTCACCTAGGCCTGGTACGGCGGACGAACTACTGTGGGGCTCCCGACCCCTGTGGTACTAGTTATTCTAGATTAGCGAGTCTACAGTAAGGAAACTAACTCAAAGAAAACTTACCATTTGCTGGCACTGCCAAGACCCGTAAGCCATTTCTGCTATATATCTCATAACTGGCTCCTTATTCACCCAATTTGTCCAGTCCGCGTTTCTTCGAATGGCCGGAGCTGTCATTTATCATGTGGTTAGCAGTTGTGCGAGTGAGTGCTTCTAGGAAATGAAGTGGAGAATAGTTCTGAAGCAAAGGGATTAGTATGAAGGGAAAGACGAGAGTGAAACTTTTGATGATAAGACTCGATGATGAACGCTATTTCGAATATGAGACGGACCATCGGCAATTTCACGAAGTATTATTGAACTGAAGAAGTTCGTTTTGAAAGGAATTAGATGGATAAGTAGGGCTCCAAGGATCTAGTCCATAAGTTCATAAGTCCATACAGGTTTCGACAGGGCATTGTATAGGTTTCTTGAACAGAGGGGGTATGTCGTCGAAGCGCACTTCGAGTATCGAGAGCATTTTTTACTGTCTCCTATGATGCTGTCTGTGTTATCGCTAACATCGAGTCTTTGGCGTATGAAAGAGCCAGACTATATCATCGACGATGCGATGGAAATTAAATCCATTGGCGCGATATCAGTAACGAGGGAAGAAATGAAAAAGTGGCGATATTGCAGCAATACTGGGAATTAGCGATCAAAGAAAAAAGGATGCATCATTTTATTCCTGACGTAGCCACGTGGAAACTTATCATTTGCTGGCACTGCCAAGATCCGTAATCCACTTCTGGCATAGATCTTATAACTGGCTCCTTATTCACCCAAAAGTGACCGCCTCGCGGGATTACTACTTGTTCAGCCCGTATTTCTTGGAATGGCCGAAGGTGTCATTTATCATTTGGTTAGCAGTTATGGTGGATTAGAAACTGCTTCCTACACTGGGCAATGAAGAATTTTCTCCTCTAGTTGAAAAAATGCTGTATTTTAATGAGCAAATATGCCTAACAGAGAGAATAATTTTATGGGTGGCTTTCGTAGATCCATAAAAATATGCAAAAGAAAAAAATATCAATAATAATAATCTACCCGCTTTTAACAATAGGAAATAGTAATTATACGAGGGTTGTTCAATAAGTCCTTGGAAAATCTAAGAAATTGCGCTCGTAGTGTCGGTAAAGATTTTTTTTTGTAAGTACCTAATTTTTTTTTGTAAGTAGGTAAAGATTTTTTTTTTGTAAATATCAACAGGAAAGCTGTCAAAATTTCAGCTCGATCCATAGAGTAGGTCAATTTCTATCGTCGATTAAAGTTAACGACATTTATTTTTGATAAAATGGAAAAAAGCGAGTTTAGGGCTGTCATCAAACATCTCCATTTGAAAGGCTTAAGCCCGAAAGAAATCAAAGCCGAGTTGGATGCAGTTCATGGCACATCTGCACCTGTGTTTGCGACGGTTAACAATTGGGTGAATGAATTTAAATGCTACCGTTCATCCACAAAAGATGAACATCGTTCAGGACGCCCAGTTGAGGTGTCTACTCCTGAAATCATCGACAAAATCCACGATCTGATTTTGAACGATCGGCGAATTAAAGTGCGCGAATTAGTTGAGACCACGGGCATATCACAAGGTACAGTCGCTTCAATTTTGCATGAAAAATTGTCTGTGAAAAAAATTTCGGCAAGATGGGTGCCGCGTTTGCTCTCAGAGGAGAATAAGCGCAATCGTGTAGTGGACTCTGAGGCTATGTTGGCACTCTTTCATCGCAATCCTGCCGAATTCCTTCGTCGATATGTCACTGTGGACGAAACCTGGATACATTTCTACACTCCAGAAACGAAGAGACAGTCATCACAGTGGATTTTCAAGGGTGAACGGGCTCCGAAGAGGGCAAAAACTGTGCCATCGGCCGGCAAGGTGATGGCCACGGTCTTTTGGGATTCGCAGGGCATCATTTTTATCGACTACTTGGAAATAGGAAAAACAATAACAGGAGCGTATTACGCGTCGTTATTGCAACGGTTGAGCGAGGAAATCAAAGAGAAACGCTCCCTTTCTGAAGAAGAAAAAAATCCTCTTGCATCAGGACAATGCGCGTGTGCACACCTGCGCTGTTTCCATGGCCAAAATTGTGAAATTGAGAATGGAATTGTTGCAGCATCCCGCTTATTCACCAGATTTGGCCCCGAGTGACTATTTTCTTTTCCCCAATCTGAAGAAATGGCTTGGTGGAAGACGGTTCACTTCCAACGAGGACGTCATTGCTCAAACGGATGAGTATTTTGCAGAACTTCTGAAATCCTATTTTTTGGACGGGATAAAATTTTTGGAAAAACGGTTGGAAAAGTGTATAGAGCTAAAAGGAGATTATGTTGAAAAATAAAAATTTTGTTTTTTAAAAAACAGTTTTTTTCCATCTTTTTGTAAGGACTTATTGAACGACCCTCGTAGCAATATAAGAAAAGAGACTCAAAAGCGAATCAATAAATTATAAATTTTATTTACCTTGAATACAGAGGAATATGATTTATCAAAAGTATTATTCCATATTGTATTTAGGGATATGATAAGAGATGGGAATTATTTAATATAAATTGCAGTTGCAATTTATGGTGTTTTTTTCTTTTACTACATATTTATTGAAGGTAAATGATATGAAAGGAAAACGACACGATCGTAAACAGTTCATGTAAAAATATGACAGAAAAAAAAATTATTCCGCTACTGTTCAGGTCTTATCGGTAAAAATATTTACACTCTTATTGTAATTATATCAAATCAGGTAGTAAAAACGATAATGATTAATCGATGGACTTGAAATTATTTTTTAATGCACCACCACTTTTACATAACATGCGTTACTACTCGTATAATTATTTTAAATTTACTGTTTGCATTTAATATTGTTCTGTTACTTTGCACCAAGACGGCAGTTTGCCAAATAACTGCTAGTGCTCCCTAGGGCACCTGTTCTATCACCAACTTATTTTTAATTAAAATGATCAAACCATTTGATCGTTGATGGCATGGGTACACTAAGTTTTTCATATTCTGTTCCCAGTTCACGTCATTCCTTTTTGCCCATGAAAAGGCAGTGGCAACAAATACTCAATTTAGTTTTAATTACTATAGAGCTCGATGAACAAAGTGGTATTTAATACCTCCAAAACCACAGTATTGTCTTTTATCTCTAAAGTGAAAACGACATCCCCTAGAATGGCACTTGCATAAGTGATAGCGAGAAACTTTCCAATACCACCCAGAATGCGGAAAAATGCTTCGTTTTCCTTAACCTAGGCAAGAAACTCTGCACTTTTTCTGATATACGAGGGTCGTTCAATAAGTCCTTAGAAAAAGATGGAAAAAAACTGTTTTTTAAAAAAAAAATTTTTTATTTTTCAACATAATCTCCTTTTAGTTTTATACACTTTTCCAACCGTTTTTCCAAAATTTTTATCGCGTCCGAAAAATAGGATTTCGGAAGTTCTGCAAAATACTCATCCGTTTGAGCAATGAAGTCCTCGTTGGAAGTGAACCGTCGTCCGCCAAGCCATTTCTTCAGATTGGGGAAAAGAAAATAGTCACTCGGGGCCAAATCTGGTGAATAAGCGAGATGCTGCAACAATTCCATTCTCAATTCCACAATTTTGACCATGGAAACAGCGCAGGTGTGCACACGCGCATTGTCCTGATGCAAGAGGATTTTTTTCTTCTTCGGATGGGGGCGTTTCTCTTTGATTTCCTCGCTCAACCGTTGTAATAACGACGCGTAATACGCTCCTGTTATTGTTTTTCCTTTTTCCAAGTAGACGATAAAAATGATGCCCTGCGAATCCCGAAAGACCGTGGCCATCACCTTGCCGGCCGATGGCACAGTTTTTGCCTTCTTCGGAGCCCATTCACCCTTGAAAATCCACTGTGATGACTGTCTCTTCGTTTCTGGAGTGTAGTAGTGTATCCAGGTTTCGTCCACAGTGACATATCGACGAAGGAATTCGGCAGGATTGCGATGAAAGAGTGCCAACTTAGCCTCAGAGTCCACTACACGATTGCGCTTATTCTCCTCTGAGAGCAAACGCGGCACCCATCTTGCCGAAATTTTTTTCACAGACAATTTTTCATGCAAAATCGAAGCGACTGTACCTTGTGATATGCCCGTGGCCTCAACTAATTCGCGCACTTTAATTCGCCGATCGTTCAAAATCAGATCGTGGATTTTGTCGATGATTTCAGGAGTAGACACCTCAACTGGGCGTCCTGAACGATGTTCATCTTTTGTGGATGAACGGCCACGTTTAAATTCATTCACCCAATTGTAAACCGTCGCAAACACAGGTGCAGATGTGCCATGAACTGCATCCAACTCGGCTTTGATTTCTTTCGGGCTTAAGCCTTTCAAATGGACATGTTTGATGACAGCCCTAAACTCGCTTTTTTCCATTGTTATGCACAAATAAATGTCGTTAACTTTAATCGGCGATAGAAATTGACCTATGTTACGCTATGGATCGAGCTGAAATTTTGACAGCTTTCCTGTCGATAATGCTACTTACAAAAAAAAATCTTTACCGACACTACGAGCGCAATTTCTCGGATTTTCTAAGGACTTATTGAACAATCCTTGTATCTTAAATAAGCACGCAAACCGGAATACTATTCCCATTTATGAGTAGGCACTTTTAAAATGATGGTGGACTTATTAGATGAGGAATAGACATATTTAAAAACTACTTAACAGGTTCAAGCGATCAAATTGGCAGGGGACTCTATCCATTAGAACGCTGAAATATTTCAAAATTTGAAAGTAGTGCCCATAAATAGAGCTACTGTAGACTTTCCCGGTAGAATCTTCCCTACCCACCCGTGCTCAGTGTTCGGCCCACCAAATATCCAGAAGCTTATTGAGCTTAATTAGTAATGCTCCAGCGTATCATTGTTAAATAGGCTCCGGAATGGTCCATCCTCATGTAGTGGACCAAAAATTCCTACGAAGGATCCTCCTCTCGATAGTTTCGCAATAGTTTTTGGCTGAGAACGAGAAAATTTTACTCAATCTTGATAAAACTAGATCAAATCTTTTAACTACTCACACTAATGACCCTAAAATAACAAAAATGTTCATTAAAATGTGGGTGGTTCGAAAAAATGTTTGCCGATGTATAGATCGATTACGTAGCCTATTTGGACTTATGGAATTGAATTTTTTTTATTCAACCAAATGTTCCAATTTTTCACATTAAGTATTTACAGTCCAATATCCTCCTCTGGAACATTTTTGATTTCCTTAATTCCATCATCAATCGCGAGTCCGGTCTAGGTATGATATTTTGCTTAATTTGATACAACATCGACTGGTCGCGTTGCCGCTCTAGGATCTCGTTATTAAATAGGGACCGTAACCGTCCATCCCCTTATGTATCGCGAATATTGAATTTCCACGGTTACGTAAATTCGATTTTCAATTTTTTGTGGCATTATGTTGGTACTCACGTCTCTCACTTATGCCGATAAGTTCGGCCATTTCGAATGTTCAGTTAATTTCTGACAAGTGTTTTGCTTGCACGTGTCTTGGCTCGTCTTCGATTTTTGCCCATTCCAAAAAATGGATCTGGGGAATACGGTGGCTGCGGCATCATTAGTGTATTGTTTTTGGCCAAAAATTCGCGCACAAACAACGATGCGTGAGCAGGGGGCGTTATCATTGTGCAAAAGCCAATTTTTGTTCTTCCACAAATCCGGGCTTTTCTGGCGGATTGCTTCGCACAACTTGCGCATGACTTGCAGGTAATATTCCTTATTAACCGTTCTACCCTGTGGCGAGAACTCATGATGCACCATGCCCCTGCAATCGAAGAAAACTTCTACCGAATTTGGCTCGCTTTTTATGGTCTTGGCTCATGCGGCAGCTTTCATTGGGATGATTGAGCTTTGGTTTCCATGTTATAACTATAAAACCATGATTCGTCACCAGTTATGACCCTCTGGAGCAAATTTGGGTTGTCGCGGACAGAGTCCAACGGCAATGTTAATTCGATACTGTTTTTGGTCGAAAATGGGCAGCTGTCAAAAATTAACTGAACATTCAAAATGGCTGAACTTATCGGCATATGTGAGAGACATGAGTACCAACTTAACGCCTTAAAAAAAATCGAATATACGTAACCGTGGTAATTTAATATTCGCGATACTTTTTTAACAGACCTCGTACAAGCGTTGTCCTCAAAGTTAGGTACGGTTTAATCTTTCAGCTAATCTGCCGGTTCATTTCGTGCTTCCATCAAAAATATTTTGAACTCCTCCTACTGTTCACAGATCCTATTCAAAATATAGAAGAATCCGTTTATCCTCCTTTGGAACCTCCCAAAACACCGTTCTACGTCCGTCATGTGGATGCCTTGTAAAATAGGCGATGTTTTTGTGCAGATATATTCTGGCAGTTTTTCATACAAATATAAAATAACAAATATTTAAGGTAATTGTTAGATCCAGGAGAGACCCGGTACTAGATGCAGCTATAGTGGGTTATATAAGGACTCCTTGAAAAGAACGTACTCATCGACTAGCAATAGACAATTTCCATAGTATTCGCAGTTTTTATTAATGTACTCAGCGCATGGCAACTTCCATATATCATTAACCTCCAAAAGATGGACATAAAGGAGACCATCTTGAAGTCAATTTATTAAAAATCTAATCCGAAATTCTGAACAAGTAAGCTTTATTATGTGGAAACATCTAATGCCAACGTGGTAAACGATCACTCCAATTGTATAAAACATCCCAAAGACGTGTGTGACTCAAGTACATGTCTTTGGGGACCTTTGATGCGAACAAGCCCAGGCAATTAAACAATTAAAAATAAACAAATTTTCACAAATTATGCCATTTAATAGGAAAAAAAATTTCTACTTTTTTTAAACTTTGACAAAATTATGAAGAAAATAACGAAATTTTTTTTTAAATAAAACGTTCATAAGCATTACAAATGTTGGCACAAATGAACCAATATCAAAGACAACAACCATTTATTAAAAGGCCAAACAAACATCTAAGACAAGAACCCTTTCTCAAATAAAAACAGATCGCATACTTTTTTTTAATAAATCGAATAAATAATAAAATTAATTCAAACTATAATTTTGGTATTATTAAATCAGTCTGTTCTTATTTAATGCCTATTTTTAATTTTTTATCAGAAACTATGAAATTTGTAATTAAATTAAAAAAATATTTTTGCTATAATATTGAAGGTTATGTTCCTGTTTTAAAAAATTTTGTTAATACGTTTGGTTATCATAAAATTTATAATAACAACCGGAAAATGGGAAAAAAAAACAATTTTGAACAAATCTTATATAAGGAAAAGTATTTTTATTATTTAATAAATAATATCTCAAAAAAAAAATCGGTCAAATACTTTCTAATCTAATCAATTCATGAAATGACCGCAAATTTTATATAAAATAAAATAATTACGATTAAGCTTTAAGAAATTATAAAAGTTTTTTTTAATTATTAATATTATTATTGAAACCAAGAAATAAAGATAAAATATGCGTCAGATTGTCTAGTTTGAAGTGCGCACTTAATACGAGTACAGAATTAGTTTTATTGGCTTTTTTTTTTAAATTTCTTTGATTACTTACGTGAATAGGATTTTTTTTTTTACCTTATAAATTATTATTATCTCAAAAATATTATAGAAAAGAAAAATTACAATTGTTTTCAAAATGATTAATTGAATTCAAAGCGCAGGTAATCTTATCAATAATAAGATTGGCGAATTATTTGGGAAATTTAAATATATAAAAAAGTTTTTATAAAAAATATGCACTTTAAAAAAAGAAACACACTTGCTTTTTAATTATATTTTCTATATTTATCCATAAAATAATCTTCAAAAGTATTGCATTTTAGAATTAATTTTGCTGTTTCATTGATAGTGACTATGGGAAAAACCGTAAGGATTA
The DNA here is from genome assembly GCA_958298945.1 of Atherix ibis. Classification (NCBI taxonomy): domain Eukaryota; kingdom Metazoa; phylum Arthropoda; class Insecta; order Diptera; family Athericidae; genus Atherix; species Atherix ibis. The sequence goes on from OY282610.1 coordinate 9,507,799, forward strand.
TTGGCTAAACAAATATTAAAGGAAATCTTTAAAAATATATTATATTTTTTTATAACTTAACTTTTTAATTAAATAGTCTTCGTTAAAGTACGGGGTGGGTTATGGGGAGTAAATATTCATCGAGGTTTCTCCTGTTCGCATGTATTTAAGCTAGAAGAACAAATGAAACTTAATTTGCGGGTGAGTGCTTCTAGGAGAGGAAGTGGAGGATAGTTCTTGAACAAGGGGATTAGTATAAAGGGAAAGACGAGAGTGAAACTTTTGATAATAAGACTCGATGATGAACACTATTTCGAATATGAGGTGGAGCATCGGCAATTTCACGAAGTATTCTTTACTGAAAGAGTTCGATTTGATGGGAATTGGGCGGTTAAGTAGGGCTCCATAGATCTAATCCATAAGTTCATACGTCCATATAGGTTTCGACAGGGTATTGTATAGGTTTCTTGAACAGAGACGGTATACCGTCGGAGCGCACTTCGAGTCTTTAGAGAATTTTTTAGTTCTATGATGCTGTCACACAGAACACATGCCACCAACCGAGCATTTTTTACTGTCTCCTAAGACACAATAACACAGATTGCTAACATGCCCCTAATCGAGGTCTTAGCGGTTCAAATGGTCAGACTATATCATCGACAACGGAAGGGAAGTTAAATCTATCGACGCAGCATCAGTGACACTGGAATTTATTGATTAAAGGGAAATATCCTGATGTAGCCACGTGGAACGGAAGTTGCCATGAGGAACAGGACCACTTTATGGCCCAATTTCGGACTGGACATGGGTGGTTCAGGGCATGGCATATGTGTATCGTTTTAAGGTGGAAGTTTATTCGACATACCCTAATTATCGTCTCATAATTGAGGATGCGGAAAGTTTCTTCTTCCATTGTCCACGCTTTAACGGAGAAAGGACGGAAAAGGAGAAAATAATTAGTGAACAAATGATGACATCAGAGGCAAACTGGGGTGCCCATTCTCTGTAAGGATTGGTATCTCTGCAGCGTCTTTAGAAGATTTCTCCCTACTGTATAAAAGTTTATTGAAAGCTAAGAACTTTTGTCTAGAAGTCAAAGTATTTGTCGATATTGTCTGTTTAGTTTTACTCTTATAAGTCTTGTGTGTAGACTCCAAGTCAAATATTAATAAAAGTATGGTGGACACAATTGCGTTTCGTTAACTTTTGTCCCCCTTTTTTGTTTCGGAAGGATTTTGATAGACTTTAATACCGTTTGTATACATGAATGCTATAGATTATGGGATGAAGTAAGCTACCCTGTGGAACACCAAAAAATATCGGTGAGTGTATGTTAGCGTCATTTACTTGGCAATAATGTGTTTTTAAAAATGAGCTTATTACCCTATAAAAGTTAAAAGAGAGGATTGTCTTGAGTTTTGAGAATAAGCCCGGTTGCCAAACTTTTATCTTTTGACAAGCATGGTTGTCATAATAGAAATGAAACCCGAATTGCTGAAAGCGCTCTGGCAACACTGTATCTCGTATATCAATCCCTCTTCGACGTACAGTAGATGTTCCAACCTTGTCCGGTAACTACGCGACCCAATAGAGCATAATAAGTGAAGTTGTATTTTTGGAGTGCGTTACGCAAAATGGAATAGCAAAATTTGGGATCATCAAGTTTTGTGTTAAAGATGGTGAATTCGCAATTTTGACTTACGAAAAATTGCAGTGAGCCTATGGGGATTTTCGAGTCGGCTCGGATATTCGAGGTATTTGTATGCTCCATCATGAAAACAGCCGCTGTCGCACGGCTATCTCTATTAACGAGTTTTTCTCGGTACAAGGTATTAGTGTGGTTTACCAGCTCTCCTATTCACCTGATCTAAGCCTCTGTGACTAATATAATCGAGGATGCGGAACGTTTCTTCTTCTACTGTCCATGCTTTACTGAAGAAGGCAATAAATGGCAGAAAATCATCGATCAATGCCTCTCTCAGAAAGGCATTCTTACAGGAATAAAGAATTATCAAAGGGCAGCCTGCAGCTTGAATAATAAATTAGACTAATCCTCATGAAGTTAATACCTGACGTTGGTCTCATGAAGAGTCAGTCATATTTGAAGAAAAAAGAGGTGGATTTTAGTTGGTAAAAATCCCCCAAACTGTATCTCTACAACGTCCTTAGAAGATTGTCTTATGAAAAAAAAAAATGCTGGAGTGTTGCGGCGTAGATCCTCTGACGTATTATGAAGGTAATACTATAGTTTTGGAATGCTTCAGAGGACTTTTAAAAGGATACCTTATTAGAATGGTGGAAAAAAATTTCAAAAGGGAGGCTGAAAGGACATTCTACGATATTGCTTAAAAACCAAAGATTTTGGGGAATGGCTTCACCTATTTTTTATTTCTCAAAATCAAAACATTTTGAAATTATCGATAACGTCCAAGGCAGTGTAACCGATGAGAAGCTAAAGGTGATTAGAGTTGAAGACCTCCAGCACTGCTACGAAGAGTTGGAAACAACGCCTGAAGCGATATATAGCACTGCCTAAGGGTACTATCTGGAAAGGGATAATGTCAATTAATAATTATTTTCAAAGCTTAAAGTCCATTTTATTTGATGAAATTTTTCACAATTTTCTATTCCTAAAAATATCGGATAAATATTTTGGTCTTCTTACTTTTATTGGTAAAAAATTTAGTCTTTATTGAAGATATTTTTCTAGGGCATTTATATGTAGACTATTTAAATGAATTTATATCAATTTAGGAAACTTAAATTATTTAAAACACTATTTATAATTAAATATTATCAAATAAGAAGCCAACATCAACTTAGCAGTACGATTTTATTAAAGTTGAAAAAAATTATTATTTTTGTATCTTTTTTGCTGTCTTATTAAAATAACTATTGTAGTAAAGATAGAAATTTTCATTTATTGATATTTTCTTTTACAGATGAACAAAGGAGAAATGGTGCAATAATATTGCATTTATTGGGTGCAATATATTTTTTTACATTATTAGCAGTTGTGTGCAATGATTATTTTCTACCGTCGGTCGAATGCATTTGTATAAGTTTAAATATTCCAAAAGATTTGGCAGCAGCGACATTTATGGCAACGGCAACAACGATGCCAGAATTTTTTACAAACACCATTAGTACATTAATAACACAATCAGATATGGGACTTGGCACTATAATCGGTTCGCTTATGTTCAATACACTTGGTGTAGCAGCCATTTCAGCATTGGCGATAAAAAAGGTACGAATGACATTTATTAACTTATTAAATCTAAGAAAATATTCTTATAATTTTTTTAAGTATTGTAGTTCTTTTTAAATAAAATTAGTAATACGATATTTTTCTTTAATTCTCTAACAATTCTTATAGTCTGTCCAGCTAGATTGGTGGCCAGTTAGTCGTGACTGTATATTCTATTCGATAAATTCATTTTTATTAATAATATTTGCATGGGGTGGCGTAGTAACATTTACTGAGTCTCTCATCATGGTTATTTTACTAATAACATATTTTGTATTAATGTTCTTCAATGAAAAAATCGTTAAAATAGTACGAGTTCTAGTCGAAGATAAATTCAATTGTTGCTCCTCAACACGTTACGGTAACATATATTAAATATGTCTACAAATTTCAAAAATACATTAAAAATAAAAATGTGTCATTTAATAAAAGTTTTTATCATATTTTTTCCATATAAGCTCATTAAAAATCTTTCTATTTATCAGATTTCACATTACCACCTGAACGTAGTGCTAAAGCTAAATTACCACTTCAGAAACAAAATAGTGAACATTATGGAATTTATACCATTTACCATACAGAACTGACATCGACCGTTCTTACACAAACAGATAAAGGTAAATGTTGAACCTTTTTTTTTGGTTAAATAAATCCTTTTTTATAATTTATTTAGTTTTAAAACTACGCAAAATTAAATAAATCTTTTTATGCAAGTTTTTTTTCGTATTTTATAAAATGGAATTATTTAAAACTTAAATAAGTTTATAAAAATTTTTAAAAGATGTCACCACATTGACCTCTGAAATTTTGACAAAAAATTAAGAAGAAAAAATATTTTTAGAAAGCATACTTGGTGGCGCAAATTTAAATTTATTTCTAATGTTAAGTAAAAGAGCAAATGAAAAATAAACAAAAATTTCACGTTCACATTACTTTCAAGTAAAAATTATTTTTGGTTAATTTTAAAACAATATTTATCAAGCGAAAATGATTAAAAGTGTACAAAAAAGATATTAAACAAAGAAAAATCAAAAATATCTAAATTGAAATTCGAAATACTTACTTATAATTTGATTGCATAGCTTTAGGCGCAATATTTTCTTCTCTTGTAGTTTTTCGGCCATAATATTGACGTTTTGTTAATTTTCATTTTTATTTTAACTTTTTCAACTAAATAACTTTGCATAACTTATAATATAAACAATATCATTATTATTATTGTAAAGTTTTGGTTTGTATAAATTTCAGTATATCATAGCACTGTGAATAATGAGCTTTTGAAAAAGTCACGAAACATATTCCGTATGCCTGAGGGAAATCTTCTTCGTAAAATATGGTGGATATACACATGGCCAATAAAAGCTTTTCTCAGTTGTATTGTACCAAATCCGAAAGTGCATCGTAAATTATATCCTGTCACGTTCATAATGTGCATCGCACTAATTGGAACGAACTCTTATATGATTGTTTGGATGTTGACTGTTTTTGGTAAGTCATAAAAGAAGATATTTTTTTATTTTTTTTTCATCAAAAATCATATTGTTTGGTTGTGTTAAGGAAGGTGGTATGATAAGTCAGTGATAAATAAAAAAAGGAATTATTATATTCAAAAAGAATTAATTTATTTTAAAATATAGGCTAGATACACTTCGCCCAACAATATTCTACACATTTTTATACAATTTATATAGTAAATGTTTGCCAAACTCTCCAGAATAAGCCTGCATTTTGGCTATATCTTCAGAATTGAATGGAAATTTCTTTTCATAAAGTCAATTTCTTCATGTTTGGGAACAGTAAAAAGTTGCTGATAGCTAAATCTGGAGGATAAGGTGGGTGGAGAAGCACTTCATAATGTAATTCGACTAATTTTGCTGGTGCAATTATTTCTTTGACAAATTTGGTCATTTGTATTGATTTAATTGCGATCATTTTTTCTTTTTCAAGATAGCCGATAAAGATTATACCATGTGCATCCCAGAAAACAGTAGCCTTAACTTTTGCTATTGATGGTATCGTTTTTCTTTTCTTTGGTGCACGTTTGCTAGTAGTGAACTTTTTTTTCAGTACCATTGTACGAGTATTGACTGTACTTTAGTTTGTAGTATATAAAGGTGAATTTATATGGAAAAAAACATGAGGAATACGCTTAAAAATACCTAAACACTCCAACTTTACTTATTATAGGATCGGGTTTTTCGTTAAACATGTTTCTATATTTAACTTCAGTGGAGTGTTTGGATATTTTTAATGCGTCGATAGCACTCTAATACATAAAATTGTATGTAAAATGTTGCCTACACATCCCGTTGAGATGTTTACTATGTTGACTATCTCGCATACTTTCACTCAAGGATGTTATAAAACGATATCATTAATTTTATTAATAATTTTTTCGCTGGTAATCTAAATTGGACATTCTAGATGACCTATAACGAACCACTTCTGTGAGCAGTCTCCATAATACTAGTCAAGCTTGATTTTGTTTTCAGATATTATTTTTTCCCTTAAAAATTACTGTCCTATTAATACACAAAATTCATTTTTTTCATATTAATATAAAAAAACACAAACCTTGTCTCCTTTCAATGACTAAAAAAACCATACTTATGAATAAGATGCTTCTATAATTTTGTAAAATGTTTTCTTTTGCAAAAGTTGCAAATTATAGAAAAAATATCGATTTGCTGATATCAAGTAAATTTCTTACATTTATCACTGACTTATCATATTACCATTGTATTAATTATGCGTTTTATAAATTTTGAATAAATAAAATAATATTTTTTCATTTATATGTTAATTTTCTTTTATAGGTACAACCTATAATGTACCTGAGACGGTAATGGGATTGACATTTTTAGCTGCTGGTGCTACCATGCCGGAAGCACTATCGAGTGTGATGTCAGTTCGAAAGGGTTTGTTAATTAATTCATAGTGGCTGTTGAATACAAATCTGACAAAAGTAAATTCTATTTCAGGTGAAGGCGGTATTGGTGTATCGAACGCATTGGGTGCGAATTCATTGGCGATCTTACTTTCGCTTGGAGTACCATGGTTTATAAAGAATTCAATGAATTACAACAATGCCGATGACAATGTTATTCATATTAACTCACAAGGCATCGAATATACAATTGGCATTCTGGTATTATCGACAGCATCGCTTTTTATTATCCTAGCTATATCCGGATTCCGGTTGAGACGTATTGTGGGTGTTGCGCTACTCACCGTTTATGCTGTTTATATAACCATTCAGATTTTGATCGAAATGAATATATTCTTCCCATCGAAATCGTTATGCTGAAACGATATACAAACAAAAACAAACGAAATTAATCAGAAGAGAAATTAAATTTAAATTTATTTTTAAAAAAAAAACAAACAAAATTCAAAAATGAATAATAAACTAATATTATTTATTGGAATAGCTCGCCATTTAAATTTATTTTTAATACATTTTAAATACGAACTGATATTATTAAGATCATATTTTTTATTGTGTAGCCAATTAGATAGTAGATATATTTATTTTGTGCAATATTTATAAATTAGTTAATTTTTAAGCACATATAGTCATTATTATTTTTCTATTTATTTGTTAAAAAAAAAAACTTTGTAAATAAAAACTATTTATTGAAGTTGTTCTAAATTAATTTAAGAGAAAACTGATATGTACAACGACTAATAAATTGTTTTCATTAACCATATTCTATTGTATATGTTCATTATCTAATTCAACATTAACTAATAGTGAAAAGTTTTTTCGAAAATTTTCAAATAAAGGAAAACTTTTTCCATTGAGCCTTTTTTTAGGAACATTTGCTTCAATTTTGTTTAGTTGCTTTGATTTAATCAAGTGTAGCGGAAGTACCAGTGAATATTTTAATGTAAAGTTTGACTATTTAAATATGCTGGTATTTATATATTATATTATCCTTTAATACATTAATACCATCATATTTTTGTAGAGAAATTTAGTTTCTACATGAATTTCATATTCGAAAAAGATTCTTGAATAGAAAATTTTGTTTTTTTACTTTACTGAATTAATGGAATTTTGTACTATGTAAAATTGCGTAATTTCTAAAAATAAGCTTTAACCTTTTTTTTAGTATCCTTTTCTAAAAAAAAAGGTTAAAGCTTATAAATTGCATACTTTATTTATCATTTTTTATTTTAAAAAAAAACTTGTTACTAATATTCTTGTATTCTTCTACAAGTTAAATAGGATATTTAAAGAAGGACTTTTTCAAATATTACTTCCCAAATTACAAAATAAATGAGCCTTTATACCATTCAAGGTGGTTTTTTGTTTCGTTTGAGGTATTCTGATACGTTTAATGAAATTTTCATTAAATATGGGGCTCATTTTTAACTTGATGAATATGTTAATAAGGAAAACTTGTAGATATTGGGCTCTGAAAATCCACATGTGACTTTAGAGTAGCTATTATAGACTGGCTGGTGTTTATTTTGATCTGAACAATTTATGAATAGCTCATATGTCTTGCGGGTTTTCAGAGCCCTATTTCTGAATGTTATCGCCAAAGGATAACCGATTGTTTTTTCCCAAAACTTCAAGGCTATATTGTGGTTTTAATAAGATGGCGCCATAAACCACATAATATAAGAAATTTTTACATTATTAATTAAAACTTTACTTTCCGAAGAACAATTGCGAGGACCCCTTATATATTTAGTATAATATTTGATCTTAGTTTAAATTAAGTTTATTTAAAAAAAATATATACTCTCCGTGTACAAGGGGACTTCACTCTAAAAAAAGGTGTTCAAGAGGGTTTCTTACGAAAATTTCCTTCTATGGCTTTACCCGGTCTTGTAAAGTGGACGGACAGAAGCGGGTTGGGAGTCAATCCCTCCAAGACGGAACTTGTTCTACCTTCGCTCTAAAAGCAGGTGTTCAAGAGGGTTTCTTACGAAAATTTCCTTGTATGGCATTACCCGGTCTTGTAAAGTGGACGGACAGAAGCGGGTTGGGAGTCAATCCCTCCAAGACGGAACTTGTTCTACCTTCACTCTAAAAAAAGGTGTTCAAGAGGGTTTCTTACGAAAATTTCCTTCTATGGCATTACCCGGTCTTGTTAAGTGGACGGACAGAAGCGGGTTGGGAGTCAATCCCTCCAAGACGGAACTAGTTCTATTTACTAGAAAATACAAGATGCTTTTTATTGATCTTCTGAAACTCAAAGGGGACTTCACTCTAAAAAAAGGTGTTCAAGAGGGTTTCTTCCAAAAATTTCCTTCTATGGCATTACCCGGTCTTGTAAAGTGGACGGACAGAAGCGGGTTGGGAGTCAATCCCTCTAAGACGGAACTTGTTCTACCTTCACTCTAAAAGCAGGTGTTCAAGAGGGTTTCTTACGAAAATTTCCTTCTATGTCATTACCCGGTCTTGTAAAGTGGACGGACAGAAGCGGGTTGGGAGTCAATCCCTCCAAGACGGAACTTGTTCTACCTTCGCTCTAAAAGCAGGTGTTCAAGAGGGTTTCTTACGAAAATTTCCTTGTATGGCATTACCCGGTCTTGTAAAGTGGACGGACAGAAGCGGGTTGGGAGTCAATCCCTCCAAGACGGAACTTGTTCTATTTACTAGAAAGTACAAGAAGCGTTTTATTGATCTTCTGAAACTCAAAGGGACCCCCCTGTACTTTGCTACTCATGGGAGTGAGTCTAACTCTTGACTCGGAGCTCGGCTTGAAGCTGAACGTGGAAGGTTGTATTTGAAAAACCTACAGTGCACTATTCTCACTTATGGTGCCTTGGTCTAGTGGTCAGTATTGGATAAAAGTACATACCTAGAAAGTCCTGAAATTGGCGTGCATATAGACGACGGATGCCTTTAGAGCAATTGACCACTAGGTCAGCTCTGAATCTGAAGAAATTAAGTCAGTAGGCCGAACATCCTTTCGGACATGAAAAAATCTTTAAGGACATTAACTACAGTCCTATAATAACGAACTTTAACACAGCAGGTCTACACTTTAACATTAAGTACAAATCCAAAATACGGGACTGTCGAGGTGGAATCAGCTGTAGATATATATATATATACAGATGCGTCAAGAAAGGAGGATGGCCTCCGACTCCCAGATCAGTGTAGAATATTTCAAGTAGAAATTCCGGCTATTCATGAGGCCCCAGCTTCACTGTCGATGAATGTAATATCTGAAATGGTTATGATAACAGTCACTGAACTAAAAATTTAATTAGGTTTTGATTTTTTTTCTATTCTTTACATGTAATTGAATGCCTCCTTATAGATCTGGCATCACTGAGAGTAATCTGGCAATGCTATAGACTTCCCTTAACGTAACTTTTTTAATAGTCCTTCTTAAACGTGCCGGCAACAACAGGACCATATAGAGCGTGATAAGTAAATTTGGGTTTTTGTAGTGCGATAGAAGAAATTGTCCAGAGAAATTTGGAGCAAGGATATGCCATAAAATATTGTGTTAATCTTGATGAACCCATGATGAAGATAATTTTGTAATAGTGCACATTTTTTGGTAACAGAAATTTTTTTTGGAGGGGCGAGAAGCAATGAAAGATGAAAATTGCTCAAGACGATCTTCATCATCAAAAACTGATGGAAATGTGGAACGAGTGAGAGCTCTTTTAAAGTCATCAGAGAAAGGGTTTTTTGCGTCAGAAGAATCTTGAAACAGCACCTTGAAAGAAAGCTCTCTGTCTCACGGTCATCGTTTTTAATGAGTTTTTATCGGGAAAAAGGATTTTTTTGGTTTCTGAGTATTGATCCAAGATGAAAAAATCATTCACAAAAAATGAACCGAGGAGCTGAAGCCTTCCAGCACTGTTACGACGGTTGATAACAATGCCTTTTCCGATGTATAGCTACCTAATGTTACTACTTTTAAGGGGATAACATTGAAGAAGAAAATAAAAATCAGTCTAACTTCATTTCTATTTCACCTCGTATATTCACAGATGCAGCAAGATCCTTGGCAGTCAGTTATCCAGCTTGTTGACAGAAAATATCGTGAACAGAAGTATGGAATCTTACCAAATAAAAGGTTTATGAAAAACTATGGACAATGAGGACGACCGTTGGGAATGCAATAAAAATATCCCCAATTTGTAGCTCTAGAAGTGATCCAGTTCTCAACTGCATTCGAAATTTTATGCTCAACAACCCGAACTTCATGTTCCAGGTTATACCAGCATCTTTGGCAACAAGCGGGCTGATCAACTGGCCAAGGAGTCGCTTCACCCTCATCTTTGGTCAAGTGTAGACAAATACGTCGGGTTAACTATGGAAAATTTCTTTCCATATATTTGCCAAACATCGAAAAACAAGTCTAGTCAGCACACAATCCAAAATCCTGCGCTCAGACTTTGGATTGGGCATACCTCGTAATTGGGAAATCAATCTCGCCCTTTATGCCTGGAATGTTCAACTTATTATCTCTTATATCCTAAGCCCGTGGAAGCAAACCTAGGTCACGTGTGCCAGAGATGCCAAGTATATCAATTTAGCTGGCACGTAACAATTGATAACCATTCCATAAATCCTTATCACTGTATGAATAAATATATTTAAAAAGAACTGATAATCAGACAGTTTGACCGTCACTTTTTTGTAATTATTTATTTGGCACACGTATGCAAAAAGGCTCGCCACTACTGTCCTAAGGAAATGCCACTTAATCAAGAATTTCTTTTTCTGTAGCACTGCCTCCATTGAGGAGCTTCTTGGCTCAACAGTCTCTTTCCCATAATCTCTCCTTCAATTTGTAAAACGAGCAAATATGCTCAACAAAAATTGACCAGTCTGACCTTTACTTTTTTGTAATTATTTATTTGGCATACGCATGCAGAAAGGCTCGCCACCATTGTTCTAAGCAAATGCCACTTAATCAAGAATTTCTTTTTCTGTAGCACTGCCTCCATTGAGATGCTTCTTGGTTCAACAGTCTCTTTCCCATAATCTCTCCTTCAATTTGTAAAACGAGCAAATATGCTCAACAAAAATTGACCAGTCTGACCTTTACTTTTTTGTAATTATTTATTTGGCATACGCATGCAGAAAGGCTCGCCACCATTGTTCTAAGGAAATGCCACTTAATCAAGAATTTCTTTTTCTGTAGCACTGCCTCCATTGAGGAGCTTCTTGGCTCAACAGTCTCTTTCCCACAATCTCTCCTTCAATTTGTAAAATGAGCAAATATGCTCAACAAAAATTGACCAGTCTGACCTTTACTTTTTTGTAATTATTTATTTGGCATACGCATGCAGAAAGGCTCGCCACCATTGTTCTAAGCAAATGCCACTTAATCAAGAATTTCTTTTTCTGTAGCACTGCCTCCATTGAGATGCTTCTTGGTTCAACAGTCTCTTTCCCATAATCTCTCCTTCAATTTGTAAAACGAGCAAATATGCTCAACAAAAATTGACCAGTCTGACCTTTACTTTTTTGTAATTATTTATTTGGCATACGCATGCAGAAAGGCTCGCCACCATTGTTCTAAGGAAATGCCACTTAATCAAGAATTTCTTTTTCTGTAGCACTGCCTCCATTGAGGAGCTTCTTGGCTCAACAGTCTCTTTCCCACAATCTCTCCTTCAATTTGTAAAATGAGCAAATATGCTCAACAAAAATTGACCAGTCTGACCTTTACTTTTTTGTAATTATTTACTTGGCATACGCATGCAGAAAGGCTCGCCACCATTGTGCTAAGCAAATGCCACTTAATCAAGAATTTCTTTTTCTGTAGCACTGCCTCCATTGAGGAGCTTCTTGGTTCAACAGTCTCTTTCCCATAATCTCTCCTTCAATTTGTAAAACGAGCAAATATGCTCAACAAAAATTGACCAGTCTGACCTTTACTTTTTTGTAATTATTTATTTGGCATACGCATGCAGAAAGGCTCGCCACCATTGTTCTAAGCAAATGCCACTTAATCAAGAATTTCTTTTTCTGTAGCACTGCCTCCATTGAGGAGCTTCTTAGCTCAACAGTCTCTTTCCCACAATCTCTCCTTCAATTTGTAAAACGAGCAAATATGCTCAACAAAAATTGACCAGTCTGACCTTTACTTTTTTGTAATTATTTACTTGGCATACGCATGCAGAAAGGCTCGCCACCATTGTTCTAAGCAAATGCCACTTAATCAAGAAATTCTTTTTCAGTAGCACTACCTCCATTTAGGTGCTTTTTACTGGACATCCATAATCTCTCCTTCAATTAGTAAAACTATCAAATATGCTCAAAAAAAAATTGCAACCATCAACTTACGTTCGACTAGTCTCGTTAGGCAAGCTGGGTAATGCCAATGCACACAAAACATGTCCTCATTGGCATGGCGCTACAGAATGGCCTCTAACAAAATTCTTTCATTCACTTTTACTCAAAAATACGAAATAATTTTCAAACTCAACTAGTGAGAAACATACTTGTTATCAATTAGAATGGTTAAAGAATTTTGCTCAGTTTCGAGCAAAAATCTTACATAAAAGATAAAAAAAAGTTTGCTTTTACACTAAACAATCTTCATAAATTATGACGAATATTATCAAAAGTTTTGTCATAAAACAGGTGTCACAGATATTCTATTGAACGAACACCTTGACAAATGTTTGAGGGGTTTTTTTTTGTGCCCAATAAAATAACTAATAACTTAGTGTGTAAAATGGAGCATTCCGTCGATAATGAATCTGTTTCCCGAATGTGTTCATTTTATTTGTGGTATTAACTCACGTATTTGCTTGCTAAAAACGAACATCAAAATGTAAATTGTATTCATTCCGAACTGTCGTCTTTAAGGTAAATTGTCTTGTTTCATTGCTCGACTATTAGAAAATTATCGTTTTGCAAGATGCGGAACAACCTTGCAAGATGCGGGACACTGTAACAAGGACGTACTGTAAATATTATCATAAAAGTGTGTTAGCAACTTTAATATTTTATGAGAAGTGGTTCCGGTTAGAACGAAAAGATGCGAAGGGAAAAGTTTTTATGTCCTCATACTTCTGGCAATGAAAATTTTCTTGTACTGCTCATATTCGACAAAATTTCCGCCATCGGTCCCATAAGAATGGTAGACATCGACCACCTCGAAGTACGATGGGCTGGTTTTGCGTGTTGGTGTGTGTTCTTTTACGATGGAATAAATCCTGTGCAATAACAATTGAGGAAATCCCCATCGTAAACGAAGAGTAAAAGTGTGTATAAAATGTAATTAATCGCAAGTATTGTGTTTTGTATGTGTTGGTACTATGAACGAGGAGATTGGGTTCTTTGTTGTGTGATTATGTTATTTAGCTGTTATTTGGCAATCTAACCTTTGTTACTATAATTTCTTATGTTCTGTACATGTTGGCAAATACTCATTTCGGATAAAGTAGGAAACCATTCAGATTTTGGCTGGTGTACGAACGGGAGTGTCGAGCCGTCTTGGTTGGGAACTAAAATTTTAGTGCAACACACGACGGCGAGTCCCATGAGAGAATCTTACATCGGTTCTTGTATATGATTTCTGTTGAATTTATATAAACGCTTATGAATGAATATTATATCGAGACTATTAGCCCCTAATTTCCGATAATGGTAGGAAGAATATTGCCGCCGGCCACTGTTGTTCGACTATCTTGGCATTGTTAGAAGAAAGATTCTCATACGAAATCGGCAGCGGCTTTATGGCGACTTGCATAAATGGTGCCCATACCAATTTTTCGATATCTTTTCGATCAGAACATCTAATGAACAGTTAGTTATTCAGTAATGAAAATAATAACTAAAAACTGTGTTACATCGAATATAATAATTGAAAAGTCTACTATGAAAATCTATCTGTTCACCCACCAGTAACGGGTAACGGCCGTAAGCTGATGGCACTACTATGACGATAGAATAACACACAAAATGTCCGATGGCTTTTCTGATCAAGAACAAAAGTAATAAAGCTAACACGGATTCATATTGTCTATATCATTGAGTGGGAGGTAGTGAGTAAAAACAATACAGAAATAGTTCGACAACTGTTTGGAGACACCCAAATTTTTATTATTTTTTTGTTTTTTTTTGTTTCAGGCTGGATTGGTGTGAATTTTTTTTTTCGTGACTCATTAAAAAGTGCCTTATTGCAGCAAAATGAAGATTATCATATGAATTTATTTGTTGGAAATATTTTGTGGTAGCAGTGCGACAACTGTTTGAGTCCATTAGTTATTCTTCAGCTATTCTTGTTATCAGAAGCATTATTTTATTTCATAAAAAATGTGTTATAGTTTTCGATTTTTAATTAAGAAGAGAACATGTACGATCTGAACGCCTGGGTGGGGGAGGGGAGTTGTATTTATTAATTGAACGTGATATCTCTGACAAGTAGCTTAAATACTCAGAAGATGATGTAGTGGCAGACATTAAGGGCCAGGATTTCCTGTAGATGTGGGGGGTTCTTTATGATTTGCCACTTTCATCTTCGCACGCGAACATAACAAATATTTTATATTTATTATTTTTTTTTACTTGGAAAATCTCCGAACGGTAAAAGGGTGAAGCAAACACAAGAGGGGAAAGGGGGACATATAAAAAGAAGTGAGGTAAATAATAAGAAAAGGGATAGAAAATAACTAATTTTTTTGATCGTGGAAGACCTGGAAAATAGGCAAAGGGAAACGTTCTTAAATACCAAAAAAAAAGCCGACGACCCAAAATGAAAGAAAGGCAGACGCCATATTGTAGAGTGGAAGCAATGGCAAGTTATGAGGGTGGAGAGGTTTCGTGGACCATCCTTTGCTATTCCGTCTGTTTTTGGCAAAATCACTTAAGTATAGGTACTTGAAAAAATGCCCCAACAAATACGAATTGCACTTTCACTGGAAAAATACTACTTGCCTTATAGCTCAACTGAGTCTGGGTTGCCCACAAGGGGGTTACTTCTACGTGAATGATATATAAGATCTATACCAGGAGTGGTCTACGGGTCTTGGCGAAAACGCGGCACCTGACCTGACCTAGAAGTTCCAGGAACTTACAGGGATGCTTATTGTAGCTCTTTGAGCAAAGAGTACCCACCGCCGAACTGACTGGTACAACGGGGCTCGAGAGCCTCACGGTGGTTCGTCCGCTATGCCCGGCCAAGGTGAGGAGCCTTTGGCTGAAACTCGGATGGCTGTGGTTGTCAGCTATATCGCAGGTACAGTCTAAAGTCTGAAGCTGAATAATACCAGGAGCCCATGTGATATTACTGCAGATGAAAGCAGAGGTTTACGTAGGCCTTGCTACCAACAGTTAGGGTAACAAACTTGTAAATAGTTATCGACTTTTAGCTGATTTAGTGTTACAATAAAAGTGGTTGCACAAATATGCTTGTAGTAACAAGGGAATTAATTGGTAAATGGCAGATATGGTAAAAACACTACTTGCCAGAAAGGAAATCGAAAAAGAGGTGAAGAAGATGAAGAATATGAAAAAGATGAAGAAGATGAAGAAAATGAAGAAGATGAAGAAGGTGAAGAAGATGACGAAGATGAGGAAAACGTAGAAGGTGAAAAAAATTATGAAGATAAAGAAGATGAAGAAGAAGATGAAGAAGAAGAAGATGGAGAAGATGAAGAAGATGAAGAAGATGGAAAAGATGATGAAAATGAAGAAGATGAAGATGAAAAAAATGAAGATGTAGAAGATGAAGAAGATTAATAAGCTGAGGAAGTTGAAGAAGATAAGACGGTGACGTTAGAATATGAAGAAGATGTAGACGGTGACGAATATGAAGAAGACAAAAAGGTGAAGAAGATGAAGTCAAATAAGGGAACTTGATAGAATGTTCCTAGCATGTGGTGGTCAAAGCAGGAAATTAAATAACTCATTGGATTTTAGCAAGCTGGATTGCTGCTGAGTGATTGAGATGTATGCAACTCCCTGGATTCAATTACTAACCATTTATTCAAATTAATAATGAAAAAAATTATTTGATGTTATTGAGAAAATATTCATATGGACCCAAACAGTTGTCGCACTTTCACCGGCTGATATTTTTTATAACAAAAATTCTCTTTTTTAAGAAACAAAAGACATTTTTCTCAACTATACTTAAACTAAGCTTATCCTTTTATCCGCTCGATAACAAAACAAACATAAATGAACAAAAATATACGTAAAAATACGTGGGTGGTTCCAAAGAGTTGTCGGGCAGTTTATGGCTGTATAGTACGTATAATGAAAAAACTACAAAATTTCATGGAATAATTTTGCGTGAAAGGATAAGCGGGGAATAACAATAATTCATAACCACTAAGGATGATAGTAAATACGAAATGGCAACTTGCGTTCGACAAAAGTAAATTTACTAATTTTTTAATTAAATAATAACAACTCCGACTAAACGTTGTAATTTGGCAACAAACTTTTAACACTTCAACAGTAAAATAGCAGTTGGGGTTGTTAAATCTTCAAATCAATTGGAAACGAAAATTTCGTTTTTATTTACAGTCATTTTAGTCCTTCTTGATTATTGTCGTCTGATAAGTACAGTCCCGTTTTCGACTTGACACTTGCCATCAGCACTAATTAACCATACCAAAAGCTCTTAATTATTATAATTTAATAAAGAAGTTTTGTTAGCGCATTTAATTTAGTATATTTTGAGGGTGTTTTGTCAATTATTAACAATTCTTAGCTGACGTTATCTGTTTACAATTTTTACGAGTATCAAAACTTTAATATTAAGCGTTGAAGTGTTTTTTTCCCTTCCCATTCCAATAAATAATAAGGAAAACTGGGCGAACGTTTAATTTTTTTTTTCTTTTTTGTAATGAAATGAATATTTTTAGGCAAACACGACAATTCAGCTTATTTGGCGACATCTAAACGGCATCCTCGGTTATGCCACTACATGCATTTGAACTCATTATTGTGTCGCCTAAATCAGGAGTCACTGTGAGAAATTTTTTTCGAAAATGAATCCTAAAATGAATGAAAAAATGTTTCATTTTCGAATTTTTCGAAAATGAAACATTTTTTTCGGAAATGTAAATTCTTTTGTTCCACGACAACTCAGGTCTTTTAGCAACAACTAAACGGAACTAGCTGGACTTGAGATCAGTCGCATGCGTCTCAGTGTCGCTAAATCAAGACTCACTGGGAGCCATTTTTTTTCCCATTTATTATGATTAATAAAATATAATTTTTTATGAAGAATTTAATTAGTTAACATTTTTTCAAAATGCTTCAAACTCAAATTGAGAAGGGAAAAAAGAAATAGCATCAAATTTTCTATTTCATTGATAGTGACTATGGGAAAGAAGTTAATGGAAAATCCGATAAACAAATGCTAAACAAAATCTTTAAAAATATATTATATTTTCCTACAACTTCAATTTTTATATATTAAAAACTAAAAATCAGTAATAAAGATATTTAGTTAAACAGTATTCATTAAAATAGTGGATTATGGGGAGTAAATATTCATCAAAGTCTCTCCTGTTCGCGTGTATTTAAGCTAGAAGAACAAACGACACTTGATTTGCGGGTGAGTGCTTCTAGGAATTGGAAGTGGAGGATATTTTTTAAACAAGGGGATTAGTATAATGGGATCGACGAGAGTGAAACTTTTGATAATAAGACTCGATGATGAATACTATTTCGAATATGAGATGGAGCATCTGCAATTTCACGAAGTATTCTTAACTGAAGGAGTTCGATTTGAAAGGAATTGGAGCGAATAAGTAAGGCTCTAGAGAACTAGTCCATAAGTTCATAAGTCCATATAGGATTCGACAGGGTATTGTATAGGTTTCTTGAACAGAGAGGGTATATCGTCGGAGCGCACCACGAGTCTCGAGAGTATTTTTTACTATCTCCTATGACGCTGTCACATAGATGACATGCCGCCAATCGAGCATTTTTTACTGTCTCCTAAGACA
The DNA here is from genome assembly GCA_958298945.1 of Atherix ibis. Lineage (NCBI taxonomy): Eukaryota > Metazoa > Arthropoda > Insecta > Diptera > Athericidae > Atherix > Atherix ibis. Next base: position 9,525,935 of record OY282610.1, read on the forward strand.
CAATAACACAGATCGCTAATCGAGTTTATAGCTGTTGAAAATGTCAGACTATATCATCGACAATGTGAGGGAAATGAAATCTATCGACGCACCGTCAGCAAGGAGGAAAAAAAATGAGACAGTAACGCGATTGAAGCGACCCTGGAATTTATCGATCAAAGGAAGAAGGATGCATCATTTCATTCCTGACATAGCCACGTGGAAAGGAGGAGGCCCTGGAAAATGTGGACTACTTTATGGCCCAGTTTCTGACAGGACATGAGTGCTTCAGAGCATATGTATATCGCTTTAAGGTTGACGTTGATGCAGCATGCCCCACTTGGAACATTAATTCTTCCATGTTCTAATTGGGGCATGCTGCATTTCTTCGTCATTGTCCATGCTTAAACGGAGAAAGGACGGAAGTGGAGAAAATAATTAGTGAACAAATGATTGACATCAGAGGCAAACTGGGGTGCGGTAGCTGAATAAGCATCCCAAGTAATAAAGAAGCTCCTTCATAAAGAAAAGAAAGACCAAAGGGCAGCCAACAGCTTGATTCCAGTCTACTTCCAATGAATTTATACCTGATGGTGGTCCATGACAATCATATTTACAAAACAGAGAGGGGGATTTTAGAGAGTAAAAATCGCACACACAGGGAAGGATTTGTATCTCTACAGCGTCTATAGAAGATTTCTTCCTACTGACATAAGAAAAACAAGGGCACTATATAAAACTACTTTGCTGTTTATCAAAAGCGTAGAACGTTTGGCTAGAAGTCAAAGTATTTGTCGATATTGTCTGTTTAGTTTTACTCATATAAGTCTTGTGTGTAGACTCCAAGTCAAATGTTAATAAAAGTATGATGGACACAATTGCGTTTCGTTAACTTTCTTCCCCCTTTTTTGTTTCAGAAGGATTTGGATAGACTTTAATATCGTTTGTATACATGAATGCTATAGATTATGTGACGAAGTAAGGTACCCTGTGGAACACCAAAAAATATCGGTGAGTGTATGTTAGCGTCATTTACTTAGCAATAATGTGTTTTTAAAAATGAGCTTATTACCCTATAAAAGTTAAAAGAGAGGATTGTCTCGAGTTTTGAGAATTAGCCCGGTTGCCAAACTTTTATCTTTTGACAAGCATGGTTGTCATAATAGAAATAAAACCCGAATTGCTGAAAGCGCTCTGGCAATACTGTATCTCGTATATCAGTCCCTCTTCGACGTACAGTAGATGTTCCAACCTTGTCCGGTAACTACGCGACCCAATAGAGCATAGTAAGTGAAGTTGTATTTTTAGAGTGCTTTACGCAAAATGGAATAACGTAATTTGGGACCATCAAATTTTGTGTTAAAGTTGGTGAATCCGCAAGTTTGACTTACGAAAAGTTGCAGTGAGTCTATGGGGAACATTGCTAATCAAGAGCCGAGGAACAGTGAAAGGCGCACTTTCAACACTCATTTATGAGAAAGTACTTCAAAGGCTCAGAAAAGGGGTTTTTCGAGTCGGCTCGGATATTCGAGGTATTTGTATGCTCCATCATGAAAACAGCCGCTGTCGCACGGCTATCTCTATTAACGAGTTCTTCTCGGTACAAGGAATTACTGTGGTTTACCAGCTCTCCTATTCACCTGATCTAAGCCTCTGTGACTAATATAATCGAGGATGCGGAACGTTTCTTCTTTTACTGTCCATGCTTTACTGAAGAAGGCAATAAATGGCAGAAAATCATCGATCAATGCCTCTCTCAGAAAGGCATTATTACAGGAATAAAGAATTATCAAAGGGCAGCCTGCAGCTTGAATAATAAATTAGACTAATCCTCATGAAGTTAATACCTGACGTTGGTTTCATGAAGAGTCAGTCATATTTGAAGAAAAAAGAGATGGATTTTAACATAGTTGGTAAAAATACCCCAAACTGTATCTCTATAACGTCCTTAGAAGATTGTCTTATGAAAAAAAAAAAATGCTGGACTGTTGCGGCATTTTTCTTATTAGAATGGTGGAAAAAAATTTCAAAAGGGATGCTGAAAGGACATTTTACGATATTGCTTAAAAACCGAAGATTTTGGGGAATGGCTTCACTTTTTATCAAGATAATGACTCTGTAAGGTTCTTTGGAGGATGATATGGTTTTTCTTCCTGTCGACTATTTATGAGAGGAGTTGGACCGAAGAGCTTTAGCAGGGAATGTAATTAGCTAAAAAGCGCATCTGGGCAAGGCTTTTTTGAAGTAAGTTGGAATGAAGTAACTCTATACTTTTTTGGAATGAAGATGTTTTCTTCTTTGTAACGGGTGGTGTCCACTTCATGTACAAAAGGGACATTTAGGTCTTGGTGGATAGATGACAATATTACACACCTTATATAGGGCATTGACGATTTTACGGTGGATTATATATTGTAGTGATTGGATTCGGAGGTGGTTGGAATGCTTTAGCGAACCCCAAAATAGCAATTTGCTGTCGATTGTTAGCTTTGATCTTGCGTCTAAGAATCGCAGCAGATAAATCCAGTTATGTATGTCAAAATTTGAGTCCTAAAAAAATTAAGTCGTTTGATTGTGGAATATTGTTCCCGTACAAGGAGATGGTTTTTAACAAAGAGTGAAAGTAACATGAATGGTTTTTTGTTCGTTCCGCTTTTTTAAAAATTTTTTGAAGAGAGTAAGTATGGGTTTGCAGGATATTGAATGCTATTACAGGGCTTTGGTAATAAGATGGGACGGCCGTCTCATCAGCATATGTTGTTATTAGGTTCTTATTGTTGGTTGGAATATCATGAGTGTAGATATTGTAACGAAACTACCTTGAGGAACACCTGCTCGGATAGGCGATATCTCAAAGTATTCGACATTCTCAACTACCTGAAAATATAGCTCATGCGAGTTAAGAAAGTATGGGGTGGGAAGGATTGTCTTAAGCTACTAGAGGATCCCCGAAAGCCTGGGCTAGTATTCAATGCTGAATAGTCGAGTGTTCACTTCGTAAGTCAAATTGGTGATGAAGGATTATATTTTCGTCTTCGAGGATGCTATTTGTATGTATTTAAAAATCGTTTTTCTAAACAGAAGACCCACTAGTATGACTTTGTATAGTTTTTCTATTTTTATTGAAAAATGGAAAGTCGTTACACTTTAAGAAAAGAGAGGATATCCTTAGCGGTAGCTACTACAATAAGTACTAAGGTATCCTTGATTTTTATCGCATATAATATTGATAACAGGAAAATGTAACCAAGTCGTACACTTGTACTCCTTTGTTAAAAACTAGTAACGTTATCAAAAAAATGTAAATAAATGTGCAAAATATGAAAATTTTCCTCTTTTTATTCTATTATTTTCCTTGTCAGTTTCGTTTTATGTCCATTATGATATGAGCTTTTATTTGTATGGTTATGGTTATTTGTAAGGAAAATAATGAACGTTCAGCATTTATGCTAAAACGTTCAATGGGAAAAAGGTCCTTTTGATTTGGTATTAAATTGTGGAGTACGGATTCAGACTCAGGTGGACGCGCAATCGATTATTGTAGAAATTCAATCTACCATATTGATTTCCCCATAAGATATTCTATATAAAAACTCTTAAGGTTTATAGTATAAAATTGCACAATAGTGACAACTACAATATCAGATTTGCCTTTGAGTTATTTCTTTCTTCATTCCTTATTATTATTATTATTTTAAATATTTATTCACACTACATCTTTTTTTTTAATTTAAATATTATCACAACTAAATATAATTTGTAACAAGAAGATTATTTTAAGGGACGATACAAGGACAACACCCATCGAGGCCTCTCTAAGAATGAGAGAATTTATTCTATAACATAAGTTCAAAAAATCGCGAGACCATTGCCGTTGATGGTTATATGATAGTTTTCTTACTAAAGCATTAGGATGTGCTTCTGCAGGAAGGATCTTTGTGATGTGTAAGTATGGCTGTAAGGATAACGAATATCTCGGGTATAAGTATTGTAAAGGTTTGGGCTAGAATACTTCCCTGAGGGACATCGGCGGAGATAGAATAAATGTGAGAATACTCAATCTTTTCAACTGCCTAAAAATAACGGTCTGAGGGATAGGATTTTTAGACGTGGAAACAACCAGAGAGTAGGACTTCAAAAGCAATCCAGCATGCCATACACGGTCGAAAGCGTGCGTAATATTCATAAAAACGTCTGGGCGGTATTCCTTTCGCTCTAGAACAGGGGTCGGCAACCTATAAGTCGCGAGTCACCGAGTGTTCCATTTGTTAATTTCAAGTGACGCACTTTAATTGCGAAAGTAAAGTAAAATATATAAAAATAAATTACAATATAAAACAGAAAATTATGGGCGTCGTGTAATTATAACTCATCGCATTGATTTGGATGCATTTGAATTTGAAGCCGTAGTTGGCAGTAGTAGCCCAATAAGTATTTATGTATATAAGATCTATGTCGATTACAAGAATAGTAACGCAATTATAGTTATGCAGCTAAATAATTGTTACCTACTGAAATAAATATTATTATTTAAATAAAAAATTACAATGCATGAACAAAAAAAAAAGCAAAAAAAAGTTTATTTAAGAATATCATTTTTGGATTTAAGAGTGGGTTTTAATTAAGGGATTTAAAAAAAAAATCTGTTATAGTCTTGTTAAATAAGCGATAAAAATGAGAAAATAAACGATCCTCGGTTATGTATCCTTTTTGCGATCGATCCATTGTTGGAAGAGATGACAATTCTGTATTGAAAAATGGGCTTTTGAAGAAGAACTTATCGATACAGAAAGACTTATTCCTATCCAAAAATTGAATCGGTTCCTTTTTTTTGTATAGAAACATCGAAACCATGACATAAGAGAAGACATAGGACGACAGCTCCCTTGGTAGAGAAGCTCAATATACACTTCCGGTTACAGTTATTTTCATGTTCTTTAATTTTTATTATATTTTGATTAGCGTTTTTATTGTTCACAAATTATATTTTTTAAATTAGCTTATAAATATTTATTTACTATTTTTTTAAATATTATTATTACAGCAAAAATTTGTTCAGCAAAAGTCTTTAGAACAAAAATGTTCATGGCAGCAATTTTTACAGCAAAAGCTTTTATAACAAAAATTTTCTCAGTGAACATTTTCAGAGCAGCAAAAAATTGTCACAGCAAAAATTTTTTTTCAAAAACTCTTTTTCACATGGAAAATTTTGGAGTAAACATTTCTGCAGCAAAAATTTTCACAGCAGAAATTTAATAAGCACAAATTTTCACAGCAAAAACTTTTATGACAAAAATTTTCTCAGTGAATATTTTCAGAGCAAATATTTTCATAGCAAAAAATGTTCACAGCAAAATTATCCTTGCAAAAAATGTTTCAACGAAAACTTGAATAAAAAAATATTTAAAAAAATTTGTTCACAGTAAAGAATAGTCACAGCAAAACCAAAATTCTCAAAAAAAACGAGTTCACATCAAAAATTTTGGAGTAAATATTTCCGCAGCAAAAATTTTCACAATACAAATTTTCACAACAAAAATTTACTAACAAAAATTTTCACAGCGAAAGTATTTATAGCAAAAATTTGTCCATAAAAAAATGTTCACATCGAAAATTTTCACAACAAAATTTTTTACAGCAAAAATTTTCCAAGTAAAAGTTTTTTAAGCAAAAGTTTTCATAGCAGCAATTTTTCCTAAATATGCTGCTTTGCAAAATCTCATTATTATTTCAAATAATTTTTCTAGTATTTGTATAGTAATTTAAGTTAAACTTTGAAAAAGCTTCGCGCAGAAGTCCTTCTGTTAGCTTATTGAATCTTATCTTAGTTGTTAAGTCTAACTCATCTTATAAATATTCGATACAAAAAAATCTGGTAATTGTGATGATCAGAACTTCTTCTTTAAAGAACTTTGCAGTTCCTGCAAAGACAATAAGTATGAACATACACATAGGCGATAAGGGTGCTCATTATCTTGATATAAATATGTTCTGAAGCACTTTCACATGGTCTCTTCCATTCCACGTGGCTATATCAGGCCACCCCCCTTTAATCGATAAATCTCAATGTCGCTGCAATCTCGCCACTATCTCAGTTCTTTTCTATCTGTTGACGGTAAGTCGATGGATTTCATTTTCCTCCCATTATCGATGATCCGCTAAAAACTCGATTGGCGGCAAATTAGCAATAACACAAACAGCTTCTTAAGAGACAGTACATAATGCTCTCGAGATCCGAAATGCGCTTCTGATGCTCCATACCTTCTATTTCGGACACCATAGCTTCTGTCTAAATAGAGCCTATGTACAGTACCATAGAGCTTATAACTGCGGATAGAAGCCTCCGTCGGCGCTGTCTAGCCTCTCTACGGTTGGGCATGATGCTTCTCTCCGGAATACTCTCGTTAATATAACAACAACCAAACGTACTTCTTTTAGACTCAAAAATTTCAAATCTTGAAAATGGTGATGTTTTGTCTACTCTAAACTTTACTTCTTATTTTATGGATGAAGTAAACGTTTTTTTACCGTTACTCACCTGTTCTTTTCAACCTGAATTGTAATGATGAACTTATCTTTCCTATTGTTGATTACGTTCTGTTAAATTCATACATGATTTCTAAAGCTTTCTATTCTCTCTACTCGAACATTAAAAAATATTTTTCTTATTGGTGCTTATATTTTTTTGCCCTCTATTAGCTCTTATTGTAAAAAAAACAAACAAAATAATTTAATTTTTATTCTAAGTCAATGCTTAATTTAACCTATAGAATATCCTTCATCCTTCAGTGTACATATTCTCGAATTTATTTCTGTAGAAATTTGTTCGTTTTTTAGTCACTATTAACTATACTGGCCACTTCAAAGTTAAAAATTCAACTTCCTTCTTGGAAGAAGTAATTTTCCTATTATGGCAATAAGGACAATTTTATTTTGTAAAAAATATATAAGAAAGTATACAAAGAAAACCCATACATCAACTGCTAAGATTTCACACAATAGTACAGCCTCGAAAAGTTCATAATTGGCCTTTTGAACTTACCGAAAATAGTTTGTATTGAAAACTTTCGTCCTGTAGATAAAGGATCAAGTGCAAAAAAACTATTTCTATTAAAAAAATAGTTAAACATCCTCGGAAATGCTATAAAAATAAACATTCGATTTATGAGCTTGTAATCGCGAAAAATCCCAATAAATTTTGTCGTTCAAATACTTATGACCGGTAGTGTACATTCAAACAAAATCCAATCACAACCTGAAAGGGGAGGATTTTCTTTTTAAAATGATTTTATGAATTGTAAATTATAAGCGCCACGATCTTAAATGCCTTTTGGGGACAGGATTGATTACGCCACATCCTTCCTTATCCTTTCAAGTATGGAGAGTTCATAATTTTCTTTTTTCAATATTTTTGTAAAATTTTACCAATTGTTCTTAAATTGCAAAAATTTTTCACGGAATACTTTGAGGAACAGCAGCAAAAGATCCTATATTAAATAAATAACCTACAAGAACAACTAAGAAGTTACCGAGGTTAATAATGTTATTTTGAAGAAAATTACGAGATAATTGTTTATAAGAGTTTCCACGTAAATGGAGAAAAATCTAATTTTATGTCTCATTTACAGGCAACCAAATATGTATGTGTATTAGAAAAAAATAAGAACAGCGATAATATTCCTTATTGAGAATATCTTATTATTTGGTTTAGATATAAGCCAACTGAAGTGGATTAATTGTTTGCCTTTCTGACATTTTTTTTTTGATTTTATGGAAATTTAACAAAAAGAAAATTTTAACAAATTATTTATTGCCCACAAAATTATATTAAAAGTTAAATATTTTTTTCTTTTACTCAAATTTAACATTAAAAATTCAAACGCTTTTAATTTTTTTTTAAATATTATTTAAAAGTAAATTGTTGAAAAATTAAAACAAAAATAAGAACGGGTAGTATTTCTTTAACATAAGATAAAAATTATCCTTAGCATTACTGTCAGTTTGTTAAGCATTTGAGTTAATAAGCAGGAAAACTCTGAAGAAAAAGGTCTACTGAAATTTAGTTACTGGGCAATATGTAAATTATGATAGACTCCATAAATATCGAGTCCTTTTCTAAAAAAATTTTATCAAAAATATAACCATAGAAAAGATAAAAAATTTTCCAACAAATTTTTACGAAAATTTTCAAATTCAGTAAAAGTTTTCAGTAAAAATAAATTAATTCCATAAAATTCATTTCTGTATTACCATAAATTGCTTATAATACATGAATTGATTTTATTTTATTTAATTTTATTATTATCTTTTTAGTAGGAAAAAAGTTCTACTTACGAGTATGTGATTTTCGAATCATAAGGCGTTCTGCCCGTAGTTTTTTTCTGCATTCTTGTTTTTATTTAATAAAACTAGATTCACCAAAAAGTTTTACAGCATACATTTTCAACAAAAAAATTATTTCAAAAAAAATTTTCAACATTTCCGCAGCAAAAATTTTAAGTTCACAAATGTTTACAGAAAAACTTGTCAGAGCAAAAGTGTTCCCAACAAAAACTAGCAAAATTTAAAAAAAAACGTTCACAGCAAAAAATTTCAAATCAAAAATTTGCTCAAGAACAATTTTCAGAGTAAAAATTCTCACAGAAGCAATTTTTGCAGCAAAATTTTCTCAGTGAATATTTTCAAAGCAAATATTTTTACAGTAAAAATTTTACAGCCAAAATTATCCTTACGAACAATTTTTCAACAAAAAATATTTAGAAGAAAATGTTCGCAGCAAAAAAATTGTCACAGCAAAAAAAAAATTTAAAAAACTCTTTTTCACATGGAAAACTTTGGAGTAAATATTTCCGCTGCAAAAATGTTCACAGTAAAAATTTGAAGAGTAAAAATTTGCTAAGCACAAATTTTCACAGCAAACGTTTTTGCAGCAAAAAAGTTCACCACAAAAAATTTTCCATAGAAAAAATTCCAAAACAGAAAATTTTACAGCAAAAAAAATTCTCAAAAAAAAAAGTTTTCAGCAAAAATTTTCACAGCAAACGTTTTTGTAGCAAAAATTTTCACAGCACAAATTTTCACAGCAAAAATTTGCTCACAACAAAATTTTTTACTGCAAAAATTTGCTTAGCAAAAATTTTTCTATAAGAAAAATTCCAAAGCAAAAGTTTTCACAGCAAAACAAATTCTCAAAAAAAAGAGTTCACATCAAAAATGTTCGAGTAAATATATCCGCAACAAAAATGTTTTCATAAAAAAAAGCAAAAGTTTTCACATCAAAAATTTTCACAACAAAATTTTTTACAGCAAAAATTTTCCAACCAAAAGTTGTCATAGTACCAATTTTTGCAGCAAAAGCTTTTTTAACAAAAAGTAAATTGAAGTAAATTTTTTTCAAATTATAAGTCCGTAATTGTCTATAATGGAAAAAATTTACTTGAATGCAAACATGACAAAATATTTATTTAGAAGGTCCGACCTTAGACTGTCGGCAATAAATGTAAAAATGTTTTCAAAAATGTCTTTAAAAAATGCTCCATATACGATTAAATTTAAGCATATAGGGGAACGGGTCCTTTAGGAAGCGTTTTATTAAAATAAACACGTAACCACGTGGTAAGAACATTCGCTCATAATTCAATAATAAATTGATTATGAGATGGCAATGGTATTACCAAAACTACTCGTATATTATTTTTGATAAAATATTATATTTTGATATCACGTTTCCATATCCATTTCGGTAAATTGAATATGAAACAAGAAAAGAAAACGGAAACAAGTGCACCGCACAGCCTACAGGATATAAGGAATGGCTTATCAACGGAATCCTATGCTTACTGTTGTACGGTTTTAATTCTCACAGAAGCAATTTTTGCAGCAAAATTTTCTCAGTGAATATTTTCAAAGCAAATATTTTTACAGTAAAAATTTTACAGCCAAAATTATCCTTACGAACAATTTTTCAACAAAAAATATTTAGAAGAAAATGTTCGCAGCAAAAAAATTGTCACAGCAAAAAAAAAATTTAAAAAACTCTTTTTCACATGGAAAACTTTGGAGTAAATATTTCCGCTGCAAAAATGTTCACAGTAAAAATTTGAACAGTAAAAATTTGCTAAGCACAAATTTTCACAGCAAACGTTTTTGCAGCAAAAAAGTTCACCGCAAAAAATTTTCCATAGAAAAAATTCCAAAACAAAAAATTTTACAGCAAAAAAAATTCTCAAAAAAAAAAGTTTTCAGCAAAAATTTTCACAGCAAACGTTTTTGTAGCAAAAATTTTCACAGCACAAATTTTCACAGCAAAAATTTGCTCACAACAAAATTTTTTACTGCAAAAATTTGCTTAGCAAAAAATTTTCTATAAGAAAAATTCCAAAGCAAAAGTTTTCACAGCAAAACAAATTCTCAAAAAAAAGAGTTCACATCAAAAATGTTCGAGTAAATATATCCGCAACAAAAATGTTTTCATAAAAAAAAGCAAAAGTTTTCACATCAAAAATTTTCACAACAAAATTTTTTACCGTAAAAATTTTCCAACCAAAAGTTGTCATAGTATCAATTTTTGCAGCAAAAGCTTTTATAACAAAAAGTAAATTGAAGTAAATTTTTTTTCAAATTATAAGTCCGTAATTGTCTATAATGGAAAAAATTTACTTGAATGCAAACATGACAAAATATTTATTTAGAAGGTCCGACCTTAGACTGTCGGCAATAAATGTAAAAATGTTTTCAAAAATGTCTTTAAAAAATGCTCTATATACGATTAAATTTAAGCATATAGGGGAACGGGTCCTTTAGGAAGCGTTTTATTAAAATAAACACGTAACCACGTGGTAAGAACATTCGCTCATAATTCAATAATAAATTGATTATGATATGGCAATGGTATTACCAAAACTACTCGTATATTATTTTTGATAAAATATTATATTTTGATATCACGTTTCCATATCCATTTCGGTAAATTGAATATGAAACAAGAAAAGAAAACGGAAACAAGTGCACCGCACAGCCTACAGGATATAAGGAATGGCTTATCAACGGAATCCTATGCTTACTGTTGTACGGTTTTAATGAGTAAATTAATCAAAAATTCCGCACAGTACAAAAGTATACACTAATGTTAAACTGAATTTCCAAATTAATTACTATTCGAAGTGTAATTCTTATTTGTGCTCTAAGGTATCACGTAATTAATTAAAAGTTTCCCAATTAATTTAGCAGATAGGCTGAGGTATTCACTCGGATTCCACAAGCAATAGTAACACTTAAATTGCAAATTTCCATTCTGGAGCCACTTGTACATCACTCAGCTGGCTCTTAAAAAATTTTCCCAATAGTCTTATGAGTGGAGACAACTACCTCGATATGAAATCGATACAAATACTCATAAAACATTCTTGAAAATTAACAAATAATAAAAATAATTTAGAAAAAGAAAATTTCAATTTTTTAAATTTACTTCTTAATATGAACTACGTAATTTCGATTGAAATGAAGTCTCGCAAAAATGAAAAACTTTCGGATAAACTCGTAATTAAAAGAGGGCCGGGCCCAGCATAGCTTAATTTAAATTTAGTTCGAGTATGTGTAAAAATTCAGAATCGTTAACTTTTGATAGTTAATGATAAAAGTTTAATTATAATTTTCTCTTCGTTTTCTCGCATATGCTTAAAGTGCCTGTAATCCAATACATTGAATTATTTGCGGGGATTAGTTCGCAAGTGTGCCTCAAACAAAAATAACGACGCGCTTTAGTGTGTGTTTACAGATAGTGGCATATGGAGAAAAACAAGTCAACTTCACTAATTCATGGCCATTAAATAGAAGGATTGGGGAGTTTGATAAATAGTTATCCTCGTATTACATTGAAATTCAGGTGCACTCATTTTTCATGGCAACTTTTCGACATACAAATTTCCATAATACTCTTGATAATAAAGTGTAAATTTTCAAATTAATGCTGCCGTTTCTGGTTAAATCGATTTGCAAAATAATTTGTAGTTTTCCATTTAATTGCATTATCAACGATGGTAAATATGGTTTTATTTTTTTGTGAGACGAATGGCAACAACTTTTATTCGTCAAATAATTTATGGCAAAATTTTAGTTTTACTTGATTACAAAATAAAAGTTTCTTAACTATTTTCGAAACAAAAGTTTTTTGTAAATTATATTACTGGTACCTATGATAAATTAACAGAAAATTCCAAATTAAAAATATGTACTCATAATAAATACATATCGTTCCTAAAAGAATTTTTAAAATTAAACTAGGGATAGTCACTAAAAACTGAGAAAATTACCAAGATACAAACTTAAAAGAAAAAATATTGCACATTCAATTTTTTAAAAATAATTTAACTACCCAAATAAAATTAATTTTCAGGATTCAAATTTTTGCAGCAAAAATTTTGGAGATTTTTTTTTACGGTTAACATTTTCACAGAATAAAATGTCAAATCAAAAAAAAGCATATAATTTTACAGCAAACAATTTCACAGCAACAATTTTCATAATTAAAAATTTTGACACCGAACATTTTTTAAAGTAAATTTTTTACAGGAAGTAAAATTGTTGACATTAAAAATTTTTTCTCCCAACATTTTCACAGCAGAACTTCTAAAAGCAACAATTTGAACACGAAACATTTTCTCATAAAGAAATATCCGAAAAAGGCAAAAATTTTCACAGTAAACATTTTCACAACAAAAATTTCAACAGCAAAAATTTTAGCTGCGGAAATTTTCATAGAGAAAAATTAAAAATTTTTCTGCCAACATTTTCTATTAAAAAAATATTCCAAAGGCAAACATTTTCACAGCAAACATTTTCAAAACAAAAATGTCAACAGCAAACAATTTCACAGCAACAATTTTCATAATTAAAAATTTTGACACCAAACATTTTTTAAAGTAAATTTTTTGCAAGAAAAAATGTTCATAGTTAAAATGTTGACATTAAAAATTTTCTCTGCCAACATTTTCACAGCAGAAATTCTAACAGCAACAATTTTAACAAGAAACATTTTCGAATAAAAAATTGTTTGATAAAAAATATTCCAAATGCAAAAGTTTTCACAGCAAATATTTTCGAAATAAAAATTTCAACATCAAAAATTTTAACAGTAAAAATTTTCAATGCAAAAGTTTTAGAGCAAAAGGTTAAATTTCAATAATAAAAACTTTGACACCAAAAATGTTCTCTGCCAAAATTTTCTCATACAAAATAATTCCAAAGCAAAAATTTTTAGAGTGAAAATGTTCCCAATATAAATTTTTAGAATTGATAATTTTTACGAAGAAAATGTTTCCATAAAAATAATTTCAAAGGAAAAATTTTTACAGGAAAGATTTTAACAGCAAAAATTTTAACAGCAAACATTTTCACAACAAAAATTTCAACAGCAAAAATTTTCATAGAGAAAATATTCACAAAAAAATGTTCACAATAAAAATTTTGACACCAAAAATTTTCTCATAAAAAAAAATTTCAAAGCAACAGTTTTATAGCGAAAATGTTCCCAACATAAATTTTCGTAATTGTATCATGACAAAAAGTTTCCATAAAAATAATTCCAACCCAAACATTTTCATCGCAAACACTTTCACAACAAAAATTTCAACAGCAAAAATTTTCATAGAGAAAATATTCACAAAAAACTTTCAATAATAAAAATTTTGCCACCAAAAATTTTCTCTACCAACATAAATTTTTAGAATTGATAATTTTTACGAAAAAAATGTTTCCATAAAAATAATTTCAAAGGAAAAATTTTGACAGGAAAGATTTTAACAGCAAAAATTTTAACAGCAAATATTTTCACAATAAAAATTTCAACAGCAAGCATTTGTATAGAGAAAATATTCACAAAAAAATGTTCACTATAAAAATTTCGACACCAAAAATTTTCTCATAAAAAAAATTTGAAAGCAAAAATTTTCACCGCTAACATTTTCACAATAAAAAGTAGCAGCGGAAAATTTCATAGAGAAAATATTTACAAAAAAATGTTCACAATAAAAATTTTGACACCAAAATTTTCTCATAAAAAAAATTCCAAAGCAAAAGTTTTATAGCGAAAATGTTCCCAAACATACATTTTTAGAATTTACATGACGGCAACAATTTTCCATAAGAATAATTCCAAAGCAAAAATGCTTACAGAACACATTTTCACAATAAAAATTCTGCTACCAAAAATTTTCTCTGCCAAAACTTTCTCATACAAAATAATTCCAAAGCAAAAATTTTTAGAGCAAAAATGTTCCCAACATAAATTTTCATAATTGATATCATGACAAAAAGTTTCCATAAAAATAATTTCAAAGGAAACATTTTTACAGGCAAAATTTTAATAGCAAACATTTTCACAACAAAAATTTCAACAGCAAATATTTTTATAGAGAAAATATTCACAAAAAACTTTCAATAATAAAAATTTTGCCGCCAAAAATTTTCTCTACCAACATAAATTTTTAGAATTGATAATTTTCACGGCAAAAATTTTTCCATAAAAATAATTCCAAAGCAAAAAATTTCATAGCAAAAATTTTCTCATAAAAAATATTCCACAGCAAAAAATTTCATAGCAAAAATTTTCCCGTGCAAAAATTTTCTGTGCAAAAAAACTTTCATAGCAACAATGTTTTAAACAAAAACTTCCTCCCAAAAATTTTTTACAGAAAAAATGTCAAAAAAAACAAAAAAAATTGGAAATTTCACTAAAAAAGTACTATGAATTTGACGCAACTATTTTGCAGAAAGCTTTCAAGGTTAGAAAAGCTTCGAGCATTTTTATCACGGTTGTAACCGCCTTCTGGGTTTGTCATTATTTAATGTAAGGAATTCTAAACATACGTATATAAACCAGCCCCCATCTAACCCGGAAACAACTAATTTGGTGAGACTATGCCGGCAATAACGACCGCGGAATTGCATCTCGGCATGCACGTTGACCGCCAAACTAACCCTTAATGCACCAAGTACAACGGCTGTGTTGCATTCAGAAAAGCTCCTCCTCAACTTTTATCCCATTTCAGTGGCACATTTCCGGCCGACGTCAATGCGAACATCTGCACCGCTTTTGCTTAGATTCACCCACACTGGTAAGCACTAAGAAGTTATCTTAATCTTGACGAGTACTTCGCATGCCACAAGTGCACCACTACTATGACGCACGTTTGTTGCTTTGTAACCGGCAACGCGACGCAGCGCACGTCGTTGTGATCACTCCCGACATCGATTCTCCTGTTAGTTTTTGCTGCTGCTGCAGGGTGCGAGCTACGGTTGAAACGGCTACAGCAGTGGCTGCTGTCGTGTCGTGGATTTTGAGATATTAAAGAAAACCCATCTGGAAACTGGGGGCAGTTCCAATTAGAATATCGAACACGTAACATCCACCAATAAACAGTTCTCGGCCAAAGCGTTCTCTCTTCTCGAATCGGACTCGGAAATTTCAATCGATCCCAACACAGCCAATCAATTTCGTTCGTTTCCAAGTTTCATGAATAAAAAATTCTAACAAAAATTAAAAATTAAAAACTACACAAAAAATTACTATCTCCAAAATTGTTGGTTTTTGTTTTTTAAATCTTTTGAAATTTATTTTCTATTTTCAAGTGAAAATTTTCAAGTTCAAAATTCAATAATTGCTGTAACTTTTATTTTGTTTTTTTGTTTTTTAAATTGAATTTGTTTTTTTTTTTTGTTTTGTGTGTGTTAAAAATTAAACGGGTGGACATGTTATAAAAAAAAAAAAAAATTCAGTTAAAAAAGAAGTGAACAGTTTGGCGCCTTTTTTGGAATAGAAAATCACTTTTGAACTGTAATTAAACATAAGAATTTTTAAGTGGTTAAATAAAATTGGTTAAATATTGAGAAAAAAATTAATTTTAAGAAGAAATTATATTCAAAAAATTTTAACTTAACGAAAATGTTTTTGTTTCTTCTCTTCTAATTCTTGTTAGTACTAGTGCGATTATTTTTTCTGTAAATTTCTTTTGTCCCAAATGCCTAGCAGTTTAAATAAAAATAATGAAATTTTCATAAAAATAATACAAAATTATTTTTTATACAATTTACATAATGGTAGGAGGGAAAAATACCAACTTTTATTTTCTATTTCAATGTGAAAATTATGCAAAAATACATAATTCTATGTAGGGTTTTTTTTTATATATTTAAGTATGTGAAAATGCTATAGAAGAAAATTCATTGTAAAATTCCACATGGAATGCAACAAAATGTATTATTCCATACCAAGTATTAAGTCCCTTTCAAGTATGAATATCTACTTAGAAAGGATCACATACTGGCTTTGTTAAATTATTCTCAAATGAAAGTATACAACAATAGAAAAGAAATTGAATTAAATGAAAATTATAAAAATAATGGAAAAATAAATAACTTTTCAAAATGGGGGAGTAAATAGCTTTGAAGAATTTATGGAATTGATAAAAAATATTCCACAAAGAAATTAATAGTGGATAAAATACAAATTCCATTATTGCATGGTATTTGTTTGAATTTAAAAAAAAGGATTCATGATAAAAAAAATTCCTAACAAAAAATTTTCTAACTTTTAACTCATTTCTAACCCTTTTTGAAACATTTTAACCTTTAAAGTATCAATCAGAATTGACCTTTTTACTGGTTTACAAAAAGAAAACTTATATGGACAAATGTTCAGATTTATTGCCACGTATTTGAATTCTGAAACTGGAATTCTTCAAAATCTCTTCCCAGCTTTTCTTTTTTAATTGAACTTTTAAAATACATAATGTCAAAAGGGGTGGGTACTTATCCAGGATCAAGGATGTATTTTATTTTCGAATAAAATAAAAAGTTGTCTTAGTAAGTCTTTTTTGAATAAGAGCAGCAAATTCTGATCAAGACTTTATAGACAAATTAAAATAAATGAAAATTTTACTCATCAAAGAATTTAATTTAAATAAATGAAGTTTTTTTATAATAATGGAAAACAGAAAGTTTCTTATAATAAAGTGTTACATAAAAATGGAATTAAGATAATTTCAATAAAAATATTATGTAATTTTTTCTACCGGAAAAATTCGGATTCTGATTTTATTAGTATTGCTTCTATTTTTTTCAATAAAAATTATAAACTTTATTTTTCAAAATTTATCTAAAAATGGTCATAATTTTTTTTTTTTAAATTAAGTTTTCACCGTTTTAAGTGATTTTATGTGCACTTAATTTGAGTTGAAATAATTTAATTTTATTTGGCAGTTGCATTTACATTCATTATGGAAATGCCATTCAAAAATAAAACTAAAATTATATTGTAAATAAATCTTTTTCGAGTGTTACTATTAGTTTCTTCTGTTTGAAAAATTCCGAAATTTTATTACGGCTATGTTAAATATTTTATTAGCGAAATCTTTTAATTTAATTTGAAAAGTTTCGTTAAAAAAATGTCGACTTTTGATCGCAATAAAAGCTAAATAAAAATAATATGAATTATAAAAATAATTTGATATTGTTTTATCAAAGGTGAATATTTTTAGACAAAATTTAAGTAAGATTTACAAAAAAAAAAAACAGAAAAACTTCTATTAAGACGAAGTTTTTGGTTCTCGAAGATTTGGAAAAATTTCAAAAAAATATTACTAAAATTCTATGGGGCCAAGTATTCGGTAAAAATTTCCAGTAAAAACTGTTCAGTAAAAATTGTTTTGTAAAAAAATTTCAGAAAAAATTTCCAGTAAAAATTATTCAGTAAACATTTTCAGTAATAGTGTTCAGTAAAAATTTCCAGTAAACATTTTCCAGTCAACATTTTCAGTAAACATTTTCAGTGAAAAATTACCAGTAAAAATTTTTCAGCAAAAATTTTTCAGTAAACATTTCAGTAAAAATTTTCAGTCAAAATTTCCAGTAAATATGTTTCAGTAAACATTTTCAGTGAACATTTTCAGTAACAATTTTCAGTAAAAATTGTTCAGCAAACATTTTCAGTAAAAATTTTCAGCAAAAAGATTCAGTAAAAATTGTTCAGTAAACAATTTTTAGTAAAAATTTCCGGTAAAAATTTTCAGTAAATATTTTCAGTAAAAATTTTCAGTAAAAATATTCAGTAAAAAAGTTCAGTAAACATTTTCAGTAAAAATTTTCAGTAAAAATTTCAGTACAAATTTTCAGTAAAAATTTCCTGTAAAAATTTTCAGTAAATATTTTCAGTAAAAATTTTCAGTAAAAATTTTCAGTAAAAATTTTCAGTAAAAATTTTCAGTAAAAATTTTCAGTAAAAATTTTCAGTAAAAATTTTCAGTAAAAATTTTCAGTAAAAATTTTCAGTAAAAATTTCCAGTAAAAATTGTTCAGTAAACATTTACAGTAAAAATTTTCGGTAATAATGTCCAGTAACAATTTCCAGTAAACATTTTTCAGTAAACATTTTCAGTTAACATTTTCAGTAAAAATTTTCAGTAAAAATTTTCAGTAAAAATTTCCAGTAAACATTTTTCAGTGAACATTTTCAGTAAAAATTTTCAGTAAAAATTTTCAGTAAAAATTTTCAGTAAAAATTTTCAGTAAAAATTTTCAGTAAAAATTTTCAGTCAAAATTTTCAGTAAAAATTTTCAGTAAAAATTTTCAGTAAAAATTTTCTGTAAAAATTTCCGGTAAAAATTTCCGGTAACAATTTTCAGTAAAATTTGTTCAGTAAAAATTGTTCACAGTAAAATTTATCACAGCAATGATTTTCATAATAAAAACTTTCACATTAAATATCTAAACTTTCATAACAAAATTCTGAAGCAAAAATTTTCACAGCAAAAAATTTCCAGCAAAAATTTTCAAACCAAAAATTTTCACAGCAAAAATGTTAGCAATCAAAACTTTTATATTAAAAATTTCAAATTTCACATTAAAAATTTTATAAATTTAATATTTAACATTAAAAATTTAAAAATTTTAAATTTTACGAGAAAAATTTTCTTATAAAAAATTGCGAAGGAAACATTTTTCCATCCAAAGTTTTCACAGTTAAAATTTCCACAACAAAAATATTAAGGAAAAATGTTCATTAAAAATTCGATATTGCAATTCAGGAAAATATTTCCAGATTCGAATTGACGCCATTCTCAAAAAAAAAACTATTTTAGGCTAAAATTGAATGGATAGATGATAATCGCTTTTCATAGTTAATTGCTGCACATTCAATTAAAGGGGATATTTTGAAAATAGTAGGAAAATTAATTTTAAACGTTAAACTTTACTATTTTTTTAAAAAAAAGTTAATAGAAACTAAATGCTAAAAAAATTCCAAATACAAATCGAATATATAATTAATTTAAGAGTGAATAATTAATCAACCCAAGAAAACAAGAATTGAACTTTTAATCAGGAACTGAAAGAAAACCGATTCAATTTAATACAATTTACTGCCAAGAAGAAACCATCATCTCAGACAAAGCAAATTAAAGTAAGTAAAACTTCCAAAAATTTCAATTAAATAAATTTAAAAATAATTAAAATTTTCTTTACTACATTTGAATGAGTGAAATATGTACCTTATTTTTCAAATTTAAGGTTTAAAAAAAAGGAGGCAATTTTATTGTGATTTACTTTTTTATTTTTTGGTATTTATTTCAGGTTAATTAATGTATTTTCAAATATTGCCTAAAATTAAAAAAGAAAAAGATCATTTGTCCTTTAATTATGCTATTTTACTTTGCATTTTAAGCAACGTTTATGTTATGTGAACAATTGGGATTGGAACGAAAAATAGTCTTACGGCCGGAAAAAAAGGCGCTGACAGTTAGGACGTCTCTGAACGCTATGTGACCGTTAATTATGAAATGATATTTTTTTTTCTTCATTTTTCTGATAAATAAAGACTGAATTGATCTTTTTATGAAACGAGAATAATTATTTTAAAATGTCCGCACCTCTCCTATGCTGATTTTAAGCATCCCTGAGGTAGGTCCAATACACCTCTTAAAGTACAAAGGATGTTGAGACTTTCTTTTCTAAAGGAAACTAATCACTTTTCTTTCAAATTCTATTATTTTTAGGTTCTCGAACTAATTTTTATCACAATAAGATTCTTTAAGATCCATAACCTCTTTAAAAATGCATTACACATTTTTACCAAAAATGCAGTTTTATATTCGAAAAAGATTTTTATCAGATCAAATATGAAGGCATCTTTGAGAATATAATAATTTGAAAATTGTTACATTTAATGTGATTGAGTTTGTTTTCTTCTTTTATACAAACAACTTATCTGAGATAGGATTTACGTCATTAGCTACTAAAAATGAAGATTATTTTTATCGTTTCTAAACAGTTATTATAGTACGAAATTTTTTTTTTGTTCTTCCTTTTTACCAAATCAATAAGTACCCACTTCACCATCTCTTTCCACAGTATTTAATTTTTTTCACTAAAGATTCTTTATTGGAGAAAAAAAATTAAATTATATTTATTCTCATGTGCTAGAAATTTACCAAAAAACAATATTATTGACGACCAAATAAACAAAATAGATTTTTGGCCATTTATTTTTTTTAAAAATTTTCTCTCGTTTGGTTTTACACATTCTTTAAAAATAAAATTAATTTTTATGTCTGCTTTTTATGGAATTTTTTGTTTACTTTTGAAAAAACAATTTTTCATATCAAAAATATTCTCATAATAAATGATTATTCATAGTCACAACAAAAAAAAAAACAGGAAATTAATTTTTTTTAAAAATTACTTATACCCAAAGCAAAAGAAAGATTGTACAAATAATAAAAATCTCAAATAAAATGGGGATGGAAGAAGGGGACAGGGGCTAGTTTAAAAAAAAATTCAACAATGTTAATTCAAGATCTTCTTTGAAAAAATTGCTCTCCGCCGCTTAGATTCCCTACTCGAATCCTGCAATTTAATTCGCAATCATCGATTTGATTTCCGCTCTAAACACTCCACTACCCAGCAGTGTCATCGAGTCGTCAATTTCATTGGATCCTCTTTAGAAAGATAAGAGTACTGTCCCGGTGTGTTTGTTGATATAAGTCCAAGTAAACAAATCCAACGAACACTCCAATATTTCTATTGGTAGTTGTTCCACAGGGAAGTATACTTGGACCCATCCTCTACTAGCGAAAAAACATGTTTCCAAAATTTGGCAATCTCAAATCCAAAGCCTACAGAAATGGTTTACAGGATGCACAATAAAATTCAATGAACGTAAATCTGCCCACGTCCCATATACTATAATAGCAGCGAAATACAACAATACACCAAAGTTCGGTACTTAGGACTGACCTCGGACAAACGTTTAGCATAGAACCTACATACAAAACTTAAAAGACAAGAACTAAAAAGACAATACATACAACTACTTCTACTTTTAGACAAACGTTCCGAACTTACTTTAGACATCAGAGTACTTTTGTACAATGCCCTACTGAAACCTATCTGGACTTACGGACTAGAACTCTGGTGTTCTAATAAACCTTCCAATTCCCGTCTAATTCAATTCCCTCAATCAAAAATACTCTGTACAATTGTCGACACTCCCTTTTCTGTTCGCAATACTGTTATTCATCGTAATGTTTAAATCCCATTTATTTTTGATGTGGCTGTATCTCGTTATAAAAAGTTTCATTATCGTGATCATACTAATCCCGTTTTTTTATGCACTATCCGCCACTCTTTTTCTACAAAACACCCATCGAAACTAAGACGAGACTGGTCGCGTGATTTCTTAAATTACTAAGCTCCAATGGAAGTTTACTTCCCACAACCATTTATGTTAATTATTACTATTATATGAATCTTCTTGTTACTCTATCTGGTTAATTGTAGATATCCGTAATATATCTTGTACATGCAATGTTTTCTCTACTCCTCATATCTATGGATATTCTAAGTAAAATATTATTTAGAATTTTTGAAGCAATTTAGTTTGTTTAATCATATAAAAAAGCTCACATGCGCAAAACTTCCAAGGAGGTTGATACGCTATTAGCTTAAAATATGGTAAATATAGAGCTTAAAAAAAAGTACTCTTTAAATTCGTGCTTCGATTAAATTGGTTAGAAATAAGTTTTTAATTATCGTTCATATTAAATTGACATTTATAAATTCAATTTTATTCATTTGAATGTGTCTTTTCACTTGAATTTGTAAATGAATTTTTCCCTACAAAAACCCGTTTGGACTTACGGCCTTCCAATTCGCATCGAACCCAATCCCTTCTATCAGAAATATTTCGTACAATTGTCGACGCCCTCTTTTATATTCGCAATAATGTTATTGATCGTGATCTTGAAGTCCCTTTTGTTCATAATGTTACTGTATCTCGTTATAAAAAGTTCCATGCTCGTGATCATAGTAATCCTCTTGTTCAACTATCCACCACTTCCTTTTTCTAGAAACACCCATCGATGACTTAAGCGTCATTTTTTTTATTTATTTGACAGGTTTTTCATTTCTACGTTATTGTACAATTTTTACATAACACATATATGCATTTATACACAAAGACATGAGACACAGTCGCTCCTATGGAGCATATAGCGGCACTAGAGACTCTGTGAACTCTCTCCATCTGCTTTTGTCTTGGGCTAGCCTTTTTAATTCCGACCATGACTTGCCAATTTGTTGGTGTTCGCGCTCGACTGATCTTCTCCAAGCGGTCCTTGGTCGTCCTCTGGTGCGATTGCCCTGTGGGTTCCAATCTAGTGCCATCCTTGCTATGTCCGTAGGTGGTTTTCGCAGGGTGTGGCCAATCCAACTCCATTTCCTGCGTTTGATGTCAGCTAGCAGGGGTATTTGCTTCGTGAGAAGAAGCAGCTCATCGTTCGTTATCCAGTTCGGCCAGAAGATCTTGCTTATACGCCTCAAGCATCTGTTCACAAATGTTTGAGGCTTACGAGTCGTGCTGTCGGTTACTTTCCAGGTTTTGCAGCCGTACAGCAGGACTGGCTTGAGGTTTGAACTGAATATTCGAAGTTTGAGTGCTATGGAGAGGTGGTTGGAACGCCACACGTTTCCAAGTGAGGTGTACGCTTATCGCGCCTTGTTGATGCGCGTTTGGATGTCTGTTTCAGTTCCACCATCCTTGCTGACCATGCTGCTAAGGAAACAGAACTTTTCGACATCTTCAACTTGGGTACCGTGTAGCATCAAGGGCCTCTCGCAGGTGGCGCCGATACGCATCAATTTGGTCTTCTTGATGTTGATTCTCATCCCCACTTCTTCGGCGTTGGAGGCCAGAGCATTCAGTTTTTCCTGAATGCCGTTGAACGTGTGGGACATGAGGCATATGTCGTCGGCGTAGCCCAGGTCGTGGAGCTTCTCACGCAGTGTCCACTGGATACCATTGTTGGCTGTGTTGTAAGTGCGTTGAAGGACAAGGTCTAGGGCGAATATGAAGAGGATAGGCGAGATTACGCAACCCTGCCTGACTCCTCTCGAGATGTTGAATGGATCGCTGTTTCGTCCTTTGAAGCGCACTCTACACGGGGCCTCACGGTATAGTTCTCGGATGAGATCGATGATAGCCTGTTGGATGCCTAGTTCAGCCAGAGAACTCCAGATGGCGTCGCGAGAAATTATGTCGAAGGCTCTTTCGAAGTCAACGAAGAGAAGATAGAGCGGGCTGTTCCATTCGTTCGACTGTTCAATGATCATTCTTAGGCTGTTGATGTGATCAACACAGGAGCGGTTTGGTCTAAAGCCAGACTGCTCGTTGCGAAGGGCACTTTCCACTGTTGGAGTGATGCGAGTCAGGATGATTGAGGCGATTAGTTTCTGGATGGTGTTCAGCAAAGTGATTCCCCTCCAGTTTTTGCAATCGCCAAGGTCACCTTTCTTCGGGATGGTGATAATTACTCCTTCTTTCCAGCTGTCCGGGAAGTGCGATTTTAGGATGCAACAGTGGCGGGTCAAACTTCAGAACCTCTGGGGCCAGGTTGTCAGGTCCGGGTGCTTTGCTGTTCTTAAGCTTGTTGACTGCTGTTGTGATCTCCATAATCGTGGGTGGTGTTATTGGGATGGATTTTCGTGGGTTTCTGCGCATCACTGGAGGAGGAGGATGGAATTCTGGAGCTACTAGAAGGGATTCTGAGGAGAATTCCTTCCAGCGGTCGAGTTGTTCTTCATCCGTGGAGAGAGCTTGACCGTCTTTGTCCTTAAGTGTTGGCAGTGAAGGTGTTCTTTTTCCGGATAGTTTGCGAATTGATGCTAAGACACTGCGGATGTCGCTCCGGTGTGCAGCGGTTTCTGCTTCGCTGGCTATTCCGTTGAAGTAGTTCCTCTTGTCATCCCTTGCCATGCGTTTGACCATCTTTTGAGCAAGGTTATACCTCGTCTGTAGATGGTGCCTTTCCTCGCGGGTTTGAGCAGTTTGGAGTAGACCTTTCAGCTTTCTTCGTTCTTCTATTTGAGTCCAGGTTGACTCACGGATCCACTCTTTCCTCTTGTAGTTCCGGAATCCCGTTGCTTCCTCTGCAGCAGACTTTAGTTTGCGCAGTAGAGAAGGCCATGTTAAGCGTCATTGGTTGCGTTATTTACTGAACTACTGAAGCTTAACATAAACGCACACGCTAGCAGGAGCAACTTCGATAGATGTTTACTCTCCAAGACCTTTCATGTTAATTAATATTTTTATTCAAATATGCTTATTACTTTATTGTAGTTGGTAGAGATCTGTAAAATTTAAAAAGAAAAAATAAACTCAGTAATGGAAAAGAAATTAATCAAAATTAGAATGTGAACAACTTTACAGAAGATTTTACATTTTTCGGAAGGTCTACAAATACTCAAAAAGGATCAATTTGGTATATTTTTTTTAAGGAATCAATTTGTTATTCCCCAATTTTTTTTTGTTTTAATATAATTTACTAATATTTTTATTTTTTTATTTTATTGCAAACAACAACAAAATTGATTATTTTTAAATGATGGAGAAACTTCCAAAAAAAGATATTACACAATAATAATAGCAACTCTTAACGTTATCTGGTTTTGGTTTTTATTCTATTTTTTGGTAGAAAACAAAACCCCCCGAAAAAAAACTTATATTAGACTAGCTTTAAGTATCTTATATAAAGAAGTTGAGTGTCTAAATCTATGGAGAAAAAAAAACACGTCCAAATACGTTAAAGAATTTTTGGAATTTTTTCCATCGAGGAAGATAATTACAAACATTAATTTAATTAACTATGCAAATAGTGTAGATTATTTTATATTAACGATAATTTCTATAATTATATAATTTTTTCTCCTTGTAATCATCTAAAAAGAGATAAACTCTTAAGATTTTCCAAAAACAAAAACTTCTTTTGGTCGAGCAGTTTCAATATTTCTAATCAGTGTACTGCTATTAAAAAATTATTAAATAAATAAAAGACAAATTCTCCATTATTATTTTAATTTCATTTATATTTATTATGGTTAAATAAATTTTTGTGTAAATTCTGCTTTACGCTTCTTATGCGGCTGATTTCTAAAACTCCTCCCTTATTTATCATTTATACGATAAATCTGGATACTAGATGGAAAAAAGCTCCAAAAAAAAAAAAATTACATAATTTATGGAACAAAAATCCTGCATATTCATTTATATGAGTTTAAGCGATAAAATATGGCCAAGATCTCAGAGGTACGATAAAAGGATTCTCAAATGAGTGCTAATCGAAATTAGACTGTATGTGTATCTGCTCAGCCAGATAGAATAAAGCTTCCAATTTTTATGCATAATTGAGGTTGGCGTCGGAAGTGTTATAAGTTAACTTGAGCATTTCGAAAATAATTATAATTACAGATAAGTGAACGTAATTTTTTTTTTATTACTATTTCAGTTTTATATTATAGACACTTCTCTTTAGGTATTTTTCAAAGAAAATCAGTCAAATGGATAACCAAGACATTTTTCAGTTTATTAATAGGAACAAAAACAAAAATTATCTTTTATACGAAAATCTATACATTACGAGGGTCATTCAACAAGTACTTAGCCTACAAAAGAAAAACGAAAATTTTGGAAAGGTGGCAATTTATTTTTCCACATAATCTCCTTCAAACTCGATATACTTAGCCCAATGATGCTCTAATTTTTTTAACCCGTCCAAAAAATACATTTTCTCGAGGGAAGCAAAATAGGCCTCCGTGGCGACGATGACCTGCTCATTCGACCCAAATCTATTCCCGGCGAGTGATTTTTTCAGGTTTGGAAACAAAAAGTAGTCACAGGGGGCCAAATCTGGAGAGTACGGTGGATGGGGCAGCAATTCGTAGCGCAATTCGACCAATTTGGCCATGGCGACGGCGGAGGTGTGAGCCGGCGCGTTGTAGTGGTGGAACAGCACTGTTTTCTTCGCAAACCGGGCCGCTTTTTCTTCAATTCGACGTCAAATCGGCCCAATAAGTCGGCATAGTAGCGCCCCGTGATTGTTTTACCCTTCTCGAG
Organism: Atherix ibis; assembly: GCA_958298945.1. NCBI lineage: Eukaryota > Metazoa > Arthropoda > Insecta > Diptera > Athericidae > Atherix > Atherix ibis. Next base: position 9,552,352 of record OY282610.1, read on the forward strand.
GTAATCGTTGTGGATCACACCTTGTGAATCCCAGAAAACGGTGGCCATCACCTTTCCGGCCGATCGAACAGTCTTCGCCTTCTTCGGAGCACGTTCGCCGGGTGAAGTCCACTGTTTCGACTGTTTCTTGGTCTCTGGTGTGTACCAGTGAATCCATGTTTCGTCGACGGTCAGGAAATAACGCAAGAACTCCGCTGGATTGCGGTGAAACAGCGCCAAACACGTCGCCGATGTGGTCTCACGGTTGCGCTTGTTTTCCGGTGTGAGCAAACGCGGCACCCATCGCACCGACAGCTTTCTCATGCCCAGTTCTTCGTGAAGAATATGATGCACCGTTCCTACTGCGATGCCCACAGTCTCAGCTATCTCGTGAACCTTCAATCGACGGTCTGCCAACACGAGATCGTGGACTTTTTTCACGTTTTCCTCCGTAGCAGCCGTTTTCGGGGCACCTGGGCGTGGCTCATCAAAAACCGACGTGCGGCCACGAACAAACTCGTTGAACCAATTCTTGACGGTCGCCATCGAAGGAGAAGAGTCAATACACAGCATTCAAGCGATCTTTGATTTCGCTGCGCGCTTTCCCTTCCAAAAACGAGAATCTCATCACCAAACGATATTGTTCTTTTTCCATTTTTGTGCAACCGACCGACACGCTCGCTTTCAAAGGCTCTCAAAACAAAACTAATAAAGGGAATCAACTGAAACTTTGACAGTAGGCTACAAAAAAAATATACTGCACGATGGTAAATTTCTTTTGTGACAGCAGTTCTATCGGGCGGTAAGACTAAGTACTTGTTGAATGACACTTGTAAAATCGAAAAAAATGATTGATGTTTAAACATAATAGACAGAATCGTTTAGAAATCAAAAATGTTGCAATTAGACGACATTTATTTGTGCATAACAATGGAAAAAAGCGAGTTTAGGGCTGTCATCAAACATCTCCATTTGAAAGGCTTAAGCCCGAAAAAAATCAAAGCCGAGTTGGATGCAGTTCATGGCACATCTGCACCTGTGTTTGCGACGGTTTGCAATTGGGTGAATGAATTTAAACGTGGCCGTTTATCAACAAAAGATGAACATCGTTCAGGACGCCCAGTTGAGGTGTCTACTCCTGAAATCATCGACAAAATCCACGATCTGATTTTGAACGATCGGCGAATTAAAGTGCGCGAATTAGTTGAGGCCACGGGCATACACGTATCACAAGGTACAGTCGCTTCAATTTTGCATGAAAAATTGTCTGTGAAAAAAATCTGTTTGCTCTCAGAGGAGAATAAGCGCAATCGTGTAGTGGACTCTGAGGCTATGTTGGCACTCTTTCATCGCAATCCTGCCGAATTCCTTCGTCGATATGTCACTGTGGACGAAACCTGGATACACTACTACACTCCAGAAACGAAGAGACAGTCATCACAGTAGATTTTCAAGGGTGAACGGGCTCCGAAGAAGGCAAAAACTGTGCCATCGGCCGGCAAGGTGATGGCCACGGTCTTTTGGGATTCGCAGGGCATCAATGTTTATCGACTACTTGGAAAAAGGAAAAACAATAACAGGAGCGTATTACGCGTCGTTATTACAACGGTTGAGCGAGAAAATCAAAGAGAAACGCCCCCATCTGAAGAAGAAAAAAATCCTCTTGCATCAGGACAATGCGCGTGTGCACACCTTCGCTGTTTCCATGGCCAAAATTGTGGAATTGAGAATGGAATTGTTGCAGCATCCCGCTTATTCACCAGATTTGGCCCCGAGTGACTATTTTCTTTTCCCCAATCTGAAGAAATGGCTTGGCGGACGACGGTTCACTTCCAACGAGGACGTCATTGCTCAAACGGATGAGTATTTTGGAAAAACGGTTGGAAAAGTGTATAGAGCTTAAAATTTTTTTAAAATTTTTTAAAAAAACAGTTTTTGTCCATCTTTTTCTAAGGACTTATTGAACGATCCTCGTACATTACAGTCCACAGTGTTCAGTATTAAACTTTATAAAAAGTCTGAGCGAATTTGACAAAAAAAAATATACTACCTTCGTAAAATAGATACAGGGGTCTACCAATTAGAATTCTTTTTTTTTAAATTTTCAATTTACATTCACATTTTATATGAAAATTCTATAATTTTTTTTTTGAAAAATATTATAGAGACTTTACCATTTATGAAAGAAAAACAATATTTTTTCATTCAGAAATGGTAAAGTCTCTACAATAAATTTCAATATAAATAAAATACATTGAAAGGTATAGGTTATTTTTCTGCATCAAAAATTTTGCATAATTCTGGGCTCTATTTCATAAATAATGCGGTTGATATTGGTTTTGAGCTCTTAAATTGTGTCTGGGACACCTTATCTTCCACAAAGCCCCATAAAAAGAAGTCCAACGGGTTTAAATCGCATGATGTATTGATATCACCTATTCACGAATTAGATGCTCATTGAATCTGAGGCTTATAAAGCGTACCCAATCAGTGACACGTGATAAATGCAATGTTTTTTTCAATAACTGCTCTTGGATTTTCAGATACACATGTGCGACAATTTTGCTTCTTAAAATAACCGTCGAAGTGGAAATGAGTTTCGTCCGAGAAGATGAATTTTTCTGAAAACCAGCTTTAAAAGATTTACCATTTTTATAATGGATTGGAATTATTTAAATGCCATAATCATGAAAAATTTAAGACATTGTAATAAATGGTAAACTTTCTAAAAAATTGAAGGACAAAACTGTCAATATGATCAATTGTAACCCTCTTGTTTAAAGTTATAATTAGAATATCCATTACTATCAAATAGCTTACATAAATTAATACTTTTTTTTAAAAAAAAAAAGCTAAAATAAAATTGCAGCGATAGTCTTAAAAATTGCTGGCCCAGCTTCAGTGCATAGCAGTATTTTATATACAGCTCAGACTGTCTTAACGGCAAAGTTTTGAAATTATTTTTATGTGTAAAGATATTCTAGTCTGTGTAACAATGGTTTTGGAAAATCTTAACCAAACTATTCCACAGTATTTTGTGTAAAATCAACTTAAATGTACAGTAGTATTTCAAAACAAACAATATCTTAACTGCATCGAACAAAATCAACCTAAGTGTTTCAGGAAAAGTCAATCTGACTGCATCGCAGTATCTCAAAAATAATGCCGCTAATTTTGTAAAAATTTCGAACTGACTATGCTGCTTGATTTCTCAAAAAGTTCAATTGAAGTTTACCCCAGATCTTAATCTTTCTATTTCAAGATATGTCCTAAAAATCTCAATTTTTCTGCACGATGGCATGTCGTTAACTATACCGCTGCATCTCCTGAAAATCTGAATTTTTCTGTACCATAGCATGTCCTAAAAATCTCAATATGACCATTCTGCTGCTTGTCCCAAATATTTCAATCTAACTTTACCGCTTCATTTCTCAGAAATTTTAAAATGGCTGCATGTCCTAAAAATTACGGCCTGACTATTCCACAATGTATCCTAAAAATCTTAATCTTTCTGTGCGATGGAATATCCTAAAATACTGAAATTTTCTTTAATGCTGCGTGTCCTAAAAATCTCTGTCTGACTATACCATCACATATTCGTAAAATATTTAGATAACTATGGTATACTGCTTTATGTCTCAAAAATTTGAAAATGATCATCCCTCTGCATGCCCTAAAAATTACATATCTTCTATACCATTATTTGTCCTAAAAATCACAATCTTTGAATGCTGGTGAATATCCTAAAAATCTTATTTTAACTATACCACTGCATATCCTAAAAATCTTAGTCTGACTATGCCACTCTATGCCCTAAAAATCTGAATTTTTCTGTACCATAGCATGTCCTAAAAATCTTAATATGACCATTCTGCTGCTTGTCCCAAATATCTTAATCTAACTATACCGCTTCATGTCTTAGAAATTTTAAAATGATCATACCGCTGCATGTCCTAAAAATTATGGTCTGACTATTCCACGACATGTTCTAAAAATCACAATCATTCTGTACGATGGCGTGTCCTAAAAATCTCAATTTTTCTGTGCGATGGAATGTCCTCAGAAATTTCAAAATGCCCACCCCGCTGCATATCCTAAAAATTATGGTCTGATTATTCCACAACATGTCCTAAAAATCTCAATCTGACTATACCACAGTTTGTCCTAAAATTGTGGCTTAAAAATCCCAATCTCTCAATGCTGCTACATGTCCTAAAAATCTTACTTTAACTATACCGCTGCATGTCCCAAAAACTGCAGTCTGACTATGCAATCTTTCTATACGATTCTCAATTGGGGTGTTCAATATAAAAGTTCAAATGAAATATGTTTATTTGATATCCTAAATATATATTTTAGTTTAATTATACAGCTTCATGCCCTAAAAATCTCAAAATAAAGCATACCGCTACATGTCCTAAATATTTCAACCTGACATAATTCTAAATAAAAATAAACAAATTTCATAGGCCAATTAATTATTGTAAAAGCTAATCTCGTCATTAGTTAGTTTTTAACTAATGATTTCAAAAATCGTCTTTGAAAATTTTTTGTATTTAAACTAAGTACGTTTATTTAATAAAATTAAAAATTTACCATACATAGAAAATAAAAACAATTTAAATAAATTTGTTTGCTGATAGCTTACAATATAGAAATTTTCTAACTTAACACAATTTTTATTAACAACAACAAATAATAATTCAGAAGCGTCAGAAAAAAAAATCATTTATAATTTAATAAATTTTAAGCTTTACTATAAGAATTAACATGAATATTTATTTAAGAAAAAAAAAAATTTTTTTCTGTGCGGCCGAAGGATGGTAATTAAAAAATTATTGGTACGATCCATAAAAATTATTAAAATTGCATTTAATGTACACACACAAAAAAAATTTTAAAATTCAAAATAGAAAAAAATTGCAATTTTTTTTTATTCTTTACTTTTAAAAGGTTTTTATTTTATTACAATAATAATAATTGAAAAATGCGTTTACTGCATTACCTCTACTGTGCGCTGCTCTACCACATAAGTGAATTAACTACATTACCACAGAAAGTAGAAAGTGTGCAGAACGCCACTGAGCACTAGAAACGCTAGTGAATTCGAGTATTTATAAAAATGTGACAAGGTCTATTTTACAGAACCTAAAAGCTATTTAATGGAGAAAAAACACCCATTGGCGTCTTCCTACCAAACGAGAGTTAGACGATTCGAATACATTTCGGGCCCACTGTCTCTTGAGTAATTTTCTGATGAGTAATTTTGCGGAGAATAATAGAAGAAAGGTCCCTTAAGAGTGGATAGGTCTTGAATAAAGGGAACATGAAGATCTAGATTAGTACGAGTATTATAACTTTCTTACGAATATAAAAGGGGCATCTTAAATTTTGTGGAGGATTTACTGGATTATTAGGATGCCATGCGATAGGAATTGGAATGTTCGATTCAATCCTATAAGTCTAAATAGGTTTTATTAAAGTGCACGATATATTGTCTGTTAGTTTCTATTTGCTTTAGGCTAGTATATAAGTACTTTAACTAAGATAGAAATAGGGATAAGTGACGTTTGGCGAAGAGTGAAAGTAATTTGAGTAACTTGCCTTGACTTTATATTTTGTAATTTTCTCTACGAGATTGTGAATATGGGATTGTAAATTATTAAGAAATATTCTGTACTAACGACTACTTAGAAATAACATTCAGTAAGGTATAATAATCTTAGTATCAACTTAAATGTCATCGATATAAATATTATGTAAACGAGGACCAACGATCCTGCCTTGAGGGACTCCAGCTAAAATAGAACTTATCTGAATTCACTAATCATTGCAAATGACATTGGAAAAAAATATCAATCAAAGATAAGTTTGTGTATAGAAGGAAGGAAGGTCTTAAATTTTCAGAGGATTCCAGAATACTCCTAAGCACTAATATTTCATTTTAAAAAAGGATACGCAATTACTATTATTAATAGAAGAAGTCTTTCGAACATATCACAAAGGATTCGTAGGAGGAAATTTTTCGAATTCTCAATTTTTCTATATGACTATATGCCTCCACTAATCCTTTGTAAAAACAAAGGATGACGTAATAAAGTAATTAAAGCAAAATGGAAAGAAAAGTGATTTTTCAATTAGTACAGGACCATGCATACTGAGCGTAGGGATTCGTACCACCAACCCCCTTGGATGGTAGTGCAGGACAATAATGCCTAAAATAAATTGTTTTGGAAATTTTTTTTTTTTTACAAAAATTTTAATGGAAAAATTATTTCTGTTAGTGGTATTTGCTTTTTTTTTTTTTTGGTGTTGTAAGGTTGACAGGAACAGCTTTAATTTTATTGGATAGAAAAGTGCGTCTTTTAAATGGGAAAATTTCTATTAAAAGTTTTCGTACTTTAACTGGAAATGATTTTTTATTAAAGGCATTGTGATTGGAATCAGTTTTGAAAATGGAGATTTTTTTTTTAGTTAAAATATTTAACTGGAAATGATTCTGGTTCTAAATGATTTTTTTTTTTGTTGGGAAAACTTTAATTTTGTTGGAGAATTTTTTGAAAAAAACACTTTTATTAGAAATAATTTTTTACGTTCAACAAAATTTTTACTTTATTTTGGAAGCTTTTTTCGTAAGAGTATCTTTGAATGTGAGCAAGTGGAATGGAAAATTTTGTCTAAAATGAAATTTTTTTTACAGAAAATTTTTATTTTCTGTGAAAACTTTTTTACTTAAAGTTTTTTTTTTTTAAGTTTTACTAGAAAAATAACACTGAAAAAGATTAACTTTAGTAAAGAATTGATTAGAAAAATTTTCAATTTTATTGGAAAAATTTTCAATGGTACCAGTTTTATTGGGAAATTTTCAGAAATACATTTACTTAAATTTTTCTTCTGATTAGAAATTCTCTAAAAATATTCAAGGTAATAAGTTTTATTGGTTCTTTTTAAATAGATTTTTTTTTGGATGGTGAAGTTTCATTTTACTTATCCATCAAAGAAATTCATATATTGGGGATTATTTAAAATTAAAACTTGTACATACATACAAAATAAAATTCTAAAATATTAATAAAGAATAAATATTCTTAAAAATTATTAAAAAAAATAGTTTTAAAAAAAATATATTCTCATTAATACTTTAAGCCAATATTGATATTTGAAAATATTCTACTTAAGAAGTGACATGCTAATTCTGTATGCCAATAAATGAAAATATATTTTTTTTTTCAGCCACTTTTATAAGTATACTTTGAAAAGTTGTTTTTATAATAATTTTTTTTTTACATTTAGTTTTTATTGTTGTTTGTTATCTTTTGGTTAAATTATTCAAAATTAAGTACAGATTTTGAGTTTTTTTCCCCTCTTAACAGCTTATAGTTTATACTCGTATTTACAGAAAATGTTATAAGAAATAAACAAAAAAAAAACTATTTCAACGGATCTCCTGCATAGATTTGATTATAAAATTAGTTAAAGAAGGGCAACAAAATATATATACACAAAGAAAAAGGAAACAGACCGGGGGGAGCTCGGATAAATTTATAAACGAATTGTTAATTGTCAACAAAACGCCGACGGTGTGATCCCAATCAGTTTATGGTATTTGTTTACATTCTGACTAATTTCAATAAAATCAAATGGACTTCTGATGAAAACAAAAACAAACATTTTTTTTCTAATCTTAATAGATAATATGTTGAAGCCCAATCAACCCCCTCCCCCCTCTTCCTCCTAGAAAAAAAAGAAACTGTTCAATATTTTCGCCCAATAACAATCACTTAAATTTATAATGAAAAGTTTTATATGAAAACTTCAAAGGAAATCATTTCCAAAACTGTTATGGGAAAATGAGAGAAAACAGGGAGGATCACAAGGGTGGCTTTTCCAATTAAATTTGGAAAAGTAAAATGAAAAAATTAAGAGAGTTATGGGAAAAGAAGCTCCAGTTCTGGATGATTATTCTTATTTCTCCATTAAGAAATTATTGTTTATTTAGTATAATTTTTTTTATTTAATAATATATATTTAAAAGAAATAAATTCACTATAAAACCATCATTTTTTACACAATTTTCTAATATAAAATGTTATATTTTCGAAATATTTTTTTTGTTCTAAATATGCACATAAACTTAACCTAATTTTTTTGTTCATATAAATTTAAATTGTGGTCAAAAAGGAGAGAATATTCAACATCCATCATTCAACTGTTCACGACCACCTGAAGAAGTTGGGAAACATAAGCAATCTCGATGTTTGGGTACCTTATGAACTTAAAGAAGTTCATTTGATGGCATACATAAACATTTGCTACGTGCTCATAAAACGTGAAGAGAACGATCCTTTTTATTAGCAATTGATCACTGATGATAAGAAGTGGATTGTTTTCAATAATGTTGCGTAAAAACGGTCTTGGTTCCGGTCACAAAAATTTTAAAAGTGTCATTTTTTTGAGCTTCTGCCAAGGAACCAAATAATTAATTCAGAAGTGCACTGTCGAGAATTGAATAATCCAGCATCCAGAAATGTCTGGAGCTCATTAATCGTCACTCGTCAAAAAATATTAGAGCTTGGATGGGACATGTTGCCCACACATACTATGCTCGCCTTACCTGGTACTGACAGACTTCCACTTGCTTCGCTCTCTTCGAAACTCCTTGCGTATTATGACCTTCAATTGAGATGAGGCCATAAATCAGTGCCGATAAACACAGAAGAAACCTCCTATAAAAACTTTTTCGACAACCAAATATTATACATTCTGACTTACAACCCTTTCCTTAGGGGTACATATCAGAAAGTGCCATACTTCCAAAGGGGTTTCAGCTTCTGTGGTCACGGTCCAATATTTCATAGAAATGCAATAAGGTCATTTTTATTTGGTCGACAGAAGGCACTTTTCTATGGTCTTGAATGCTCTTTTAGAACTTCTGTATGACCTTTAGATTTCTTTCATCCTGCTCATCCCCAGAACTTGATTTAACGCAAAAGCCACTATTCTCTTGGTGAATCAGTCGGAGAGCATCTTTTGTCGCATATACACGATTTTACAATAAAATAAGTAATACATTTTTTTGGAATATAAAGGCTCTTCGTCAATAAATTGTAGATCTGCTTCAACCTAGTAAGGACTATTTGGTTTATTCACCGATCCAGAGAGATCAGCAGAATTTTAAAGTTGTTCCAGCGTAAAATCAGCAAATTTGCGGTGTTTCCTATGGTCTATCGGCTTCAATTCTTGTGTAATAAGAAATTTGTAAGGATATGAACTCAATTTGAACTTTTCAAATACAATATTGAGTTCACATCCTTACAAAATAGCGAGTACGCCAGCCCGATTATGATGAATTTCAAGAAGTGCTCGATAAGTTGCAACAAAAAAAATTATTATTTTCATGTAAAAAATTGATATTTTCCAACCGTTGTTGAACCGTGTATCTTTTTATGAATAAATTGTAAATTTTACTAAATACCAAATCACAGTGACAGAAGATTTTGACAATTTTAAATATTGCATTTGAAAAGATATCACGCCTATTGAGAAACCGCTTACGTCCGTTATTATGACGCTGCTTCATTCTTTTTTTTGCGGCGTTTTCTATGATCTATCGGCTTTAATTTCTGTGTGATAATAACTTTGTAAAGATGTAAACCCAAATCAAGTCGTCAAATATATCATGTTATTATGGCAGACAATCCCAAATGTTGAGAGCCACAGTAACCGAATATTGTCTTACTGGTATGCGAACAATACTTTCCTGAACGGCAGTAACCGAATATTTGTCTTACTGGTATGCGAACATTGTATAAAGAAACAATTCGAATAGTGAGCACGCTAGTCCAATTACGACGATCATAAATTTGAAAAAGTGCTCGATAAGTTGCAATAAAAAAATGAGAATTGATATTTTCCAAGCGTTGTTGAGGCGTGTATCTTTTCATGAGTAAATTGCAAAATTTACTAAATACCAAATGATGATTGGCAAAAGATTTTCATATTTTAAATATTGTAAAATTTTGGAAAAATCATTTACCTCCATTATTATGTTACCTCCGAGTCCTAGCATCACAAAAAATGTCTATTTGAAAATATATTATTAGAATTTCACTATTGCCGTAATAAAAAAAAGGTTTTCTTACTAAAATATAGTATTGAGTGCTAAGACTAGGACCATATGGCCCATATAACTAGGGAGATTTGAAAAAATAGATAAGCATTCCTTTTGAAAAAAGATTGCGAAAAAAAATCATAATATATTGTATACCTTTAAAGGTGATTGTCGCAGAAAATACACAAATTTCTTATGATCTATAAGATTTTCCAAAATAAACCAAAGAAAATTTCTCAGAAAAAAATTCATAAAAAAACCCTAAAAATCTTAAGCTGCCTTCTGAATGTTTTTTTTCCCTACAATATTTATAATCTGAAGCATTTCAAACTTTCTATTTAAAAAATAAATAAGAAAAATTCAAAATTGATGTAATAAATTGAAATCAGGTTAGTGTAGAAAAATATTCGATTATGAGAATATTTGAAAATGTCTAAAAATATAAACAACTATTATTAACCCAAATACACTTAAAAATAAATGTGAAAATTGAAAGAAAAAAAAATTACTGATAAATTATAAACACTTGACCATACACAGAATATTGAATCGTATTGAACGAAATTGGCATCTGGAAAAATTAAATTGGAATACCAAAAACTGCTCCTTCGCTTGTATTAGATATGAAAAAAACCGACAACAAAAACAAAAAATCAAATGTTTCTTGTGTGTTTATTTTAAAGACGACAGAAGATTTGTTTCTTAGGCAGAAACAAACGCACACGAAACAAATCAACTTCCATTCTTATAATTACAAGTAACAACGAAGGTTCACCATTGTTTATTTGAAAATCGAATAGATTCCCATCATTTCCGGTATAAATATGAATTTTTTTATCAATACTCTTAGTTTATTTTTAGAATTTAATATCTGCTATTAATGAATAAATACAATAAATTTCAACTAAAATCATTTACTGAAAGGGGGGACTCGTGGGGTGCTTGTGCTCTAAGGTCATATATTCCCAAAAAAAAAATAATAAAATTCTGCCATTGAAATTTTGTTTATGGTATGTTCAACAGCCAAATGATTATAAGACAATTAATAAAACAGCACTTATAACAATAACAATAATAATAATAATAATAATAATAATAATAATAATAGTAATAAATTAGATTGAAAGTAATAAATTTCTTAGAATTTTGATAAGAAAACTTCGGTCGTATACACACACTGAAGTATTGGCTGGTATTTTCAAATGTGATAGATCGTCTTGGAGTTTTTTTTTTTTTTTAAATAAAATTCAAACCGAAACATAAAATAATTTCTTTATGGAGGAAATTACAATAACAACAAAAATGTAATAGCTTATAAATTGTTTAAATTTAAAATTGTACAAGAAAAAAATTATCTAAAAAAGAAATTTCGTTCTTAATGTACAGTGATGGTCATAAAAATAGAGCCCCAAATACTTTGATTAAAAAATCATGTTAAATTTTTCGGTAAAATTTCTTTTTTATGTTTTTGTATATTTGAATGTTATGTAATTTATTATTTCGATTAGTCAACTTATAAGCAATAAAAAGCAATGGCATTTACGGTAAGAAAATTGGTGCCAATTTAGTGCTGTATCAAGGAACTCCAGACGACTGAGCTTTACAGTGCGGTCTTTCAGTGCGACATTGCTAGCATGTTTTGGTTGTCCTGGCTAACGACGTCACTCCATCGAAGGAAGGGACTACCGCGTCTTCTGGGACCACAAATTGAGCCACTCTAAGCTTTCTAGGCAGGATCTTCCTCATTAATACGGATTACTTGTCCAGTCTAGCTCAGCCTATTAAGCTTAATTTTATCCTTTTATCCAGGATCTTGTCATTAAATAGATTCGGAATCGTCCATCCTCATGTAGGGGGTCGAAAATTCTTCGAAGGTTGTTCCTCTTCAAACAGCAGACAGCTCTTTCTATTAAACGGCTCCTAAAGTGATTCGGCTGCTTTAACTCTTACCCTCATACTAGTCACGGTCAGCCTAGTCAGTCTAATCAATTTTTCTGGAATACCGAACTCACTCATTGTCAAGAGAAAAGAAATGCTCAATAAACAGAAAAAAAATAACAAATAATTGCAAACATAAAAAGCAATAAGAAGAAAAACTCAAAATCCAAAAGTGTAACACTGCCCATTGACAAGACATACATCTGTCATTATGTCAAAATGACAGACCACACCATAGGCGTTTTCCATTGGACCAATTTTGCTACTAGTCGGTAGTTGTAGCTGTCATCATCTACCCTACCTCGAACAAACGGGCACATTGAACTGGGAGCTACGCATACAATTTACGTTAGGTGGATTCTAGTTGCTAAAGTGAAAATAGATAGTTTTGCGGGTTCGTTGGTTATGTTGAAGTGTCATATTTTTGTCAGGATTGTTTATGTGTGAATAAACCCAGTTTTTATTGTTTATGTGTGAGTAAACTCACTATTGTTGCTGACTGTTTTGAGGTTATGTATCTACTAGTGTTTAGAATTTCGCTTTCCTTTGGTCATCTACTAGCAGCTACCGACTAGCAGCAAAATTGGTCCAATGGAAAACGCCTCATGTCGTCGTAGCCTTAGATTATAGAAGAACTAGAGTGGCCTCTATACAAAAATTGCGGCCGAATTTTGTTGGCAATATATTCGTAGAACGCACGCACATGCAAAATAACATAAACGGCGTAAATCAGTGGGGGCCAATTTTAAAGTTCACTATGCGATTGAATCTGTTCCTTTAAAACCATTTGCTCATATGTGATGTCATTTATGCATTAAAAAACTATTAAATATTTTTGAATATTGCAGGTTTTGTTGTTTGATGGAATTAGTTTTGGAAATTTGCAATAAAACACAGTATTCTATTTGAAAATATTATTTATGTATATTTTGTTTATTATTAATTTTCATTTTATTCATTTAACTATATATTATTTATTAAAATAGAATTATAAAGTGGAAGAGCATATAATAATATATTATTATATCAAAACAATTATGTAAAACGAATTAAATGAAAGAATATGAGATTATGTTGAAATTAAAACCACACCACAACTTAGTAAATATATCATTTTTTTATAATATAAATGTTTGTGAATTTATTTAAATAGGTCGGATTTGTTTTTCCCGACCAATTTAAATTCAATATTTAAGACACCTGCTGTCGGATTTTTTTTCAGCACTTCGGCAAATTTTCACAACACTTTCAGAAGAGTACTTTAAAATGTCAAAGGACCAGTACGCTATCAAACCGTTTGATGTGAATTCTCCTTCTAAAGCTAAAAGACAGTCTTCTAATAAAATAAAACCTGATATGTATTCGATCACTTTTTAACTATATTGATTAAGGGCAGATGGGTTAAAAAAATAATCATGGTCACTTAAAATATTTATTTAACCCAATCTGCACTTAATTTCACTTAAATTTTCTTACAAATACTTTACGTACTCCGGCACTGAACTATTGTATTTTCTGGTAAACATTGAACTGTAAACATCACATTTGTTTACATTTATTGAATGACGAACTTTTCACATTTTAATCATTTTTTGGACCAAATAAATTATTAAAAGCCATTTTGGGCACATCATAAACTAAATTTTTGTTCATTTCTTTAGTAAAAATGAAGATGTCAACTTACCGAAAGAAAGAAATTTCCGGCTTCTCTTTCGGTTGAATTACCAGCAACCCTTCATTAAACACTTCATTTTCTGAAATAGAAACTTTCAATTAAATCTTATCAACAATATAACTATATTTATAAATACTTACTTTTTCGTAAATACTTCAAAAAGCATAAAAACTACACTTTCCGATAAGTGCTTAAATAAGAACTTGAAAAACAACAAAAGTATGCAAGCATTTCGGTATGCTACCACTTTCATGGAGAATGGCGGTTTTTAATAATTTCCGTAAGTCTACAAATGTTGAGGCGCTTGATATTTAATTGATATTTACGAAATAAATAATAAACCTAAAATATAATTCCAATTTCTTATAAAAAGATTGTACAAAAAATAAAAATTATCTGTCGTTGTGTTTAAATTGTATTTTTATTTCCAATAAGTGAATTAAAATGAATATAAATTATTCTTTTGGAATTCAATAAATTTCTATTATCGAAAACTAGATGTCAATGGGTATCATGTCTACATACAAAAATCTACACAAAAGTATGCATGCAGTACGATTTCTTGCCGCTTTTGTAATAATTCAGAGAGAAAATTGCGTATCTGACGTCCGGGCCTATCCATGTATTCGTTAATCTAAGATCGTAGCAGATTTGTTACTTTTACGATCTGTCAATTCTCACCTCTGTCCGCGATATTACCCTGTAATTGCTAAATCACCCTGTACAGCCTAACAACATATTATGACGGCACAGAGTTGCCCATTTGTACTTATCTGTTGATTATGCTCTGTTGTTGTCCATTACTAATTTCTTAATTTATATTTACTCTTCTCATGACAACAAATTAATTCCGAAAATCAAAACAACCGAACATAAATTTTCTTCGTTTTTTTGTTTGTTGTAATTTCAACTTTGTATTTTTATTATGCCCACTGATTTATGTTTAGATTTTTATGTTTGTTTGTAGACTGTGTCCATTTTGACGATAGTCGCATTTTGATTAGAGGGAAGAGAAATTTTTGGTTACTATCAGCAAAATAAATAAACGAAATAAAAAAAATGAACAGTTTTCGAGATTCGGCTAGTTTCTAATGAATTAATAACATTAATGGTCGGTCAATGATATTTATTGGAAAATTATTAGTTTCTGTTTAATTGTGTGCGTACGTGGTATGTGTGAGTGTATGTGTATTAGCTTGGATATATATGGGGATGCATATGTACGGATGTAAAAACAGAGTAATAAAGTTGTATGCATGTATACGGCGCCAGAGGGGAGCAAAAAAAATTGCCGGCAAGAAAAAACAAAACAAACAAAAATAACCAATATTATCAAAAGTGGCAAATGTTTTTTTCTTTCCTCTTTTCTTTTTTGGTTGTATTTATTTTTTATGGTTGTTTCCGAAGTCAATTTGGCAAAGGTTAATAGGGCACATCATAAAAGTGAGTAATTTTTCGGCAAAAAACCTAAATAAATACTCGTAAAAATTATGTTTGTATGAATACATATATTTTTATGCGAACACAGTGGAAAAAATAGCTTTTCTTTTTTGTTTAATTGGTTTATTTTTAAAAAATAATAGTTGAAAACCAAAAGAAAAAAACAAATTCAAAATTAGCTCATATTATTTTGGGCTAAAAAATTATGCTTATGGAAAGAAGAAAACAAAACTCAATTCTAAGACAAGAAAAATAAAAATTTATTTCGGAATTAAAAAAAATACTTTATTTTTTTTTGCCAACCTGGTTTTTTTATTTGTTTAATTTTTACCCCTGTATTCATAATACAGTTACTCATCGTGACCTAAACTTGTGTGTTTCTCATTATAAAAAATTTCACTGCCTATTATCTTAGCACAATCATCCTCTTGTTAGAAAACATAATCCTCTCCTCTGTTACTTTCCATATAAACACGCTTCGGTGATTAAAAAGTTATTGGCCAAAAGATCTCCGAAGACGTTAAAATAATCCCTAAATGAACCTTTTGTTCATGATTTGTGTATTTCTCGTTATAAAAAGTTTCATTCTTAATATAAACAAAAACATATCCTCTCTTACCTTCGAGAAAAGCGTTTCAATTGTCCAAAGTATTTTATACCATATAAAGATGGACAATTGAAGTGCCAAGTTGAAACCAAATTATTGAATACAATCTTAAAACTTACTCACACATGCATACTGCTTAGAGGCATCACTATCAGGTAGGGGCAATTTTATGTACTTTAAAAAGCACATTTTTTAAAATAATGGTCGTAGTTATTTAACTATTTGAGTGAAGAGTACTCACCACGTACTCTTGAAACCAGAACTAACTGGTACCACGTATGTCGGTAGCACCTCAGTGGTTCGTCTACCTTGCCTGGTCAAGCTGAGGAGTCTTTGGCTGAAACGTGGGTGGCTGTGGTTATCACCTACATTGCCGGTACAGCCTTAGGACTGGAGCTGAGGTGTAACAGGATCCCACGTGCTATCACTGCAGATGATAGCAGAGGTTTAGGATACCTAGCTCGTAACTGATTACTGACTTATAGCAAACAAATCTACCTGTGATGAATGGAGCTGATTAAAGGTGGACCTGGTGGTTGCACAGATGTGCGTAGAGTAACAAGGGGAGCGGTCTGCTGATTGAGATCGTTTACCACAGGAATTGATGGAAATTGGAATGTTTGCCTGCTTCATCCATGGGGCACTAAAGATAGTTAAGAAGAAGAAGAACAAGAAGACGAAAATGAAGAAATTATGGCGTTAAAGGTTTGCATGGCTTATTTTAATGTGAGTGGAGTCTCACCTAAAGAATATGAAGAAGATGAAGCAAGAGGAAGAATGTGAAGAAGATGAAGCAAGAGGAATAAGATGAAGAAGATGAAGCAAGAGAAAGAAGATGAAGCAAGAGGAATAAGATGAAGAAGATGTAGCAAGAGGAGGAAGATGAAGAAATTGAAGAAGATATGAAAGATGAAGCAGATGAAGCAGATGAAGAAAATGATAAAAATAAGGAAGACGAAGATGATGAAGAAAAAGATGAAGAAAAGAACAAAAAGAGGAAACCTGAAAGAATGTTCCATGCATGAAGTGGCCCAAGCAAACAATTAAAGAAGAATGTTTGGATTTGAGCAATCTGGCTTATGGACCTGTATCTAGTCAGCTGTGCTGGCGAAATCCATTACAGGCAGGTCTGTTTTACACGTTAATTAGGCGTATATCAACACCTAGGGGTCGTAAGCGGTCTGTGGTATTATGTCTCATGAACGGTAAACCACGTTAAATAACATCATACTAATGTGAACTAATGGACTAGACTAGTAGCGAAAGATTAATTTCAAAACGACATTCAACTCTCATACATTATTTCTCTTCGGATTTTCCGAAGATCAGTAAGCTTTCCCTAATCTTCTGTAATAGAATATTACCATACTTAAAACTTCTTATCTATAGTAATAAGATTCCCTTTGTCATTGGGATTTTAGATCCCTCAATAACTTTTCAAGTCCTTTTTTTAATATTTTAGGAAAACTACATGCTCTGCACATACTTTTAGTTTGCTAAAAAAGCCTCATAGCTGTAACATGGCCTTTGGGACCTTATAAATAAGCATACAAAAAATAACTCTATTCTGTCATCGTCCTTAAAACTAATTATTCAACAAAAAAAAAGATTTTTCAAAAGTTATTTGTATTTTGAACTATTATAAGAACAATGTCCAAATATGTATTTTTATGCTTATATTAACCAATAAAGTGTAATTATTTTTTTTATATATTTTCCAAGGATCTCTTTCGAGTTATTTGTTCTAACAGCATTAATCAATTTCAACAATTTCCAAATATGTATCTAAAAATTCTGCATGATTAATGGCTAATTAAGTTTATACGTATTTCTATAAGAAAAATTACTCAAATTAATTTCAAAAAATCCCCGTTTCATACTATAATCTCTTGCAAATCTGTTAATTGATCATATTTGTGTCTAGACACATTATTTGAACCAAAAAGTATTTTCGTTCACGATACGAAATCCGAAAGTATTTTTTCGAATTTTTCCAGTTTCATATTTAATTTCAACATAAATTCCTGCAGGGACACTTACCTTTTCCTTATCTGCTAAAAATGGTATTATACAATTAAAAAAAGAAAAATTTTATATTACCTTTAATTTGTATACGTGTAATTATGAATTTTCCTGTGATTCAAATTTTTTTTTTCATCATTTTCAAAATATAAAAACTCTCAAAATTGAATTAATTAAATCGCAAGCAAATATTTTTTATATTTCAATAGAACAAGCCAATAAATATAATTAATCTTTTTCAGCTCATAGAATATTATTAAAAAAAAAATATAATTTGATAAAAGAATTTGTTTTTTATCGTGTAAGTTTTCCATAAAAATTTCGCATAAATGCGGTGTCATCAATTGTATTTTATGGTGTTTGATGCGGACTAAAAGTTGGTGTGTATTTTTTTTTTTCGCTTGAAAAGAAAACTGAATGTAAATATTTGCCTTTGAAAAAGTCAACATTTTCTTCCCATAAAAAGATAAAAAATAATATCGGAAAATTTTCTTTTTCTATAAAAAGCTTCGTTATCGACTATTCAGCGCTGATAACAGTTCATCGATTTTAAGAAAACGTGATTCAATTGGCAACCTTTTTTAAATTTAAAAAATTTTCTGCTTATTTCTTATAGTACAATTCTAGTATAAAATATTCATTTAATTATATTATATAAACCAATAAGGGGAAACTTCCTTCGAAATAAAATCTGCAATCAAGATTAATCGAAGTCAACTTTGTGTCCATTTATTCCATTATGGAATATCAAGTCTACCAAGGAAAAAAATTTTTAATTTCAAAATAAAATTCCAACTAACATAAGCACTGATTAAATTATGAGTAATTTATGAAAAATAATCAGAATTATTACCGAAACTGGTGTAATCGTACCACTGATCGGATGAGAAATTGTTTTACGCACTGCATTATCGACATTAGCTGATATACGATATGTGGCATGAAAAATAAAGTTACTGACAATGCTGTGGATTTCTATTACCCATATCTTGTATATAAGTCCTTCCCAGAGGTGCAGCAAAAGTTTCAATCATTTTCGGTAGCTATGCGACACAATAGAGTGTCATAAGTAAATTTGTGCTTTTAGGAAGAATGGACCTGCGAAATTTGGAGCCATCCCATTTTATGTTAAGCCTAGTGAATCTGTGAGTTCGATTTACAAAAAGTTGTAACGAGCCTATGGGGAATATTCGAAAATTTAAATTGGCAACTTATAAGAAAAGTAGAGAAAATTTAAATTGGCAACTTATAAAAACAGGACATTTTTTAAAAAATATCCCTAATAGCTCAGAAAAATGATTACGCTCATCAGATCACACGGCCATCGCCATCAATAAGTATTTGCTAGAAACAAAGAATTTCTGTAGATCACAGTCCCCCTTTTTCAGCTGTTTAAAGTAGTACGAGTGACTTTTTCTTTGTACCCTAAGATCAAAAAACACTTCAAAGGAGGTTAAATATCATTTTCCAGTTGAAACCTTCCAGCACTGCTACGAAAAGTGCTGAAAATTCTTCAGCCTAAGTATAACAGCGCACCGGAACTACTTTAAAAGGGATAACAGGAATGTATAAAAATAAAATAAAATTGCTAATAAAATAATTAAATCTCAATCGCCCAGAGTTAAGGCATGTCTAATCAGTCCAGTGGAGCTTATCAGACTTCCTCGGTGAACCCAATTCTAATCGGAAACTGGTCGAAAACGCATCTCTCTGCGTCTTCGTAAAGCCTGAATTTTAATTATTTACAATAATCTTTGCTTCGATAATTATTTCCTCTAAAATTTAGTCAAAACTATTATGGCTGCCCCCAACGCAGAAAGAAATTCATCCTCCTTATTGCTAATAATTTCAACATTAGAGAAAGATCTCTCCCTCCACTTCCAAACTATTCTGCCACATCCAGATTGGAAGCCGTGGCTGCGAGCAGTGCTTGAAATGTTTACGTTGCTAAATAGATTTAAGAAGGGGATTTTACCGACGCGTCAACCTACAGGTTACTTTTTTTCGAACAGTAAGACAGGCTCAAAGAATGTGCACTTCTTTTCACGGACGCAGTGACCGATCTTAATACAACCTCTTTGGTCAATAGAGCCCAAATCCGTGACATACATTGTGGAGTCTTTCCATAGAAGGTAGCTCCGTATTATGGGGAGCTGTAGAATATAAAGGCGATTGTTGATATTGCTGTCGCTTATATCCGTTAACGCAGTATCATCATCTTTACTGACAGCCAAGTCGCCTTCAACGCTATTAGTGACCCATTTAATGATCCTGTTCTTCGGCGTCCATAATAGGAGTGTCGAGTTGCGTTGGTTGTCGGGTCATGTGGTAATCATGATCAGTGCTCACAGCTATCCCTAATATCCCTAACAATATCCCAAGCCATATTTAGAAACACAGACCGGACTAATTTTGAGCGGTTTGTTGTTAACTACCAACAAACCAGTCTACGAGGTCTGTTCAAAAAGTATCGCGAATTTTGAATTTTCGCGAGTTACGCATATTCGATTTTCGATATTTTTTGTGGCGTTATGTTGGTACTCATGTCTCTCACTTATGCAGACAAGTTCGGCCATTTTGAATGTCCAGTTAATTTTTGACAGCTGCTTTGCTTGCATGTGTTTTGGCTCGTCTTAGATTTTTGCCCATTCCAAAAAATGGATCAAAGAATCTGTATCAAATATTGTGTGAAAAACAAAATTAATTGCGCGGATACATTCCGATTATTGACTGTGACATATGGTGAAACTACCTTGGACCGAAGCAACGTTTGTCGGTAGTACAAAATGTTCTCAGAGGGCCGAGAAGATGTGAATGACGAAAAGCGCACCGACCGCCCGAGCACGTCAACAACAGACGAAAACATTGATGAAGTGAAGAAAATATTATTGGCCAATCGTCGGATCACCGTTAGAGAAGTTGCTGAGGACTTAAACATATCGATTGGCTCGTCCCTTTCGATTTTTACTAATGAATTGAGCGTGAAATGGGTCGCCGCGAAATTCGTACCAAAATTGCTCAATTTCGAGCAAAAACAGCATCGCATTAACAATGCTAAGAAGCTGTTGGACTATGTCCGCGACGATCCAAATTTGCTCCAGAGGATCATAACTGGTGACGAATTATACGTTTATGGTTATGACATGGAAACCAAAGCTCAATCATCCCAATGGAAGCTGCCGCACGAGCCAAGATAGAAAAAAGCGCGGCAAGTTCTGTCGAATATGAAGGTTTTGGTTACAGTTTTCTTCGATTGCAGGGGCATGGTGCATCATGAGTTCTTGCCACAGGGTAGAACGGTCAATAAGGAATATTACCTGTAAGTTATGGCGGATTACTTGAGTGAAGTAATCCGCCAGAAACATCCGGATTTGTGGAAGAACAAAAATTGGCTTTTGCACTATGATAACGCCCCAGCTCATGCATCGTTGTTTGTGCGCGAATTTTTGGCTCAAAACAATACGCAGCCACCGTATTCCCCAGATCTGGCCCCCTGTGACTTTTTCTTGTTCCCGAAACTGAAGAGCCCCATGAAAGGACGACGCTACGCTACGATTGAGGAGATAAAGACGGCATCGAAGGAGGAGCTGAAGAAGATCACAAAAAATTATTTTTTGAAGTTCTTCGAGGATTGGAAGAAACGTTGGCATACATGTATAATATCTGGTGGGGATTACTTTGAAGGAGACAAAATAGATATTCATGAATAAATAAATAATTTTTGAAAAAACACAAAATTCGCGATACTTTTTGAACAGACCTCATACTTAACATCCTCACCGAAATTCTGGGTACGAAAACAGCACAGCATTCGGATTGGGCATACCGCTCTCAACAATAACTTTCTTTCAGAACCCAAACTCGTCCTATCTGTTAATCCTGTGCCGTTCTACCAACTATTCTACACATTTTTAGCGAATGTCAGCAATCTAGGAATTTTTTTCCAAGTAGGGTGCCTCCCATTGAGGAGGGGGGCAATAATTGCATTTCCAAGTCCTCTTTCTAACCTGATTAAACCATACCAACATGCTCCAAAAATCTAATGTTTCCAACAGACCAGCTTCGATTTTTAAAAACTTGTAACTTCAACTCACACGATACATGTAGTCGCCAAATGACCTCTCGGTCGTGGTGCTATTTAGAACCTGTCTTGTAGGTCGTCAATCTTCAATTTGCTCAGTCTCAATAGTTTCCTGCCACATCTCGTATGTGTGTATTTTTCTGTATTAGTGCGAGTTTAAAATGAATTTATCGGATTTTTTTTTAAATTCATTTCAATTGTAATCGGTTGCCACGTTAAATCTATTGGACAATTGGTGGATTTGTCGAAAATAAAATTCTCACATCTTCAGCACATAATGGGGAGCACGTTCAATTGAATTATGGATTATTAGTATGGATGGAATCTTGCCGATCCGAAATCATAGAATGTGAGTGTGCTAATGCCTATGCATTCAGTGAATTAATTTTATTCAATTACCAGCGAACCAGAGCAGTGAACATGTGTTATTGAGATTTGGCTCACTTTGTACCGGAAATCGTATTAAAATGATGCCATCTTGAAACTCCTTGGCGCATTTGCACTTTTCAACGGAACACTTGATCAATAATGATTGTTGAAGGCCGGTGGCGGCTGCTATGACCGTTTTTGTACGTTGTTTGGCACGAATTGATCCCATGTCGGTTGAGTCAGTAGGCCTCGTTCTCTGACCTGATTCGATGGAGCCAACCAAACCAACAAAGTTTCGAGTTCAAATTTTCTTTGTCGTCAGTATAAATTGTTGTTTACCGAATTTATTCTCTTCAATTGCAAACGTCAACAACGATTTCAATCGATTCTTTTTTTTCTTTTTAGATATTTTTGTTGGTTTTTCTTTTTTATTTTTCGGTTGAATATAAAATCTTATCAACACCGTCGCTTTCGTTAAAAAAAATTTTTTTTTTTATTATTTAAATATTCTAGAATATAAGAGGCACAAGGTGTTTTGTATCAGTGTCACTGTGGTATTTCACAATATGTTCGAGTAATTTTAATGCTTATTTAATCGAATGAATATTTAGATATAATTTGTTTGTGATCATAAAAATATGTGAATTATACGTATTAGTTTTTGATTCTAATTTTCGTATTTTTCTTAGTTGAGCTTTAAAGAAGAATTTGGTTTTTTTTCTGGGAGAGTAAGGGGGTTGGTGTAGGTGTTTTTATTGAATTTTTTTTCTACAGAAATTCAATAGGAAAATAATTAAAATATTTATGAAAATGATGAGAAAAATGAATATTTTATTTAAAAACTTTCCTATCAAGTTAATAATAATGAAATTGAATTGAGTACGTAAGCTTTTTATCGACTCTTTTACCAATTTACATACGTTTTATCGATACAGAAAGAAATTCGGTTTTTTTTTTATTGAATATATGAAATTAATTTAGATTTGAAATTTTTATTGCAATATTGATTGAAATATGATGTAAACAATTTTTCTGGAGCTGTTAAGAGAAATTCCTTTTTTTTTACTATCGAATTTATAAATAAAAGAAATTTTAGAGCGAATAAATCATTTCAAATTACTTTTTAAAAAATTGCATTATTTCGAGTCTGAATTAGATGAAGGTATAGATGCTATTTGGGTGATATTTTTGGTTATTAATGATATCCTAATTACTGTAAGGAGATACGGTTTTCTTTTCTGAATAAAATGCACATTTTTAAAGTACGAGAGTCGTTCAATAAGTCCTTAGAAAAACCGAGAAATTGCGATCGTAGCGTCGGTAAAGATTTTTTTTGTGTAAGTACCATTACCGACAGGAAAGCTGTCAAATTTCAGCTCGATTCATAGCGTAGGTCAATTTCTATCATCGATTAAAGTTAACGACATTTATTTGTGCATAACAATGGAAAAAAAAGCGAGTTTAGGGCTGTCATCAAACATCTCCATTTGAAAGGCTTAAGCCCGAAAGAAATCAAAGCCGAGTTGGATGCAGTTCATGGCACATCTGCACCTGTGTTTGCGACGGTTTACAATTGGGTGAATGAATTTAAACGTGGCCGTTCATCCACAAAAGATGAACATCGTTCAGGACGCCCAGTTGAGGTGTCTACTCCTGAAATCATCGACAAAATCCACGATCTGATTTTGAACGATCGGCGAATTAAAGTGTGCGAATTAGTTGAGGCCACGGTTATATCACAAGGTACAGTCGCTTCAATTTTGCATGAAAAATTGTCTGTGAAAAAAATTTCGGCAAGATGGGTGCCGCGTTTGCTCTCAGAGGAGAATAAGCGCAACCGTGTAGTGGACTCTGAGACTATGTTGGCACTTTTTCATCACAATCCTGCCGAATTCCTTCGTCGATATGTCACTGTGGACGAAACCTGGATACACTACTACACTCCAGAAACGAAGAGACAGTCATCACAGTGGATTTTCAAGGGTGAACGGGCTCCGAAGAACGCAAAAACTGTGCCATCGGCCGGCAAGGTGATGGCCACGGTCTTTTGGGATTCGCAGGGCATCATTTTTATCGACTACTTGGAAAAAGGAAAAACAATAACAGGAGCGTATTACGCATCGTTATTGCAACGGTTGAGCGAGGAAATCAAAGAGAAACGCCCCCATCTGAAGAAGAAAAAAATCCTCTTGCATCAGGACAATGCGCGTGTGCACACCTGCGCTATTTCCATGGCCAAAATTGTGCAATTGAGAATGGAATTGTTGCAGCATCCCACTTATTCACCAGATTTGGCCCCGAGTGACTATTTTCTTTTCCCCAATCTGAAGAAATGGCTTGGCGGACGACGGTTCACTTCCAACGAGGACGTCATTGCTCAAACGGATGAGTATTTTGCAGAACTTCCGAAATCCTATTTTTTGGACGGGATAAAAATTTTGGAAAAACGGTTGGAAAAGTGTATAAAGCTAAAAGGAGATTATGTTGAAAAATAAAAAATTTTTTTTTTTAAAAACAGTTTTTTTCCATCTTTTTTTAAGGACTCATTTAACGACCCTCGTATGTTTTGTTAAATGAATTTTTTTTTTATTTATTTAAATTAATAACAGAATAAAACAGCGAAAAAGATACAAAAAACTTTATTATGCAAGCAGGCCATTCTAAATGTAAAAAAAAATACGTGGCGTAACAATTTTATTTGATTTTTATATGTCAAAGTTATCCATTTTAAAGAAGTTCCTTTGGGCAGCTGTACTTGGGCAGAGGAATTTTACCCACTTTTCATAGTACTCCTTTGGATATTATCGGCAGAACTAAGAAGACGTCCTCTCAAGTGTGTTGTTGATCTTGGGGAAAAAATAAATATTCCATGGTGTCTGAGAAATCATAGAAACCCCTTTTTTGATAAAAACTTGTTAATGAAGATTGCCGGATAATATTTGAGGCAGCATGGTTATGGTGGAGCATTCATGTGTATGCAATAGCCGATGTAAAGAACCTTTTTTCTGAGTGTTTCAAGGACTACCCACAAAAGCTCTCACTCATTCTACACTCTTAAGAGATTTCGATGTTGAAGGCTAGAAAAATAACGAACCTTTTTGCGGACTCACTCATAAATTGCAATGTTAATCGACGGTCTGACCTTGCAGGAGACATCACTGGTCCCATATTTTCATCTATTCGGCGTTAAAGGCCTCCTTGATCATCATTCGCCTAATGCTACATCTCGATTCACTAAAAATCTTTATGCCACGGAAAAATAGCGAAACTTTTCAAGAACTTCTTTATCAGCATCAATGCTAAGGACTTCTTCATCAGTCTGACCTCACAAAAGCCCTCAATAGTGCCATATTTTAATCAGTTTTAAATGTTGAACATCTATTTTAGCTAGGTCCTTTTTTTGCCCTTTAAAAATACTTTAAAAGAAATGCAAACCCCCCCCCCCCCGACCCCAACCGAATAGGCTCCATGCTACTATTCTTAAGTTAAACTCATAGATTCACTAAGCTTAACACAAAATTTTATGGTACATCCTTGCAACAGATTTCGCTGATCTCCTTTTCATGGACTTCTTCATTAACATCAATGCTAACCGAAGCCCTCAACAGTTACACTTTTTTGATCTCTTCGATGTTGAAGGTATCTTTGAGCGTCATTCGCTTAACACCACTTATAGAGGCAAAAACTGCCAACAAGAAATTTATAAGTTTTTTTCCCTTTTTTTGTGGTATAGCAAAACGTCAGATATGAAAAGTTTATTTATAAATTCTTTATAATAGACAAGCAGGGAAAAACCCACTCGTTTCCGGGTATAATCTTTTCCGGGGGAAAATAAAAAAAAGATTTAAAATTTTTTACTGAAATCTGCAAAATATAAAAAATGAAATAAAAAATTTTGTTTTCCTTTATTTAACAGTAAGTGAACTGGAAAAAAATATTCAAAAAGAATATTTTTAAACCGATTCAGATATCAGAAAAAATGCGAAAAAAAATTGATTTTTCTTTTATAAATTTTCCAATGGAAAAGCGAATTTCCTTTTAAGCAGAGTGAAAATATTTTTATAGATTCCTTTTAGTGTATGACAGTTAAAAAAGGGATCATTCCCAATTGACTTAACATGGAAATTAGTATCATAGACGTGCTTACAGTGTTTGTGTATATTTAAATACGCAAACATGTACGTAGACACAAGGGGTAGAAAAAGTTCTCTGAAAGCTTCTTAAGAGTTGATAAAGTCTGTCAATCATATTGAAAAAATTGTAAAAAATATTAACATAGGTAAGAATGGATAAAGAAAATTTTTGAATTTGGGAAAAGAGGAGAAAACGTGGGCAGATCTATCCATCAAACCTTTTTATGGAAAATGATTTTTGACAGAAAATTATGAAGCAAAATATTATCCCACGCACTTGTACGAGTCCTTTTTCGCATATATAAACACTTCCATGTTCACTTTTTCCATTGTATTTTTTGTTCAATTTTTTGATTCCATACTAACATAAAATGTGAAACTTGGAAAAAATAACATCTTATATATTAGCTTAATTAAAATGTTCTATGCAAAGTCCTTTAAAGGAGGTATTGTATTATGGAACGACTTTAAGGTAAGAAAAAGTACAGATTTAATCGTGTAAACAAATAAGAAAAAATAAATCTACATACACACATACAATATGCGTTAAGAATAATTCCAAATGACCTAATTTAGTTAAGAAAATTATAAAATTTTTATTACGATACAAACGAACTTTAAGTGGAAAATTATGTTTTACTTACGAGCGTTAATATATCATATTTTCCAATGTCAAATACGAAAATACACCATAAACAAATAATCTGATCGTCGTTGTATTAAAGAAGTTTCTTTTCTTCAGTTTGTTATACAAAAAAGAAAAATCAAATTTTCCAGTTACAACACCAAAAAAATGTCCAAAATCTCTGGAAAAAAATTTCTCCACGACTTGAATTTTTAAATTTCATTCCAAAACATTAATTCAGTTGCTGCTCTAAACAATCCACTATGCAATAATGTCATAAAGTCACCGATTTTATAGCTTTCTTATCAGAAACTAAAATGCATTGTTTCGGGGGTATTTTTAGATTGTATTTGGCACCAGATAAATCTCCAGTTCACCTTGTATGCGCTGATAACTCCAGAGATTTACCCTTTCATGTTTTTTTAAAAAACTGATATTTCCAAGTTAACTAAATTAACTCTTCCTGATATTCTCAGGTATTCCTTAAGGCAGCATGCTTGATCCTATAGTCGACGAAATTAGCTTATTCGATATTCCAATCTGTCTCTATATCTTCTTTTCAACATACATAAATGATGCGGCATGCCTTCCAAAAATAACCAAAATGCTTCCAAATCTAAATTCAACTAATCCAAAATTGGTTTACCAAATGGACAGTAAAAGTGAATGAACGGAAATGTGAACATGATTCTCCCACATTCCTTAATGACAGCAATATACCACAAGACACTAAAGTTCGATACATTTACTCAGGTATTTACTGGAAATGGGGCAGGTATTAATGGAAATGCCTGCTGGATAACTCCTATCATCATTATTCCCCCTAATCCAGACGGACGATTTTAAGGAGTATTGTCACGAAGATATCGACTGCCTCTCAAGTAGTCCTCGAGTCCAATAACAGGGTTACCCGGCGCTAAGGAACCCCCAACACAGTACTGCGCCTCTTTTATTTCCGCTTAGAATCGGGTGCAGTAAAAAAATACGTGCTTTGCGCTCTTTACTACTCCGTCACAAAAATGGCACATTGGCCTAACGTCCAATTTAAAGCGGTATTGATAAGTCCAAAAACATCCATATTCGATCAACAGTTGGGACAGGTAGTAGAAATGAGACGGTGATTCTATCTGCCATTTAGAGCAGTATCCCAACGGTTTTGCCCACCGCCTCCAGGATTCCCTTCTTGCCTCTTTGCTAACTTCACTATGAGCCACCGCATTACTCTTACTTCTCTGACGGTAGAGCTTCTGTCACTTATCTGTCAGAATTTCGATCGGTATCATTCTGACCACAATACAACCTGGTGAAATATTTCAAAACTCCCATTAGGCCCAAAGCATTAAGGATACAATCCCATCCCGACGAGTTGACTACATTCTTCACGTCAAGGGTTATAATCACGTAATACTTTAAGGAAGCCCTTCTCAACCTCTTGCCTAACGACCAAATGGAGAATGCCCTTATAAATCCATATTGGCTATCAAACCAGCACCTCTGTCCCTCGATGAATTCCTCTAAATTGGATGGTTGGATGAAGGATTCTCAGGTGACTCCTTTCCTTTGGAAATAGCACAAGGTATTTCCCCTTCTTAAATTGTGGAATAGTTCCCAACATAAATTTGGATGTGCAGTAACAGCTGCTTTTAGTGCAACGGAGGGTATGGCATCAGTCCCAAGTGCCTTTATGTCACCGATTTTTGATCCTGGGTAAATTGTGGCAGCTTCTCGCTTAGAGAACTTATGTATGTTAGATCTTTATGACGTTTATCAGGTGTCACTATATAGCGCCATAATCATAGGTCATTTAATGGAAACTACTCTCCACGACCACAAAGGTGATATCTAAACAAAAATGCTTGGTTTGTGATGAGTAGAACAGAATAGTGAGAATTTTCTCAGATTAATATGTTGTATGAAGCAGATTAATATAATGTAAAAGATTAAAGAGTGAAATGTGGCAAAGGGTGATCGGAGGAATTTTGTCTGGAAAAGAAAATTGGCCACGGAAAAAGTGGTTGGAGGAACTGATTGGCCACAGAAAAAAGTTGATAAATCCGGATTTTGAGGAGCTTACGTCGAATGTTGGTTACTCAGTGAGTCGACAGAAATATGTTGCTAAGACTAGAACTAAGTAGAGTACATCAACAACTACTCCAACTTCTAGACGAACGTTCTAAACTTAACAGGTGTATAAGCAATCCGCTATTTGGTCATAGATGGCGTAAGCTACCATGGACACGCCATACTTTTTTTATGAGTTTGACATCTGTCAACATTAATCAGTGCACATTATCAGCAATTTCATACAACAACATACATTTTTCCTTTGGTAATCAAGTCTAGCTTTGTGCCAGAAAAAGAGCATATGCGGAAAATTTTGCTTTTCTGCTTCAATTTGAAGAAATCGGCTACCGAATCGTATCGAATGCTTATGGAGGCCTACGGTAACAGTGCTTTATCGGAAACAACGTGCCGAGATTGGTATCGTCGGTTCAAAGACGGCAATTTTAACTTGTGGGACAAGAAGCGTGAAAATCGGCCTAGGACGGTTGAGGACCATCAATTGCAGGCTCTTTTGGACGAAGACGATACCCAATCGCAAAAAATGCTCGCGGAGCAATTCCATGCGTCTGCGTGCCATGGGTAAGATTGCAAAGATCGGAAAATGGGTGCCGCATGAATTGAACGATGGGCAGATGGAGCGACGCCAAAACACATGCGAAATCTTGCTCGCCAGACAAAAAAGAAAGTCGTTTCTGCATCGAATTGTGATAGACGATAAAAAGTGGATATATTTCGAAAATCCCAAATGCAAGAAATCGTGGGTTGATGCCGGACAACCATCAACATCTTCCCCATGACCAAATCGCTTCGGACGGAAGACGATGTTGTGCGTTTGGTGGGATCAGCAGGGTATCGTCTACTATGAGATGTTGAAACCTGGTGAAACTATTAATGCCCACCGCTACGATCAAAAAGTAATCAAATTGCACCGTGCAATTATCAACAAAGACATGACAAGCTGATTTTCCCCCACGACAACGCACCATCGCACACGTCAAAAATGGTCCGAAACTACTTGGACACACTCAACTACGAGGTGCTATCCCACCCCACTTATTTACCAGACCTGGCCCCTTCCGATTACCACCTGTTTTCGTCGATGGGCCACGCGTTCGCTAAGCAGCACTTCGATTCTTACGAAGACGTCCGAAAATCGCTTGCTGAGTGCATTGCCTCGAAATAGAAGAAATTTTTTTGGTGTGGTATCCATAAATTGCCCGAGAGATGGAAAAAATGTGTAGCTAGCGAGGATAAGTACTTTGAATAAATTTGTTTTTGCTTTCTATGAAAAAAACATGTGTTTTTTTGACTAAAAAACAGCGGATTTAAGCTTATACACCTGGTACAATAATGAGCAAAATACTTTTATACAATTCCCAACTGACACCAATATGAACTTACGGACAAGAACTCTTTGACTCTACTTTAACCTCCAATTCTTGTCGAGTCCAGTTTCTATAGTCAAAATTTTATTTTCCATATAACAGCTAAGACTGACCGTTGAAAAGTCACTGTCAATTTTGCATAGTTCAAATTGAATAAAAAAATTTTATTAATAAAAGCCAAAAATTACAATGAAAATCTAATCGTTGTCCTTTAACGAAAATACTTGTGACTAGAAAGTGAGTTACTCCCTTTCGATTTTATCGATTTCGATC
This sequence comes from Atherix ibis, assembly GCA_958298945.1. Lineage (NCBI taxonomy): Eukaryota > Metazoa > Arthropoda > Insecta > Diptera > Athericidae > Atherix > Atherix ibis. The sequence goes on from OY282610.1 coordinate 9,583,054, forward strand.
AGTTGCCATCGAATTGTCATGCTAAAGAGTAACAGTACATATAAGCACCTGTACAATGCGAAAAAAAAACGTCAAGGAAAACGTGACAAGGCAAAATAGGTAAAAATGAGAAAATAATTTAAAGAGCACATCCTGTAAAAGGTCAAAAAATGAACAAATCTAATTAAAAAAGAGTATGTGCAGAAAACATCATACACAAAAAAAAAACCGACATGAGCCTCGTTTCGTTGCTCTGCTTTTCGTTATCCTTTATTTGATTCAATTTGCACTTCCTTTTCGAGTAGGGAGCATCTTTTGTATTATAATGAATCATGATGCCTGACTCTAGGGATTTATGTAAAAATTCCTTTTTACATTGTTTTCGCTAATGAAATCAATAAATACGATTATGAAAATATCCTTCCTATTGATACTGTCAGTACTTGTTGATATGCTATTTGGTTATGAAAGATGCTTGAAAAAAATGATTTTTCTTTATTCAAATTTTTATAATATCAAAACAAAAATCAAACTTGAACATAAATTAGAAAAAATATTCATCCTTTCTACGCAACTGATCCTTGTTTACAATTATCACTTAATTAAAATCCGATGTCTCTTCTGAAAGGTTATCCAATTTATACCTTGGAAACTATACTTAAATTTAGTATTTAATTTTATTAAATTTGGATATTAATTTTATATTATTATATTAAATAAATCATGCCATTATATATTAAAAATAATATTTTTTTTAATGATTGTTTAAAGTTTCTTGCAGGACTCTATATTTTTGAGGTAATTTTTGATGACCTCTTCGAAAATTTCGTTGCTGTAATTCGGCCTTTACTTAGCCAATATTGGTTTTTAAATGTTCAAAATTTTTATTTTTTTTATTTGCAACTACAATTATATTGTAATAAGCAGATTTACATAGCAATTTAATCTTGTGCATCATGAAATGGGAGTAAACACCCATCGGCAATTCTCCAACGAATGGAAGTTATATTCCTCTAGAAAATCTCTAGGCCATTGCCTCTTAAGTCTCTGATGAGTGTTTTTGGGGGAGGGCAGTACAGGACAATTTCTCTTACAACTGGATTATGATGATAGTATAAACGGGAGTGAAATTTTTAATAGCGGGAAATGCACAGGTCTCTGAACAAAGGGGACCATCATAAAAAGCGGCCATCAACAATTTTACGGAGGATTTTGGATTGTAAGACCTGGATGCGATAGGAATTGGAACGTTTCGTTCAACCCCAAAGATCAATTCCATAAGTCCAAATAGGTTTTATAATTGTTTACTTTTGATTGTTAGCGTTTATCCAGTAGTCTAAGAAGTTATAGGTAATGTTTAGTGGCTTCAATTTTTATTGGTCTAGTATGAGGGTTCCATGATAACCTCTTGTCCAGGTAAAGTCCCAAATATCGTACTCTATCATATTGTGTAATCATGTTGCTATTAAGGTATAAAGGGGTAAGTTTTCCTTGACTCTTCTGTTCATTTACCCTCACTCTCTATCGCTTAAACCAGGACTGAAGGTTGTGTACACGTACATGGAATTGTAAATTGTTGGAAGCTACAATATGTCAAGATATGTGAGTATGGCCGTATCATCTGCATAAATAGCAATAATAATATTATGATCAGATGGGATGTCATGGGTATAAAAATTATATAAAATAGGACCAAGGAAGCTGCCTTTTGGGACTCCGGCTAGAATAGGATATATTTCGAAGGATTATGAGTTAATTGCAACTTGGCAATGACATTGGGAGAGATATGAATTTATGATAAGGTATTATTGGGTTGTCCGGAAAGTAATTTCGTTGTGTCCCAATAGAGGATTTAATAGTATTTTTGAAGCTGATGAAGACACAATAAAGGCATTAACTGATGCAAACCGGCGAATAACAACTCGTGAGATTGTTGAGAGATTAAATTTATCGAATTCGACCGTTCATGATCATTTGAAACGGCTAGGTTTAATCTCAAAGCTCGATATATGGGTTCCTCATCTTCTTACGGAAAAAAATTTGTACCGTCGCATTGACGTTTGTGATTTGCTTCTCAAACGCCAAGAAAATGATACATTTTTGAAGCATATCATCACTTGGGACGAGAAATGGGTTGTCTATAACAATGTTAAGCCCAAAAGATCTTAAAGTAGAAAAGATTAACCTACTCAAAGCACTTCGAAAACCAATATTTATCAAATATAAAAGTTTATGCTATGTCTTTGGTGGGATTTCAAAGGAATCGTTTATTTTGAGCTTCTACCGAGTAACACAACGATTAATTCTGAAGTGTACTGTTATCAGTTGGACAAATTGAATGATTCAATTAAAGAAAAAAGGCCAGAATTGGTCAATAGGATAAGTATAGTGTTCCAACTCGGCAAAAGCTTTCAGAATTCGGATGGGATACACTGCCACACCCACCATACTCTTTAGACCTAACACCTTCCCATTATCATTTATTCCGGTCTGTACAAAATTTTTTAGACGGTAAAATGTTTAATGAGGAGGTCAAAAATCACTTGGATCAGTTTTTTTGTCAGCAAAGATCAAAAATTTTATGAGCGTGGAATCATGCTACTGCCAGAAAGATGACAAAGGATATTGGATCAGACTGGACAATATTTAATTGAATAAAATATTATAATAAAAAAATCGTCTTTAAATCACCAAATCTTAAAATTGGTCATTTAACAAGTACTTAGCCTACAAAAGAAAAACGAAAATTTTGGAAAGGTGGCAATTTATTTTTCCACATAATCTCCTTCCTACTGCGATGTCCACAGTCTCAGCTATCTCATGAACCTTCAATCGACGGTCTGCCAACACGAGATCGTGGACTTTTTTAGCGTTTTCCTCCGTAGCAGCCGTTTTTGGGGCACCTGGGCGTGGCTCATCAAAAACCGACGTGCGGCCACGAACAAACTCGTTGAACCAATTCTTGACGGTCGCCATCGAAGGAGAAGAGTCACCATACACAGCATCGAAGCGATCTTTGATTTCGCTGCGCGTTTTCCCTTCCAAAAACAAGAATCTAATCACCGAACGATATTGTTCTTTTTCAATTTTTGTGCAACCGACCGACACGCTCGCTTTCAAAGGCTCTCAAAACAAAACTAATGAAGGGAAGCGGCTGAAACTTTGACAGTAGGTTACTAAAAGAATGTACTGCACGATGGTAAATTTCTTTTGTGACAGCAGTTTCTTTTGTGACAGCAGTTCCATCGGGCGGTGAGGCTAAGTACTTGTTGAATGACCCACGTACACCTCCTGCGAATATTTTGTGCAATAAAGTTAAAATTTCTCAAGTTGTGTATTTTGTGGTACTACCTTGTTGAAATCATGTATTATTCAAATTCAAAAAAAATTTAAAGGACACGTGGTTTTTTTTGAGTTTACGCCCAAAAAACTCGGTTATGAAAGTTAAAAAGCCAAGTTATTGTCCAAAGTAATATGGGCCAATGACAGCTTTAGACCAAAATGCACATTTTGGTCTAAAGCTGTCATTGGCCAATAAAAAAAAAAACTTTTTTTTAAGCAGAAATTTTCGTTATTAAAACAAGAAATCATTATAGTTTCATCCCCTTACCCCTCAACCATTTTTGGTTAGAAACAAGTTCAAATATTGTTGATCAAATTTTGCCTCAAAACTTTTTAAAACCATTTTTATAATGAAAAGTTAATTTTTATTGATTTTATTTAGGCCCAGTTTCTTGTATATATATCCTGTTCATATTTGCTACTTTATCATTTTATAAAATAGTTCAATTTTATGAAATTTTATTCCACGCCAATTTCTATACTTTTCATAACCATTTGGCTTTTCTTCCAAACGACCTATAACCAACTTGAAAGAAAAAAAATTCTGTTATACCCTCACTTAGAAAATTAAGGACCAACCGGTGTCTTCTTATAAAATAAAATTGCCCCTTTACATCTGGCATAAACTTTTCTTTTATTGTTATATGGGTTTAAGTACATTCACTGCAATTTTCGAACACATCCCCATCCTTCACTATTGCTTCTGCTAGTAAAGAAGTATACCACCTCCAGAACATTGGTGTTGCTCCTCTACAATTTCTCGTTTATTAGTCTCATTTTCATCTTTAATTTTTCATTGTCCCTTATCCTCTCAACCAAACTTTCACCAATACCAAAGCAATTTTTTTTTCCTACTCTCTAAAACATTACAATTGTTTATCGAAAATTTGCTATACCAATAAAAGGGTTATAGTAACTAGACAGAAACTATAATTTAATTTAATTATTTTTATTTGAAAGTAATATTATCAGCCATATTAAAATCATCAAATACTTATCAATAATACTCTGGTACTGGTAACGAAAAATCATAATAAAAATTGTAACGAGCCATACATGACTGTGCACTCTAGAAGACATGAAATGGGAATGTAACATTCAAAAGAAATGAGGAAAAAAAACCCTTAATTCAAAGTTGATTTAATCTTATGTATATATTCGAAAATATTTATAATAAGCTACCCCATTCATAGTTGTCCCTTCTTTTATTTCTTTTTTCTTTTTTTGGTGGAATATCTTCAATGATATGATAATATTGTCTCTTAAGTAATCAATATTCATTTGAATAAACTAAAAAAAGAACAAGTAAATAAAAGAAAATAGCAAATAAATCATTTTGAATAATTTAAAATGTTGCCATAAATTTTATGATCATCATCCACATTTGCATGGTCTCGTCAATAATGTAGAAGTGAATTTCTCAATCGACTGAAAATATGAATATTTAAAATACGAGTAGTAGTCATCATACATGCATAATAAATTCATAGTCTAAATGTCAGTCAGTCTGATCTTAAGGATGTGCACAAAAGTACGACTATGTAATATATATGTTATAATATACACTCACTAATAACATCTAGACTACTTGCGGCCAACGAGCACGCACTTACATCTTTCATAAAGGATTCCATATGCGTCCTAACAGAGGGTGTCTACACACCCATTCCTCGCCATTATTTGATTATATTTACTATGCATAAACATATCTCAATAATATATTCATCACCAAATGGAAAGGGTTAACCTCTTAACAACAGTTCAAATGTGCTAAATGTCTCTTAGGGTTAAAATTCAAAACAAATTCTGAAAATATGCCCGTCTATACATATTATCATCTCTAGACGAAAAAAATATCAAACAATTTATAATTTTCGATTTTTTATAATAAACAAGTTTAAAAAAAAAAAAAAAAAAAAGAATATTTTTACAAAATCTACAAAAATAAATATTTTTTTTATCAGATTTTTTTTTTTTAATAAAAATTTAACAATACAAACAAAAAAAATCTATATTCTGTCAATAAATATCTGGAATTATTCATTTAAAATGGGTGCACAAAAAATTATTTTGCTTTTCGGTTGGTATTAATGTATCTAATTATCACGTGGAGTTTTGGCGTGATCTGTCAACTGGTCTGTGTACAGCTGTTTGGTTATATTAGGTATGTCAAATGTGTTCTGCGTTTTTGAACATGGAAGAAATTACGGACAAAGAATTTTGCTGGAAATTTTGCATTGGCAGTAAAATTTCTTATAATCAATCGGTGCCAATATTGAAGAGAGATTATGGTGAGTCAGCTTTATCGAAAACATAGAAAAACAAGTGGCATAAGACATTCAAATATGGCCCAATAGTGATTGAAGACTCATCTTATTTTCGTCGACCTCCAACGTCTGGAACGGTCGAAAAATGCCGCAAAGTAAGGACAATGGTGCCGGATAAAGCTCAAAGGAGATGACTCAGAATATTGACAAGCCACACGAGTCTGTTCGAATTAGTTAACTTGAGTTTTTGGATATGATACACCGAAAAGGCTGAATTTTCTGAACAAAGAACGACCTAATTTTGATTCTACTTCCAATGTAACGCTTAATAACAAGTGATGAAATATGGGCTCATGAGTTTGACATGCAAACCTGTTGAACACTCTTTGGAATGGCGCTTCTATAACCAGTTAAAACCAAGAAAAAATACGTCAAATTCCAAATCATTAATTCAGTTACTGCTGCAAACAATTCACTATGCAGCAATATCATAAAGCCATCGATTTTATAGGTTCCTTATTAGAAAATAAAATGCATTATTTCGGGGGTATTTTTAGATTGAATTTGGCGCCAGAGGATTCTCTAGTTCACCTTTTATGCCCTAATAACTCCAGAGATTTACCTTTTTATGTTTTTTTATAAACCGATATTTCCAAGTTTACTAATCTAATTAACTTTTCCTGATATTCTCAGGTATTCCCTAAACCTGCATGTTTGTTCCTATAAACGACAAGGTTAGCATATTCAATATTCCAGTCCGTCTCCATATCTTCTTTTCAACATACATAAATGGTACGGTATGCTTTCCAGCTACCAAAAATAACCAAAATGCTTCCAAATTTAAATACAACTAATCCAAAATTGGTTTACCAAATGGACAGTAAAAATGAATGAACGGAAATGTGAACATGATCCTCCCACATACCTTAACGACAGCAATATACCATAAGACACTAAAGTTTGATACATTTACTTGCTCACATTTATAGATCTCCCCACAAAACCAGCGACAGGCATTGATCGTGGGGCAGGTATTGATGGAAATGCCTGCTGGATAACTCCTATCGTCATTATTCCCCCTAATCCAGACGGACGATTTTAAGGACTATTGTCACGAAGATATCGACTGCCTCTCTAGTAGTCCTTGAGTCCAATAACAGGGTTACCCGGCGCTAGGGACCCGCAACACAGTAATGTGCATCTTTTATTTTCACTTGGAATCGGGTGCAGTAAAAAAGCACGTGCTCCGCGCTCTCTACCACCCCGTCACAAAAATGGCACATTGGTCTAACATCCAATTTAAAGCGGTATTGATAAGCCCGAAGACATCCATGTTCGGTCAACAGATGGGACAGGTAGTAGAAATGGGACGGTGATTCCATCCGCCATTTAGAGCAGTATCCCAGCGATTTTGCCACAGCCTCCTGGATTCCTTTCTTTCCTCCTTGCTGGAGGAGGGAAGAATTCCTTTCTTCCCCACGCGCTACCGCATTACTCTTACTTCTCCTGCGGTAAAGCTTCTGTCACTATTCTGCCAGAATTTCGATCGGCATCATTCTGCCCACAACACAACCTGGTGATGTATTTCGGAACTCCCATTAGGCCCAAAGCATTAAGGATACAATCCCATCCTCACGAGTTGACTACATTCTTTACGTCAAGGACAATAATCGCGCAATATTTTAAGGAACACATTCTTAACCTCTTGCCTACGATAGCCTTACGCATAGTGCTAACGACCAAATCGATAGCATCTAAAATGAAGCTATAACGAGTCGAGATCAAACATGCAAACCTGTTGAACACACTTTGGAATGGCGCTTCTATAACTAGTCGCGATCAAAAGAAATCACTCCAAAGTCGCCGCTTCATAAGCAAGCTTCAGAGTGGCTCTTCCATAACCAGTTTAGACCGAAAACACCTCGTCCATACAAACTAGTTAACCTGTAGTTTTCCATCGGCACCTATACGAGTACATTGATGGTGGCATTATTTCGACTCTTCGTAGTAGTGCTGGAAGTCTTCAACTATAATCGCCTTCAGCTCCTCGGATACATGTAACGTCCTCTCAGATTATATGTTTTTTATCATGGGGTGAGTCACGCACACACTATGCTCAAGTGCAAAAGGTAGCTGAGAGAAGGGCAGGAATCATTTTTTCCAACAAAAAAAAAACTAATTGATTTTTATGGTCATATGACAGGAAATGTGCTCATGATAGAGCGTCAAGGTGACAGTAATGTCCGATCTGACTCAAAGAACCGTTTTTCTGAGTATTTTCTGGACTTTTTTTATCAGCTCCAAAATTAATTAATGGTCTGCCCTCACAAAAGCTCTCACTCATTCCACATTTTCATCAGTTGTTAATTTTTAAGGCCTCCCTTCAAAAAAAATTTCGTTAGTTTACGACGGTACATTTCCACCCTAAAGCTTTTACTCTTGAGAATAAATGTTCCTAATAGCCTCCGTGCAACTTATCGTAAATCAAGCTCCGGGTGACCCGGATTCACTTATGATGATCTATAAGGTTACATAGTTTCCGGATGAAGTTGAAGCTTATACTGCATGTCTAGGAGAAACTAACCGAGAAGCTATGTAGAGTAGAAATCCACAATGTAGTCAGATCGATCTCATGGGTACCGGTCCCGAGAAACTGGTACTACACGGCTAGGGGAAACAGTTTTATCCGTCGTGATCTTAATACTCCATTTATTCGTGAACTGTGCATCTTCCGTTATAAAAAATTCCATTCGCATCTACCTTTAGAAAGAGATCTGCTTACTTCCATCCTTCGCCTACCATCAAAAAGGACGATGGTCGGTCGCAAGATTATTCGAATTTATAAAATAAATTACTCCCGTTCTTGGGGAGGCATCGATGGGTGTATTTTTCCCTTAAAAAGTCTGCTTTTGACAAATTTTATGTGGTTTATATCTTTCTAAAAAATTGGGGTACATAATTTCACTCTGAACTGCATACACAAATGAAAAAATCCCTAATTTTACAAAAATTACCAAATATTATTCAGTTTCTAAATTCGAAAGCTTGGCAAATAATTAATGAACTTTTCATATTATTAACATTAGGACTGCAATAACAAAAACCAATTCGAAATAATTAATTTCAACTAAACTGTTTCGATATTAAGATGATAATAAACTTTCGTAAAGAAGAATATTTTCTAATTAAAATGCAAATTATTTATAGACTTACAAAAGAAAAGAAACAAACAATTCTCCGTTCTTATAGCTGACAATTTTATAGAAAAGAAAAAAAAATATTAATAAATGGAATATTCTAAGTTTGTTAATATTTTAATTCTAAAGATTATGCAGTTGGTAATAAAATGGAATTCGTTATGATCTAAATTCAAAGTGAATCCAATTAGCTTAAAATTGATTAGTAAGATTTTCGTTAGTAAATTCAAGTGTTCACTGTAAAAGTGACTATTCCAAGTATCGAATATAAATAAAACATCAATCAATGCCGTAAATAATGTTAGTTTTTTTTTTTATAGTCATTTCAATGAGGAATGTTCTATTTTCCAAGAGGCGGATATAAACACTACGAACGATAATGATTAGAGCGTAATAAAATCGAAATTGTGAAAATGGTAAACAAATTGTAAGGGACTGCGATGACCCATCTTGTCATAAAAATCGAATCGCACAAAATCGATAAAAACCACCACTTGGACGCGGATCCCTTAACTGGACGTACCTGAGAGAGCCTGGATGGCTAAGGCTATTATTATTAATCACTATCGATGACTTAAGCCAAAATTTATTCTATTGCTTACCATGAATGATAGATAGACAAGGTAGTAAACGAGAATGGAATACTATTCAAGAAGAAAAAAATCCAAAGCTATCGATATCGTTGAACAAATTTCAAAAGGAAGAGAACTCAGGAAGAGGAATTTTCCTTGAAATATAAACACACTCAAATCTACCAGCTCAAACGTAAAAGAAAGAATACCCGCAGATTTGAGCATCAAATAAAATTTGATTGAATATTTGCTTTGAGATTTATTAAGATACTCTTTCACTTGAAAGGACACACTCAAGTGTCCTTAATAGTGCATGTAACTGTGCCAATCTATCAAGGATATCCACTATAATTCCGTACACAACTAAATTCAATATTATTTCCGATAGGATTTACAGAACTATTGTAGTTTTTATGTTCTCTTTTGAAGAGAAAAGTAATTGGATCGTAGTGGTAGTGATAGTATTTGTCTTCTTGTAATAATTACACAACATATACTTCTTCCAAGCGTACGTTGTATAATTATTACAAGAAAACAAATACTATCACTACTGCTACAATCCAATTACTTTTTGAAACTACAAAGACTTACTTTTTCTTGGAACAGTTTTATTTTATTTTTATACATCAATGTTATCCACTTCAAAGTAGGTCCCTTGGGCAGTTATACAAATGTGGAGGGGTTGTTTCCACTCTTCGTAGCAGTGCTGGAAGGGTTCAACTGGAATTGCCTTCAGCTCGTTGGCTAGGCTAATTTGGATGAAGTCTGTTCCAGGCGTTTTTTTTAATCTCTGGAACTAACTGATGGAGATGGCCATGTGGCAGAGGGCGGAATTGTCATTGTGGAGCATAAAAGTTACTGCAATGATGCAAATGACCCTTTTTCTGAGTCTTGTTAAGACTCAATCATAAGCTTCTATGTTAATCAATGGCCTGAATATGTAGGATTTTGAAGGTGCCCTTGAGCGCGGTTTATTTTCCAGTACTTCTCGGCACTACAAAAAAGTTTTATACCACAGAAAAATAACGAAACTTTCTGAGGACACACTCATCAGCCCCAAAGTTAATAATCCACATTTTCATCAGTTTTCAATATTGAAGATCTCCCTGAATAACAAAAAATAACGAATCCTTTCAAGGACTTCTTCATCAGCATCAATGCTAATCGATGGTCTGGCCTCACAAAAGCCCTCACTGGTGCTATATTTTAATCAGTTTTCATTGTTGAACGTATTTTTTAGTAAGGTCCTTTTTTCGCCCTTTGAAAATACTTTGATGGTACATCTTTACTGCAAATTTCACTGATCCCCTTTTCAAGAACTTCTTCATACTTATCGACGGTCTGGCCTCATAAAAGCCCTTCATTTTAATCAGGTGCTACCATTTTAATCAATTTTCATTCTCGAACGTCTCTTTTAGCAAGGTTCCTTTTTTTCTGCTGAAAATAATTTAAACGGAATGTGCCTACCTCCCCCCGCATAGGCTTACCAATTCACTAAGCTTAACATAAAATTAGAAGTTACACTTTTCGTCACGCACTAGAAAAAACACAACTTCACTTATGACGCTCTGAGGGATCCACTGAGTTACCGTATGGGGTTGAAACTTATTGTCCACGTCCAAAAAGAAGTAACTGAAACCGTGCACATTAATCCCTTCGCAGTATATCAGCAAATATCGATAATGCAGTGCTTAATAGAAATTTTTTCTTATCATGTTTGAATCCAATTCGATCGGTAGTCACTGATAACGCTTTAAGTGATAATTCTGATCTTTTTTTCATTACTATTATTGTGCTTATTAGAGATTAACCTACAGGGATGTCTCATTACTTTTATGCTACATCTCTTATATATATAGATAAACTTGAAAAAATTAAAAAATTTTCCCAATATAAAAGATAAATTATTTCTTTTGTTCCTGATTTAGATACTGTTTGGGGAAAAAAACTATTGCCATAAGATTTGGAAATTTTACAATCAATAAGTCCAAATTGGTTTCTTTTTAATATGCACAAATAAATAATAAAATAATACAATCCGAAGAAATGGCATAAATTCATTAAAAACTCGTACTGAAAGTTTTTCCCTTTAGATTAAAGTACTATAAAATATTTAACGGTCGCCCATAATATGATCAGATGTTCCTTAAAAGTTTAATGAAAAAACTGATAAGAAAAAAACACACTTTTTATTTTTGCATGGAGTTGATTTCTTTTTATCTTAAATTGGATGAGGTGAGGTTGGAAGTGGTGGAGGAGCAGCTGATGAAAGTTATGTACATGGAAATTTTCGATAAAAGAGAAAATTCAAATGAAATCGAGAATATTTCTCATCTGCAAATAAATTCCCATACACAGAATCCAACAATAAACGATACGATCAACCCAATAATTATACAAACAAACCATCGCTGGAGGAAGAATGGATGGCGGCTTCCTATTTTGGTAAGGTTCCGAATAAATTCTCTGTAAATATAGAAATCATCTATCCTACCAGATAGCGTATTTGATTGTAGTTTATTTTTTATTTTAATTCATAAAAATAAACACACAGCGTTCTTGAAAAACATACAAAAATACCTGCCTTTCGATAATGATAAATATTTTGAATTTGAACTGTAATAACATGTCGTCAAAACGTAATAACATCAGACCGAATACGATACAGACTACGAGTGCGATTATACGAAAATTTGAACATGGAAATGGAAAATGCAAAAGAAAATCCCAAAAAAAAGATTAAAATTAGAATAAAAATCAACACACAGTATGAGTAGAAGAGCTATAAATTCTGAGTCGAACGCATTCTTTTCAAAGAAAATATAATAACAAACTTACTAACGTGCATACAGAATGTGTATTTGCAAATGTTTAATCATATTAATGGTGATTTTTAAGAAATTTTTCATTTAAATCGAATTTATTTCGAAAAGGAAACCACATTAATTTAAGTCTGTTTTTAATTAAATTTCATTATTTTCATATTCAGCTTTTTATTTTTTCAATAACATTTTTTTAACTACAATCAAAAAGAAAAATATACACTTTAAAATGATCAAGTTTAAATAAAGATTAAGAAATTGAATATTTATAATTAAAATTAATGAAAAAAAAACAAACAAACAAACAAACAAAAATAAATAAATTTACTTACGCAAGTCAAAGTAGAAAATTATTGGTTAAACTTGAAAACAAAACAAATTAAATAATTTAAAAAAAAATTATTTCAATTCTATTTATTATGTCGTGTCTCGTTAATATTGGTCTTTGGAAAATAATCTTAAAGAACGAGTGGATCAAGATAAAAAGAAAAAGAAGATTTCAGGACACTGCACTACCGACACCAATCGATAATGTGATGGTGGCGGCAATAAGAAACGGTGGCAATACCGGTAACAGTGGTGCTGGCGGCAGTTAATGGCAACAGTACCGATGACGTTCGAACAGGACGGTCAGTGACGCTGGAGAGGATGAATTTATAATCAAGCGAACTGGCAAAGTATCCTCGGAGCGAATAAAATGGGAAGAATTATTTTCTTTCTAAAAAAAATTGCTTTCGAAGAATGCGCGGATTAATTGACTTCCCCAAACAAGTTGGTACCGTGGAAAATAATCATCGAATTATTCAATTTTGTTATTGTTTTCTTTGCGAATGCTTATTTTGAATTTTCGCTACCTTCCTTTTTTGTTTTTTTTTCTTTGTACATTGTTTTATTTGTTTTTTAATTTAATTCTATCTTTTTCTTGGATTTTCAATAAAACTGTTAACTACTTGTGACCTTTGTCCTCTTTTTCTTATCCCAACTACCCAATATGCTCCGTTTTATAATCTGTCGATTTTTTTTCTCCCTGTTAATTATTAAGGGCAGAGTTGTGGTATAGGAAAAAACTTGAAAATTAAAGCTAAAATTCATTATTGTGCTTGGAAGAAAGAAAAATAGTCAAGAGTTTTTTTTAATTTTTTTTTTAATTCGATTTAAGGTGTAAATTAATTGATTTGAATTTACGTACTTTTTGTAGCCGTATGTCGAAAATATCGTCTCTTTTATGGCTTGTTCAAATTTTAGGGTGATTTTTATTGCAAATATAAGAGATTATTTGATTTGTTTTTGCCTTAATTTCAAAATCCGTTGAAATTAGTTAAAATGGAAATTCAAAGCGCATCGGGAGCAATGAACTTTTCCCCCATTATTTGCCAAAGATTCTATTTTTTTTTATGCAAACAAAATAAAATCTTTAATTTTAAAGCAATTCCTGAAGGGAGGAATAGATGGTATGGTGTTTTTTGTGGAAGTTCTGATGTGTGCAAAATCGATAAATTGAAAGTCATAATTTTCAATATTTATGTCAAGATTTTTTCTTTATAAATCGTTTTATAAATCAGAAGGGATAAAGAAAAGACATTTTACTATTTCCAGACATGACGAAATGGTCTTAGTGGAAAGAAATTTACATCCAATTCTCAAGTGATAGCCGAAATTGAGGCCTACCATATTTTACAGATTTGGACAAATTGTACTACAATATACAAATGGTATACAAATTTGGAATATCGTTTGGCGGGGTATATCAAGTTAAAAGGAGACTATGTTTAAAAATAATTCAATTTTTGTTGAATAAATAATTTTTTTTCATTTATCACTGACTTATCATACTGGCTTCGTAGCTATTAATGATAATAATTTGGGAAAACCAAGTGAGGCAGAGCATTCCATATTTGGATTGAACGATTAAAAAAAGGGATCCCTATATTTTACAGTACGCCTGAAAAGAGAATTCAAGGTAAACTGAAGTGCATTCTTGGGTAAACAGATATTACGGTGAAAAAATTGTATGAGCGGAATGCAACTATCCAATTCACTGAAACACTATTTATGGAGAAAAAAATGATATAAATAAGGAAATACAGGAGACATTACGTCGATGTTGCAGTGAGTCTAATGACTCCATAATATTTTTGTATCCTACTAATTTTATCGCTTGATTTTGTATCACATCTAGTAAGTGCAATGATCTTTAAGAAGCGCCTTCCTATACATGGGAATTATGTTCCAGTTTGGGGTGAAAATTGGCTAGATCAGATGGAGGGGGAAATGTCTTGATCATTCCGTATTGAAATATCGCTGGTGATAAACTTCATTGCAGTATCAATATATAAATGAAACAAAAAAATAACAAATTAATTTTTTGTTTCATTTATAACTGACTTCTCATACTGCCTTTGTAGCTATTTATGATTGTAATGATTTGGGAAAATCGACTGAGGCAGAGCATTCCACATTCGACATCAATGGTTATATCTTACAGTACGTGTATGTTTGAAAAGAGTATTCCGGGTAAACTGATGTCCATTCCTGGCGAAACGGGTATTACGGTTATATAATTGTAGGAGCGGAATAGAACTAGCCAATTCTCTGGAACTTTTTATGGAAAAACGCATCTGCCTATACATGGGAATTATATCCCAGCTTGGTTACTATGGAAACCATATTGACGGTCACTGATGAGTTTCCTTGTTTCAAGATATTCCATTAGCTGATAGTTCATCAGTATTTTCATGACCTTAGAAAGAAGTGGTGTTAGTGTAATGGATCGTTAATTGGAGGGGGAAGAGGATTTTTCTTTTTTTCATTTATGCGCATAAATACCAAAAGAGAAAGATTTGTGGAAAAGCTTACGCAGTAGTTCTGTTAGTATTGAAGAACACCTCTTCAGAACTATAGGGGTTATACCATCTGGACCAGCGGATTTGTGCACATCCAGATCGCAAAGCACTCAGTACGAGTGCAGAAATGAGTTTGCCCCATAGAAAATTCAACGCGCTCCAATACAGGCGGTGGTAAGGCAAAATCAGGAAAAAAGCAAGATGAGACAAAGTGATCCACGAACAAATTGGCCTTGTCTTTTGAGCTAACAACTGCAGTTTCATAATAAAATAGTATTTGAATGGATGAGCAAGCAGAATTTTTGATTAATTTTATTTACTAGTTGCAGATGTTTTGGATCTTTTTAAAATAAACTTCAAGTGTCTGGCACTCTGCCTTGCCCTGGAAACTGAAACAATACATTCCCTATACTTACCACCTGGTAATACAATCATACCTCTCACAACGGTATTTTCTAGAGTCCGTGAATATTGAACACTTCCCAAGTACTCAGCGAGTTCAATTCCATTGGTTTTCAAAATCCTTCGTAAAATTGTCAATGCTCCTTTTTATTTCCCTTCGTACATGAATTGACCGTTTCTCATTATAAAAAGTTTCATGCTTTCTCGTTATAAAAAGTCAATCATATTATCTCAATTTTCTTATAAGAGAACTATCCCCCAATAGCACCGCTAATCGCTTAAAAAGGTAATGGCCATAAGAATTATTAAGCTAATCATTATAATGACACTTTTAATAACGAATCTTCTTATTATCTGTAGTAGTTGAAGATATCTTACTTAATAAAAAAAGAAGAAGAACTTATTGAAAAACTTCAGCCTCTTTGTCTTTGGAATTCTTTCCATCTAATGTATTTTGCTGACTTTAAAATTAAAAAATTCTGTTGGAGTAAGATCAGGGCTAAAGAATGGATAGGATATAACGAGCACTTCTCAGCCAGGCTTCAATAATTTTTGCAACGTCTGACATTATTCTTTTATGATTGGCCAATTCTGGCCGTTCTGGATAACTAACTTCATTCAATTTAGACAGTTGTTAATAGTATGCATCTAAACTGATAGTTAGGTTCATTGGTAAAAGTGCAAAATAGACAGTTTAGTTGCAATATCGTTTCCGTATTCATAACATAACCTTACTTTCTATTTTAAATAATCTATTATTAAATAAATATATTTTTTATTTAAATTTTAATAAAATTTTTACTTATTTATATTACCCAAATTATGCTATTATACATAAAATATAATATTATTTAAATTAAAGCAATTTCTGAGAGAACTCGAATTTCTTGAAGTAAATTTTTAAGATATTTTTAAACAATTTGGTATGTAATTATACCATTACTTGATGGGTGTTGGTTTTTAAATGATCTAAAAATTACATACTATTTATGTTAATTATAAAATTTGAAAGAAAAAAACAAAGTGCTGTGGTTTCAATTACACGATGTTGGAGGCCAATTGTCATCACTAAATATGGAAATACGCGTGCTCAGAACTTTTCGTGCAATAATTCAAAAATTTGTCTTGTTGTGTTACTTATGGTATCTTGTTGAAACCATACATGAACCATTATCCAAACTAAAATCTTTAAGTTCAAATTAAAAACATACTGTTATCATACAAGACATAGTGCTCAGAATTTACAGTAACATTCTCCTCTCATTGATCCTTTCAGATCAATGAGACACCCAAACTTCTGAATTTTTCAGAGCTCTATATACCACCTTGATCAAAAAGTTACCGGAATTTATTTAGCAAATTAAAAATACAAGTTTATTCATCTAAATCTATATTGTCCCCTTCAAAGTAATCCCCATCAACTTTAACACACTTATGCCAGCGCTTGATCCAATCCTCGAAACATTTTTTATATTCGGTTTTCGGTATGTCCATCAGTGCTTCCTGCGATTTTTCCATTACTTCCTCTCGGCGGTTGAAACGCGTTCCCCGTAATGGTTTTTATTTTAACTCGATTGAACAGAAAGAAGTCACAGGGAGCCAAATCAGGTGAATTTGGTGGTTGTTGGATGGTATTTGTTGCATTTTTCGTCAAAAAATTACGAATAATGATGGCACTGTGCGACGGTGCGTTATCATGGTTCAAAATCCACGAGTTTTCTGCCCACAATTCTGGTCTCTTTCGGCAAATTGCTTCACACAAACGTCTCATAACGCCCAAATAATACTCTTTGTTTACTGTCCGGCCTTCTTGCAAAAATTCATGATGCACTACACCGTTGTAATCCATGAAAACCGTGAGCAATCCCTTCTTTTTTGACTGAAAACGACGTGGTTTTTTTGGTCTCGGCTGATTTGGTGAACGCCATTCACTTGCCTGATGTCTGGATTGCGTGTCGTACTCATAAACCCTCGTCTCGTCTCCAGTAATGATCCTTTTAATGAATGTGGGATCGGATTTAGCCTCGTAAATTATGTCTTTTGCGACGTCAACACGGTCTCTTTTTTGCATGAAATTGAGGTCTTTTGGCACCAACTTTGCTGCTACACGACGGAAACCTAAATTATTAACCAAAATGTCTTGGACGGATCCATAGGCAATGTTCAAGTGCTCCGCTATCTCTCTGACGGTTAATTTGCGGTTATTGACAAACATTTCTTTTACTTTATCAATGTTTTCGTCGGTTTTCGATGTCGATGGTCTGCCACTGCGTTCATCATCTTCGATTGACTCACGACCACTTTTGAACCGCTTGTGCCACTGGTAAACGATCGTTTTCTTTAGAGAATCATTGCTGAAACACTTTTCCAACATTTCCATCACTCGCGCACCATTAAATCCGTTTTTTACGAAAAATTTAATACAAGTTTGTTGTTGCAAATTTAAATCCATTGCTAAAATTGTAAAAAATAGCCAACACAGACAAAGGTAGATGTACTCTTGGCTACGTAACTTATGCAAATGTCAAACTATCACGCTAAGATTTAGAGGGAATATCAACAACAGATGTACCAACTTAACAAAAAAAAACAGAACTCAAATCGCAACGATGGGAGCGCCACACTTTTTGATCAAGGTGGTATGATAATAATTTCTTACTGACCTAACCACCGACCAATAAATAAGCCTTATCGCTGAAGAAAATTTTGTTCGAAAACAACAAAAAATCGTGGCTGCGCTAGAATTACAATTTTTATAATAAAAATTGTACAAATTTAAACGCATCTTTTGATTATTAAAGAATTTAAAACATTAAATGGCAAACTTTAACCTATACAAATTTAATTTTATATACTCGTAGTACAATATACAATATATAGGGTTTGACAATAAGAGTGATACGATTTCTAAATGACGTTTCGGCCATTTGTAATATGTCATGATCTGTCGTTTTTTTCATTGTATTCAGTTATGTTTACAATTTTATCATGGAGAGATATACGGAAGAACAACATTTACAAATTATTCAATTTTATTATCAACATAATCGTTCTCCAATTGCAACTTTTCGTGCGCTCTTGCCATTTTATGGTCGTAATAATCGTCCAACTGTGCTCGCTATTCGTCGAATAGTTAAAAATTTCGAGCGTACATTTTCTTTACATAATTTTCAAGTGCCAATAAAACAAAAAACCGCTCGAAGTAATGAAAATATTGCACTCAAGAACTGAAGCCATTGGACCACCGTAAACGTCGAGAATTTGCTGATTTTGTCTTGGAACAACTTGAAAACGATAACGATTTTTATAAGAAAATCATCTTCTCCGATGATGCTCACTTTCATCTGAGTGGTGCGGTAAATAAACAAAACTATTCAAGATTGACAGTTTGGTGTGGTTTTTGGTCTAATGGAATCATCGGTCCGTACTTCTTTCGAAATGAAACTGGTAGCGATATAGATCGATGATAACCAACTTTTTATGGCCGAAATTGGAAGAAGTTGATCTTGACAACATCTGGTTCCAACAAAACGGGGCTACGTGCCACACAGCACGTGCAATAACAGAATTATTGCGAGAAAAGTTTGGAGATTCGATTATTTCAAGAAATTGTGACATTGAATGGCCTCCAAGAAGTTGTGATTTAACACCAATAGACTATTTCTTATGGGGTTATTTGAAATCATTGGTCTTTAGCAATAAACCAGACTCTCTTCAAGCTTTAGAAGTCAATATTTAACATGCTATTCATGACATACGACTTGATTTAGTGGAAAAAGTGCTCGAAAATTGGGTTCATCGAATTCGTTCCTGCAAAAAAAAGTCGTAGAGGCCATTTGAATGACGTTTTCTTCAGAACTTAATTGTATCAATTGTACTTCACATTAAATAAAAAACATTTGAATTTCCTTAACAATAAGTGTGATTTTTTTAAAAAGAAATCATATCACTCTTATTCGAAAACCCTTTATACGTAGGCTACTATATATATTTCTGGCCTAGGCAACACTAAGTGTTGCCAGGTGCGATCTGACATTTCCATTGGAAAGTTTGACATTTTTTAGCATAAACGTACTCAGAACGTTTTGACGTACGACTATCATTTGTGTTGTTTACAGTGACTTGAAAAAATCAATTTGGCAAAAAAATGGAATTAACTCGTGAACATTTTCGTGCGATCATTTTTCACAACTTTCGACGTGGATTATCACGACAAGAGTGCATCGATGAACTTAAATCTTTGTATGGCTATGAAGCACCTCCTATAGCACTGTGAAAAACTGGTACAACGAATTCAATCGTGGCCGACGCTCGCTCAAAGACGAATTCCGTGAAGGTCGTCCAAAAACAGCCGTTGTTCCAGAAAACATCGATGCCGTACGTGAACTGATAATGCAAGACCGTCATGTGACATACCGTGAGATAGAGGCATGCCTAGGCATTTCTCCCACCAGCATACATTCGATATTGCATGAACACCTGGCCGTAAAAAAGGTTTGTTCTCGTTGGATCCCGCACAATTTGACAATCGCTCAAAAAAAGGCTCGTGTGGATTGGTGTAAAGAAATGCTGAAAAAATACGATCGCGGTGCTTCAAAAGACGTTTATAAGATCGTCACAGGTGACGAATCATGGATCTATGCGTATGAGCCCGAAACAAAACAGCAATCGACCGTGTGGGTCTTCCAAGACGAGTCAAATCCAACGAAAGTTGTTCGTGGAAGAAGCACTTCGAAGCAAATGGTCGCTTGTTTCTTTGGCAAAACTGGTCATGTGGCGACTGTTCCGCTTGTGCAACGTAGGACGGTCAATTCTGAGTGGTACACCACCATTTGTTTGCCTGAAGTCTTCGGAGAAATTCGAAAAACGAACAAGAGAAGTCGAATCATTGTGCACCATGACAATGCGAGCTCTCACACATCGGCTCAAACCAGCGCCTTTTTGACCGGACAAAACGTCGAATTGATGGGTCATCCTCCGTACAGCCCTGACTTGGCACCCAATGACTTCTTTTTATTCCCACACATCAAGAAAAAAATGCGTGGTCAACGATTTTCGTCGCCAGAAGATGCTGTTGAAGCATTCAAAAACCATGTTTTGGAGGTGTCTCAATCGGAGTGGAAAAAGTGCTTCGAAAATTGGTTTGAGCGCATGCAAAAGTGTATAAATCTTGATGGAGAATATTTTGAAAAACAATAAAACCTTTTTCGTTGATAAATATTCGCATTTTCATTATTAGGCCAGAAATATATATAGTAGCCCACTATACTGGGCTATAAACAGCTATGAAGTGACATGGCTGTACTTTTAAACATTTAAAATGGATAATATTAACACTATGAGTTTTAGCACCATAGAAAATTCACACCAATTTTAATTATCTTTATTCTTTAATTCTATAATCGTTCTATAATATAATATAAAAAAACTAAATAGAATATTCTTTTTCATTTATATTACAATATAACAAATAAATTGCATAAATTTGAGGGTGTATATTTTACAAATTCACTTGTAGTTGGTCTAACACTTCTTATCCATGAGCTAACATAGAATTTTGTTTTATTTAAATTTATTATTTCTGGAGAAAAATATGAAATTAATTAAAAAAAAAAAAAAATATGAAAAAGCATTATAAAAATGAAAATTAAATAAACATACATAAATGAATTAAAAAAGTGAAATAAATTTTCTTGCCAAAAGACAAATTACCCATAAGGATTATGATTTATGTAGAAAACAGGCAAATAAATTTATCTAAAATAGCCTAAAATATACAAAGAAGTCGATAAAGAATAATATGAAAAATGTTATCTTTCGGAATTCTTTGGATAAAATTAAAATTATAGAGTATCACTTGAACGAAACCTCAACTATGACACGTTTATGACAAGCTCGTACATAATAATTCCATCGGAATTATCATAAACGAACGTGCTGTACTGACGGTTCCGCGGTAGGCATTAATCAATTCATGTTTATTCTTCTTTCTTCTAATTTTTTTATACATTTTATATTAACATATCATTTTCTATAAATTATTGTATATAAAAAATAATTATGATTGTCTAAGAAATAATTCAAATATTTAAAATAGAATTAACATAGTAGGAGTATATAAGCTAAAAGATTTCTAAACAAAAAATCAGTTTTATTTTTAGATGGTACGTAAATGATGCTCATTGGAGAGCGATTTTTTTCAATTAGAAAATTTTATAAAATTTTGCATCATAAAAATTATTTAGTCTAGTAATGAAAATAAGAGTTTTTATGCCATATATGACATAATATAAATACTATCCGTCATTAATAATACACTCGTAGGTGCTAACTATCTGCGCTATATCACATCCATCATATTTTTTAATTAGTACTTCATTTATAAAAGAGAATATTATAGGATAAAAAATCCAAAGATGATAAAAACATATATGAGAGCATAGAGTTCTTATTAAGAGAAAAATAAAAATATTAACAGAATCGCTATAATCATTAAATGGTTAATTTCATAACTGCTTAGGATATATGGTCTAGAAAAGAGCCCACAACAATTTATATTGGCTTGGGAATTATTTATGAAATATAATATCGGCGAAATATCCTTTTTTGGGCTTTGTAGAAATTGCCCGCTCTTTTGATGACATTTTTCAGCGTACGCCCTTATACATTTCAGCGTTAATTTCATTAATTTCGTTACGTATGTTTTCTGAAAGTTGTTCAATTATCTCCAGTTGGTTGGTGTAGACTTTCACTTTTAAGTATCTTTATAGGAAAAAATCGGCATCACCATTTTTTCACTCAATTTGGTTAGGAAACATTGGTAACAAAATTTATATTGCAGTGCTTTCAGTATGTGACGTGGCATCAAGCATCTCTCTATGTCGCTTACCAGTCATCGTAAGAGTATTGCCAACAGCGTCTTTAAAGTGATACGGACCAATAATACCGTACCACATAGTCACACTGCGAGGGTCATTTCCTCTGCGTTTTGATAAGCGCTTCTTTTATTTATCAACGCAGCTGCTTAAATCAAAATTCGCTTTGTTAGTTATTATAAATTTTCTGTAAAAATCATAGTCTTACCTATGGATCTTTTAACGTTTTCGTTTCATTGCCGGCGGCGCATGTGATACCAGAGCTGAATTTCCTCACACAACCAATTCCGATACCTAATGCCTTGTGGAGACTTCCGGACTTTAAGGTAACCTTTTACGTACCGCAGCAATATTTTTGGTTCAGCGTCGGGTATCTAAGACGGCCAGGCTTTGGTCTATCGAACACTGTACCATATTCTTCAAATTTATTCAATATTCTCTAAACAGTATAACGGCAACAGTTTGAACTAAATTATAAAAATTTTCCGTCAGTCAGGACAACAGTAGAGATATCAATTATCATTCCCAATAGCAGATACATTGTTTTTTTCAGTGATAGTCTTGCCATCCTTAAAACTATTAGTTTCTCATGAAATGACCTAGTTTTGAACAATATTCAACACTAAATAGTCGCTCGTAAAACCCTCCTTCGTCCAGTGCCGACAGCAATCCTTAATTTACCTTGTCTGTTCACAAAGTGGCATTTAACACCTTTGGCCTCTTTTAAGCAAATATATATAAAAAAAAAAGCTTTATTGACCTACAACTCATAAGCTAATAAAAGAGTATTGCTCGTCGTCCCGTCTATTTAAGCACAAAATCTGCTTAAAATTCGGATTGAATATTCAGGTCTTATCCATAATTTCCTATTTAGAAATCACGTTTATCCCACCTACCATTCCTGTGAGCTAACCCTGAAGTTCTTTACGAATAGGATTCCTCCCATAATGGAGCTTCTTTTTTTCTATGGCCCTTGCCACCTGTCCAAGCGAAACAAACCAGTAAGAAAATAACATACCAGTAAAATTTTGAAAAACGTCAAAAGAGACCGACCCAATTTTTCATGTAATTATCTTTGTGTTACAGCAGTTGGTAAATAATATTCACCAAATGTTGTTGCAATTATTAAATATTTTTATAAGTTAGATAGGTTTTTAATAATTAAACTATATTTATTCTCCATAATTATTAAATCTGAACTGACAAAATTACATTTTAATTTATTAATGTTTTTAATCTATCTTCAAAACACTCTGTATCTAATCGACACTATCTTAAAGTCTATGTTTTTCTGATTTTGAAATGTTCATACCCCATTTTTGAGTGTATAAACTTAATTTCAATTTATTATAGTAGTTGGAATGGAGAACTGAATATTATAGACTCTGTTGAACAGAAACATAATTGTGCAGACATATTTCTAAGCATTCTTAATGCATTTGATTGAGTAAGGTACTCTGGCCTTCTCTGGAAACTCAATAAATGTAAATGAGCAAAAAGGTGCTCATATTACTTTTACTCTTTGTCAAGGAGCACCCTCATCCATATACATGCACGGCAATATTGTTCCACAAAAAATTGCTATTTGTTGATAAACAAATTGAAATGAACAAGACTGTAAGGAATTGAAACGCCAAATATAACTAAAAAAAACTCTTAGACAATTCGTATACACAATATGGACTTACGGAATAGAACTATCAAATTCAATCTCTGTAAAAGAAAATTCTGGGAACAATAGTTGAAGATCCATATTATGTGGCTTGATGGTTGATCCGTCACAGCCTTGTATGTTACTTGTTACAAAAAATTTATAGCCGACTGTCATTCCATAATAATACCTTTTTCGACAAATTATCCTTACTTTCCTTTCAATCGCCTCAGCATAAAAAAGCCAACTAAGAGTAAATCTCATGGTTTAAAGAACCATCGAAAAATAAACAAAAAAAAATTCAGCGAGTCTTACAGTAGTTTCCAGTATTGAGTAACATCTAATTTATATAAATTTTATTGAATTTGAGTTTCTCACAGGTAACATAAGTTAGTCAGAATTTAATTAATCTTTTATTCTGGTTCAATTTGCGGTAGAGATAACACAATTGATTTGTGATAACTTAAGTATGGATACGTATACTTTTGATTGTAATGCATTCTACAGACGGCTCTTCAACATTAAGTTACTACTCATCGATTGTGATTATATAAAATTTATAAAGTTCTTGTTCAACTAAATATTCATGCCAAACTTTCACAATCCGTTTTTTCACATACCCCATTTAAATAGCTAGATTTGTGAATTTTTTTACATCTAATATGAACATTAACGGCATAATCATCATCAAGTTCACTTGAGAGAGCTCCAACCATTTTATTCACAGATACCGACACGTTAATCGCTTATCCCAAAATTCCATATTGACTGTTTCTATATCGAAGTCTACTAACGGTCAATCATGAATGGTAATCGTGGCGAAATTAAACGCTCAGTAATCAAACCGAATTCAGACAAATGAGGTGGTCTCAATGGTTACGTAAAGCTATTAGACTTTGTTTTTATTAAGTAATAAATGATATGTACCGCAGACACAAGTAGTTTCAATATTAAGGTCTGCAAATTCAGTTGAGATAGGATTTATTGAATAAGAAGGCGGGCTTTCGACATCTCTTTTGTACCATAGACGATCACAAACGCTGCATACGGCACCAAAATTATTATCTAAAAATTTTGTTTTCAAATCATCATAAGCATTGATGTATTTTTGATACAGACGCTGATAATATTGATAGACCTAAACTAAATGTCAACGAAGGCTGTCTTAAAAGTGAATGATCGACAACGATATTTGGTATTGCAGTGGATATGCTGGCTGTTGGTATGGATGAAAGGATTCAGTTTGCTGCACGTGCTCTGAAATCCCGGCTATGCTGAGTGAGATTACGATGAACTTTTTTCGGTTATATTTCTCCAGTTTTCAATTTTTCCTCGCTTTGAGGCTGCCTGTATTCTCGAATGTAATCTGCTTTTAATTTACCCATCTCTGTAAATTAAGAAATTAACAAAATTATATAGATTCAAAAAATTATTATTACGTTTTATAATTAATTTGTTAATATTTTATGTATAAAATTTGAAAAAGATTTGATCAACACACCATTAAAAACAATTCACCTCAAATTTTCAAAGTATACACGATATTATAATATCAATTATCGAAATTATTTATTAATTGTTACTTTACCCAACTAAGTTTCAGAAATGAATTCATATAACGAACTATGTGTATCACCACATCACGTATTCTATTAGAAGAAAGAGTGAAACAAAAGCAAACAACAACCGAACAGTTTTGTCTAGCAATAAAAAACGAACATTTTTTAAAATATACACAAAAGAAAAGCAACGAAAAATATTGAAAAATTTTTTTCCAATTTTTATTCTGTCTTGTTCACTACCGTATCATTAAAAGAGATACGAGGGTCGTTCAATAAGTCCTTAGAAAAAGATGGAAAAAAACTGATTTTAAAAAAAAAAAATTTTATTTTTCAACATAATTTCCTTTTAGCTCTATCCATTTTTCCAACCGTTTTTCCAAAATTTTTATCCCGTCCAAAAAATAGGATGTCGGAAGTTCTGCAAAATACTCATCCGTTTGAGCAATGGAAGTGAACCGTCGTCCGCCAAGCCATTTCTTCAGATTGGGGAAAAGAAAATAGTCACTCGGGGCCAAATCTGGTGAATAAGCGGAATGCTGCAACAATTCCATTCTCAATTCCACAATTTTGGCCATGGAAACAGCGCAGGTGTGCACACGCGCATTGTCCTGATGCAAGAGGATTTTTTTCTTCTTCGGATGGGGGCGTTTCTCTTTGATTTCCTCGCTCAACCGTTGCAATAACGACGCGTAATACGCTCCTGTTATTATTTTTCCTTTTTCCAAGTAGTCGATAAAAATGATGCCCTGCGAATCCCAAAAGACCGTGGCCATCACCTTGCCGGCCGATGGCACAGTTTTTGCGTTCTTCGGAGCCCGTTCACCCTTGAAAATCCACTGTGATGACTGTCTCTTCGTTTCTGGAGTGTAGTAGTGTATCCAGGTTTCGTCCACAGTGACATATCGACGAAGGAATTCGGCAGGATTGCGATGAAAGAGTGCCAACATAGCCTCAGAGTCTACTACACGATTGCGCTTATTCTCCTCTAAGAGCAAACGCGGCACCCATCTTGCCGAAATTTTTTTCACAGACAATTTTTCATGCAAAATTGAAGCGACTGTACCTTGTGATATGCCCGTGGCCTCAACTTATTCGCGCACTTTAATTCGCCGATCGTTCAAAATCAGATCGTGGATTTTGTCGATGATTTCAGGAGTAGACACCTCAACTGGGCGTCCTGAACAATGTTCATCTTTTGTGGATGAAATCCATCTCGGCTTTGATTTCTTTCGGGCTTAGGCCTTTCAAATGGAGATGTTTGATGACAGCCCTAAACTCGCTTTTTCCATTGTTATGCACAAATAAATGTCGTTAACTTTAATCGACGATAGAAATTGACCTACGCTATTGATCGAGCTGAAATTTTGACAGCTTTCTTTCCAATAATGTTACTTACCGACACTACGAGCGCAATTTCTTGGATTTTCTAAGGACTTATTGAACGACCCTCGTACAAATATTTTCAAATTAAAAAAATGGCGAAAACTATCCTGAAAACAAACTACGATCGACTAAGAGACAGAGAGAGAAGAAAAAAACTTCACTTGTAAAAAAATAGTCAAACCTGTTTTTATTCTTTCTCCTTTTTGTTATTCTTCCAAAAAAACGAGATGCAAATACTCAGCTGAATTTTGTTATAATCTCTTTTCTCTGTCTGGTTTCGGTCAATGATACATATTTACATGTGAAAGAAAGAGAAAAAGAATATTCTCTTGCAATTTTTATTTTTATGGTCCCCGTTAATACATTACATCGAAAGAGAGCGAAAGCATCAATAAAAATAAATTAAATAGCGCGCGTTTTTCCCTCCCAAGTTCCTGTTATGCATTTCCATCGCATTCACACGAAACTAGGCAATTATATCGAGAGCTAAGATGTTACATATCCAAAAAAAAACATACGAAAAATAAAGCTAATTGTCCTGACAAAATGTAGTGCAATTTCCTGTTTTTTATTTGAAACTTTTCCAACGAAACTTTATAATATCGATTACACCATAAACAAAGTATTTAACTTTTCCTAAATGTTAAAAGAGTTTCGATATTCTCTGTTGACAATCAATTTGCACCTATACTACCCGAAGATAATATCTTAAAATAACTGAAACTTTGAAATACGAGATGGCATCACAAAGTAAATATTAAAACACTTTTTATTCTTAGAAATCACTCTAACAAGAACATTGAAACTTATCTCAAATTGTATAAAATTATAATTATTATAATGACTTCAAAGGAATTATATGGAAAAGAAAAGGAAACAAATTTAATTATCGATTAACTGACATAGGATGAAAATATACAAAATATCCTCTCTGTGGTCTTTCTTTTCACAATACAATTTTTTTGAATACATTTTCTCATCGATTTTAAAGAAGCTCAGTTTTATTTCTCGGGACTTTGTTATTTTATATTAACGCCAGAATTTTTTATTTACAGTGTCAACCGCATTGAATCGATAACCACTTCCCGATTCAATATCACGATATATATTGTGGCAATTTTTTTTCCGTTCAAATTTGTTCACCATTCCTTCAACAGCATTTCATGTTAACTTTCAGATCATAGCATTCCAAGGATCCTTGGAAGGCCAAAACCATAAATTGATTGAATTTATAACGATTCCGTTTTGGGGTGAAATTAAGCAAATCATTCGTTTACGATTCGAGACTTTCAATCTCGATTTCTCATGTCATCTTTGATTCATCGCATACCATCAACACCCAATCGGATGTCTGACTATTCCTATACTCATCTCTACATCACTTAAATATCTATAAAAAGGTCATCCAATCATTACAATTCTTAACATTCTGAATGACATTATAATATTTCTCTCACATCGGCATGAATGAATTGATATTCGAAATTTTTATTACTATTTAACGTGTGAATTAGTGTAATGTTAGACATAACACCATGGGCCGCCTACGACCATGAGGATTGAGATACGCCCAATCAACGTGCAAAACAGACCTCCAGTAATGGATTTCGGCAATTTAGCTGACTAGGTCGAGGTAGTTACACTCATCTCAATTACACTGCATCTCACTTCAATCCAACGTATTCTTCTTTGATTTCCTGCTTGGGCCACTTCAAGCATGGAACATTCTCTCAGGTTCCCTTTTTTTCTTCTTTTCTTCATCTTGCTTCATCTTCATCATCTTCTTTAACTCGCTTCATTGTCTTTATCTTCTTCATCTTCTTTATCTTCTTCATCTTCTTCATCTTGCTTCTTCTTCCTCATTTTCTTCACCTTCTTCATCTCCTCCATCTCCTTCATTTTGCTCATCTTCTTCATCTTCTTCATCTTCTTCATCTTCTTCATCTTCTTCATCTTCTTCATCTTCTTCATCTTCTTCATCTTCTTCATCTTCTTCATCTTCTTCATCTTCTTCATCTTCTTCATCTTCTTCATCTTCTTCATCTTCTTCATCTTCTTCATCTTCTTCATCTTCTACATCTTGCTTCATCTTCTACATCTTGCTTCATCTTCTTCATCTTTTTCATATTCTTCATTGTCTTCATCTTCTTCATATTCTTCATCTACTTCATCTCCTTTATCTTCTTCATCTTCTTCATCTTCTTCATCTGCTTCATCTTCTACATCTTGCTTCATCTTCTTCATCTTCTTCATCTTTTTCATATGCTTCATTATCTTCATCTTCTTCATATTCTTCATCTACTTCGTCTCCTTTATCTTCTTCATCTTCGTCATCTTCTTCATCTCCTTTATCTTCTTCATCTTCTTCATCTTCTTCATCTTCTTCATCTTCTTCATCTTCTTCATCTTCTTCATCTTGTTTATCTTCTTCATTTTCTTCTTCATCTTCATCTTGTTTCTTCTTCTTCTTCAGGCAAACATTCAATCTTCCGTCAACTCCTGGGGTAAGCGGTCTCAACTAGCAGACCGCTCCCCTCGGTACTCCACGCATATCTGTGCACCCACCTGGTATTGCTTCGAAAGCAACTCTATACATCACAGGTAGGTCAAGTTGCTTACAGTCAGAAACAAGTTAAAAGCTAGTTACCCTAGCAAAGCCTACCTAAACCTCTGATATCATCTGCAGTGATAGCAAGTGGGATTCTGTTATCCGTCAGCCCCACTCATAAGACTGTACCTGCGATGTAGGTGACAACCATAGTGACTCTCGTTTCAGCCAAAGGCTGCTCATCTTGGCCGGGCACAGTGGCCGAACCACCGTGTGTATAATTTGTAGCGCCACGATCATGAGGCCATTTGGTGGCTTCCTTATACAAAACTGCTATATGATAAGTAGGGCAGAATTGTGAGAGTCTTTTAAGAATTTTTGAAACAGAATAGTATGATGTAAAGGCTTATCTCCTTGTAATACCAGAAGGAGACGATAAGGTATACGAAAATAAAATGAAAGTTGTGATAGGTAGTTAGCGTAGGACCAAGCTTCAGTGGGATTCGAAACGATGACTTTTTGAATGGTAGTTTAGCATGCTGACAACTATGCTAGCAATTATGCTACCAAGCTGGCTTGAAATACTCATAAAAAGGGCTCTTTACGTCAGAAAAGAATGAGGCCATTTGGCGACTTTATCTTGTACGTGTGCTAAGGTATCTAAACGAGACTGGTATGTAGTCAATATGAAAGATTTTTTTTTAGAATTTATGGGAGTTTTTTATACTCTTTTATATTTTCCAACATACTAATTTGCTTCACAAAATCGACTAGAGTTTTTGTTTCCAGGAGTTCTACAATCTTTTTAGATTTTATGTAACTTCAGAATTCTACATGACAAATTAAATGGTGGTGAACTTATTTGCACAGGAAAAAGCCTAGTAAACTTATGTGTCCAGAATTCAGGAATGGATGTTGATTAGGACAATGTCGACAACTACTTCGCTTTCTAGAAAAATGGTGTGAACTAAAAACAACCAGCAAACTGCTTTTAAAATATTCCCTAATAAAACTTATATGGACTTACGGACTAGAAATATGTGGTCCGTAAGTCCATATAAGTTTTAGTAAAGAATTTTATATTTCGCAAAATTTTCAATGGTCCCATCATGTAGCTGTGACTCGTTATAAATAATTTTATTCTTGTCTCTCTCCAACCATACCAATCCCCTTGCTCGAGAGCTCCCCTCTTATTTCTTACCTACAAGTATCCATCGAACTATTTCGGTTTTATGCATAATAGCTTAGGTTGTACCGATGGGGGTGCTTAATTTACTTTTGCAATACGAATTGATATTATTTAAAATTATTACAAAATTCAAAACAAATACTAGAATAAATTATAAAGAGATATTTATTATGAAAATTGTGATAAATAAAATTTCAATTTTAAATAAAAATACTAAGTTTTGACTTATGGTATATTCACACATGTACACGCTAGAATTGGGATTAACCTCCTTAACGCTTCACATTGATTAATACTATTATCTAAATTTGTTAATTACTATGTTGTAGTTGTAGATACGAGGGTCATTCAACAAGTACTTAGCCTACAAAAGAAAAACGAAAATTTTGCAAAGGTGGCAATTTATTTTTCCACATAATCTCCTTCAAGCTCGATACACATGGCCCAGCGATGCTCTAACTTTTTTAAACCGTCCAAAAAATATATTTTCTCGAGGGAAGTAAAATAGGCCTCCGTGGCGACGATGACCCAAATCTATTCCCGGCTAGTGATTTTTTCAGGTTTTGAAACAAAAAGTAGTCACAGGGGGCCAAATCTGGAGAGTACGGTGAATGGGGCAGCAATTCGTAGCGCAATTCGACCAATTTGGCCATGGCGACGGCGGAGGTGTGAGCCGGCACACGAATTGCTTTTCTTCGCAAAGCGGGACCGCTTTTTCTTTAATTCGACGTCAAATCGGCCCAATAAGTCAGCATAGTAGCGCCCCGTGATTGTTTTACCCTTCTCGAGGTAATCGATGTGGATCACACCTTGTGAATCCCAGAAAACGGTGGCCATCACCTTTCCGGCGAATCGAACAGTCTTCGCCTTCTTCGGAGCACGTTCGCCGGGTGAAGTCCACTGTTTCGACTGTTCCTTGGTCTCTGGTGTGTACCAGTGAATCCATGTTTCGTCGACGGTCACGAAACGACGCAAGAACTCCGCTTGATTGCCCTGAAATAGCGCCAAACACGTCGCCGATGTGGTCTCAGGGTTGCGCTTGTTTTCCGGTGTGAGCAACCGCGGCACCCATCACGCCGACAGCTTTCTCATGCCCAGTTCTTCGTGTAGAATATGATGCACCGTTCCTACTGCGATGCCCACAGTCTCAGCTATCTCGTGAACCTTCAATCGACGGTCTGCCAACACGAGTTCGTGGACTTTTTTAACGTTTTCCTCCGTAGCAGCCGTTTTTGGGGCACCTGGGCGTGGCTCATCAAAAACCGACGTGCGGCCACGAACAAACTCGTTGAACCAATTCTTGACGGTCGCCATCGAAAGAGAAGAGTCACCATACACAGCATTCAAGCGATCTTTGATTTTGCTGCGCGTTTTCCCTTCTAAAAACAAGAATCTAATCACCGACCGATATTGTTCTTTTTCCATTTTTGTGCAACCAAGCGATACGCTCGCTTTCAAAGGCTCTCAAAACAAAACAAATGAAGGGAATCGACTGAAACTTTGACGGTAGGCTACTAAAAGATTGTACTGCACATTAAAAATTTCTTTTGTGACAGCAGTTCCATCGGGCGGTGAGGCTAAGTACTTGTTGAATGACCCTCGTATTCATTAAAAAGAAACAGAAAATTTTTTTAATATGGTATAAGAAAATTATGCCAAGAATTATGCTATTAAATAATCAGCATAATTTACTATAATAAAAATATTGTAATAATTTTTCTATAACTTTTTTCCTACTTTATAATACATTTTCTTAAATTTTATTCTCTTTTACAATACATTCTTGTTGAATAATACCTGCGCCTATAAAAATTATTGTATTATAAGAAAAATTCTCAAATTAATTGGCCAATAAAAAAAAATTAATTAAAAAGAAAAAGTTATTCGAAATTTAAAGGGAATTTTTTTTAAATATTTTCCATTTGGGAATTTTACAAAATGAAAATTTTAAGAAAATATGCAATTTCTTTTGTAACATTTTTTTTAAAGAAATAAAAAAAACACCAAAACAAATGTTAATGAAAATTATTGAAATTATCTTTATCCGATGAGAAATATTTTTTTAACGACTTGTACATACCACAAGAAGGGCAATAGAAAAAGCAATTTTTTTATTAATTATAATAATAATAGAAAAATACATAAAAACAAAAAGAATTTTAAGGGTAGATTAATGTTCTTCTAATGAATTTCTTTCAAGCCAAAGTCAAGTTTTTTATGAATTTGAAAACTTGAAAAAAAAAAATAATAAATTAAATAAAATGCTAGGTGATTTCCCACCTAACGATGTTATCAAATACCTTCAAAGTCACCATATTCCCCTTAAAAATTGACTATACAAAACTGAACTAATGGTATTATCATCATTAGGTATGCATACACACATATATGTATATTATCTACTACCCTTAACTATAAGTTCAAAGGAAACTGGATATTGAACGCAACTCTGTGAATATTTCATTCTCATACCTATCACGGTAAGGAAGAAAAATAAAGGTCGTCTCCATGGATAATGGGCCTACTACTAACCGTTATATTGTATATTGAATGTTCTTTGCTTGGCTTTATTTAATTTCTGTTGTCGTTGTACACATTTCTTTAGTTCCGGAATGTTTTATTTTTCTATTACGAGCGTAAGCAATTTATTTAGTGCGTACCCAACCATGTCACTACTACCATAAATAAAAATGGACGTCTCTGCTCTAGCGCAGCATAAATGATCACAACTGGCGTTGCGAATCCTGTCACATTTTTCTATTCCCTTTTATGCGGAATTTTCTTTTTCAGAATTTAGAAAAAATTCCACGTCCAATAAAAAAATACTTCGGCTTGAAGTAGTGTAATTCACCCACTATCCTGCCCCTGTCATGTGTACGTTATCCTGCAGAAACACTGACCCATCAGCAATGACAATATCACTAATTTCTGTCTGCGAACACGGTTATAATACCGACATTGTTATTGGGGATGATAAAATAACAACAAAATACCGAAAAGCGGAAATTACATTGCGCTGCAATGAGCTCTCTGTGAAATAATATTAGCTTCTTCCGGTCGTCATTTACGCTTCTTCTATCATACCTTCCGTTTTTATTTCATTATACACCCTTCTTCCGGCATTTTAGCCAACAATATTAAAGATGAAAATAACTGAAAAGTTGAAGTTATTATTTTTATCTAACAAATTATATTCGATATTAAATCATGAAAGAATCTAAAAATTATAGAATTTTGTTTTTTGTGATGATTTTTTTATCTATTAGTCTAAAAAAAAAATGAGCAGAGCCAATACACCTACATTAAAGTAATAGATTAGGTTATAAGTACTTTATTATATACAATAAAAAAAAAAAAAGAGGAATTGCTAAAATACTGCATAGAATAATGTATTCACTGTGGTAACCTTGAAAAAATTGGGGGTACGTCAACAAAACCAACTGATTTGAAGGACTATCCATCATCACTCCTCGTCGAAGTGTAATAAAATTGGCTGCTAGCTTTTTTTTAATATTTACCGTCATCAGTACGGAAGTTAAGTCAACCAAATCGGTAAATAATATCAACGATGGATTACCTTCCATCCTGAAATGGTAAAAGGTTTGCCGTAAAGGTGTACACCCCTGCCTACAGCTATCGGTTTCGCGTAATAAATTATCCACTTAATGTGACTTATTTAACCATATCATCCTCAGGGATTACTATTTTTCTTCTTTTCTATTCGCATCCCTTATTCTCTCTCCTCTACATCGGCTTATCCATTTATCAACACACCAAGCAAAAAATAGGAACATTTGCAATTTTTTTCGAAACTGTATGGACATATTTTTCTTCCACCTTGGATTAAGGAAAAAATATTTTATCCTTGAATGATTAAATAATCTACAATGAACACTCGCGTTTCTAGAGAATCATTTCCACTTTAACTGTCATTTAAAATTGTTGTTTCTATTTAATAATTTTTCTATTAATATGGATTTTTTCCAATAATTTTATTACACTTGGAAAGGAAAAGTGAATTTTTTTCGATATCTTTTAAAATAATTAAGCAAAAGTTACAGAAAAAATGACATCATCAGTGATTTAATGAGTTTACTTGTATTTGAGTTTAAGGTATTTACGTTTCGTCATCATCATCAATTGTGTGACAGCTGGCGCTCCGGTATAGGCCTGATGAATCAAAGAACTTCACGCGTTTCGGTTTCTCGCCGTAGCCTTCTAGTGCTATACTTCCAGCAGCGCCTACCCTGTGGGGCTCTTTTTATAAATATTCCTAATCACATTTGTATCGGTTTTAGGATCATGCTCCTGCGTTCGCTTAGCAGATGATCGGTGCTTATATTCGTGCAGTTGAGTATGGTGACATGCTTTCGTCCAGTAGAAGAGACGGACATTATGTTCATTTGGGGTTGTTGTCTTAGATCAAAGCTAGTATTGATATTTTCATATTCCTTATGGCTGATGGGCTTTTTCAGATATTTTTTCAGCATTTTACGTTAAGGAAAAAATAATTGAATAAAGAAATTTAAAATAAAATGGCAAGCAAAACTGGTTTTAGCCTCATTGGGATTCGAAACCACACCCCCCTTCAAAAGCTTCAGACGTCCCAGCTTCACGGCGCAGTCTTCCAGTTCGACACTACTAACATATTTTTGGTACCATGGCTTACGCCGTCCCTCCACTGAAACCAGAACCTCCATCGTATTTTGGGACTAAACAAAACCTTTTTCATCCATACGGATTACGGATGAGGAAGGTTCTGCTTAGTCCCAAAATATGGTGGTCAAACCCACCACAGCCTATTGAGCTTAACTTTATCCACAATCAGGCGGTTGCTATTACGTTGTACAATGCCATCGTTAAATAAGCTCCGGAATCGTCCAACCTCATGTAGAGGGCCGAACATTCTTTGAGGGTCCTTCTCTCAAACGCGGATAAGATGTTGCTGAGAATCCAAGTTTCCGAAGAGTATTGTCTTATATAGCACTAGCTTCGATGTTATGGTCAAAATTTTTGAGTAAACTGAAATGGGCTCTGTTGACTGTCAGCACCTGTGCGCGGATTTATTCCACCATATTGTTCTAGACTGCGACCCTTGACCCCAAATGGCATATAATTTAACTCTATAATCTCCTATCTGTATGCAACTAGTGCTAATTCGACTTATCTTCAATGCCGATCCTACCACCATGAATTTTATTTTGCCTTCATTTACATAAAGCCCAAGACTTTTTGCCGTCGGCTCAATCTTGATCTTGGTGAAGATCTCTCATACCCTCTTCTTATGGTTACCCCTGAGTCACAAATCACTTTTTCCCTGCCGGAGACCACTGTAAATGTTAAATGTCTCTGAAAGTGGTTTGGCTGCTTTAGCTCTTAATCTCATACTAGTCATGGTCAGACTAGTCACTCTAATCGTGTTTTCTGGGACGCCAAACTCTCTCATGGATGCCTAGAATTTAACCCTTGCTATGCTATCATAAGAAACTTTAAAGACGATGACAAGATTTTGTTTCTATTGATTATATTGTAACAGTTTTGGCTCGACATCCCTGGAGTGTAGCCTCTTTAGTATGGGCCAATAATTGTTTGGTCGAACGGCACTATCCTGTCGAGCAAGATAGCGGAGAAGAAACACAATTGCATCCATACAAAAAAGCTTTGTTTTGTGCGGTTTCAACGTCGGCGATATCTGAGGTCATAATTTAT
The DNA here is from genome assembly GCA_958298945.1 of Atherix ibis. NCBI lineage: Eukaryota > Metazoa > Arthropoda > Insecta > Diptera > Athericidae > Atherix > Atherix ibis. The sequence goes on from OY282610.1 coordinate 9,619,395, forward strand.
TCTAAAATGATATCGGAGCTGCAGTTACGATCAATGAACAGCGTTATTAGTCCATGAATGATGATTATTTCTTTGAGAATATCGATTACATAGACCTAAATGATATTTGGTACCAGCAGGATAGGGAAATGGTCCCAAAATCATCTAATTTTACACTGCTAAAGTATTTCTTATAGGAATGTGCGAAGTTCTTAATAATATTCTGGTATGCCAACAGTAATTAACGAATTGGAAGCAGATATAGTGACAAATTTATTCAAAAAAGTGATTAAAAACTGAGCCAATCAGTTGAGTTTTGTCAAGAACAGCCAAAAAAAAAAAATTAAATTTTCGATTACATTCTCGATTACATTTTGAAAAAAAAAAATTGTGTTCTGGTCTTCTTGAAAAAACATCTGATATTTTGAAAATTATTTTATTTGCTATAAAATGGACCACTAGCCATAATTATATTGCGTCATTTCGATTGGTGACATTGGATTTTTTTATAAAAATTAAATTTTCGATTACATTCTCATATAAATGCCACGCACTTAATTAAATCGATTATGGCTAGTGGCCCCCCATTTTATAGTAAATTAAAAAAAATTTCAAAAAGTCGGATGTTTTTTCAAGAAAATCAGAAGTTTTTTTTTCAAAAGAAATAAACTTTAATAAACTTCTTACTCAGAGAATATAGTAAATTAAATAAGTCCATTTTTATGGTAAATTTGTTATAAAGGAGTAAAAATTTTATGGTAAATTCAAATAATTTATACTCATTATCGGTTCGTATATATTCTTATAATAATTTATTTAGCACAACCAACTACAACTATTTTCTAAATAATACAAATTCACCTTCTCAAAATTGGTAATGTTTTTATATGAATTTATTAAAGAAACCTGATGAAAGTGTAATTTTGTTTATCATAAGTTAATCTTCTAAAATCCCTTGATAAATTTTGTAATATGAAAGATGATTAATTTCCATAAAGAAAATATTTTTAATAATATATTGCATAATTAAGCAAATAAGGATGTAGAAAATTAGAATATCTGTGAGAATATTAAATTTAAATTAACAATAAATAATGGAAATCCCCTCAAACGAACCCTAATTGTGGTGTAATAATTATTGGCACTATATAACTAATACACTTTCTATTTAATTAATACTTCAAATATGTGTTGAACGTCCTTGACTATTATTCCGATCAAAATTACATTAAAATTTACTCAATCGAAGTGGACTCTAATTAACACGTTCAGCCCATTCTATGTAAGTATTAATTATGCAGCCTCAGATTTGAATTGTACGCTTAAACATACGTAACTGTGATCAGACACATCTGCTTATCCACTTGTAATTATATTGTAAAGTCCTTTATTATTAAGTAAAATTTCGCCATTACTTATACTCGGATTTGTGAATATTGTACACTATAAGTACCAGAAAACAATTTATCCTTACGAAAGCTCTAAATCTACTATAATCTAGATGGTATCACGTCACCAATTTTCTGGTACACAATTTATATCTAAAACTTATACAAGGACATTTTAAAATATTTATTTGAATCGATCAAACTCCTTGTTGTGACAATATGATAAGCCTTTTGGTATAGTCGAGAAGACTATTTCTACAATGCTTCGATAAGTAACATGCAAAACTAATCGAATTTCATTTACGAATTAGTTTGAAGATAATAATCCTGCAGATAGAATAAACTACCGTAAATGTCCTTTTACTTATTATCCATCAGAAGAATGTGCTTTTCATAGTTCATTATTGATAATATCTAATAGAAAAATTCAAATTGATTTATTTAAAAATACTTTGAATCTCATTGACGTATGGTCCTACGCTAATTCCCAAAAAACCACTTTACTTTCCATTCTAGGTCAATTTTTTTATTCCAATATTTTTTCCTTAACAAAAAAGTGTGAAAAAAATATCTAAAAAAGTCCATCAAGCTATTAGGAAAACGAAAAAATCAACACTGGCTTCTAGAAGGAAAAACTAATCTTGAATAAACACCTGGATTGATCAAAGACGACATTAGTGTCATACCTACCGTTAGATATAATAGCACGGACCGCCTGCGACCATACGGATTAGGATACACCTAATCAATGCGCAAAACAGACCAGTCAAGTAATGGATGTCGCCTGATCAGCTGACTAGATATAGGTAGTTGCACTCATCTCAATCGATACCCTTGCTCGCTAACCAACGCTTTATCGATCCAGCTCGCTTGAATCCCGTTCATTCTTCTTTGATGCTTTGCTTAGGCTACTTCATGCATAGGACATTCTCTCAGGTTGCCTCTCTTTCTAATTTTCTTTATCTTCTTCATCTTCTTCTTCATCTTCTTCATCTTTTTCATCTTAGGTCCATTTTTTAATAGTCAATAACCAGTCATAAGCTAGTTCCCCGAACTGTTGATAGCAAGGCTTACCTAAACCTCTACTATTATCTGCAGTGATAGCACGTGGGATTCTGCCATTCCTCAGCTCCAGTCATAAGACTGTACTCGCGATGTAGGTGATAATCACAGCCACTCACGTTTCAGCCATAGATGCCTCATCTTGGCCGAGCATGGTGGGGCTCCGGACCCTAGTGGTACCAGTCAGTTCTGGTTTAAGAAGTACCTCTTCACTCAAAGAGCTACAGTAAGCAAACTGCTAGCCCAACTCAACACAGCGGGCTGCTAGCACAACTCAAGACAGCGGGCTCGCCTTGCAAGAGATCAAAGACAATAACCCGAAGTGGACATAATTGGTATTATTTGCTATTGGACATCAAACCAGCAACCCGTCTGCGTAGAGTGCGTACAGAGGAAAATATTGTTGGTGAAGTAGCGTCAAGTGTTGGTGAAGACAGCGATTTGTCCATCCGTTGGTGTTCACAACACTTGGGATTGTGTCACTCGACGCAAGGATGATTTTATGCAAGGATCTTGGTCTGAAAGCGTATAAAATACAGCTCGTGCTAGAACTGAAGCCGAACGACCTTCCCAAGGGTAGAATTTTCGGTGAGTGGGCCTTAGAACAACTTCAGGAAAATATTTTTTTTGCCAGAAAATTACGTCCAGCGACAAAGCTTATTTCTGGTTGAATGGATATGCGAATAAGCAAAATTGTCACATTTGGTCTGATGAACAACCACACGCAAAACAAGAACTGCCATTGCACCTAGAAAAATTCATGTTTGGAGCGGTTTACGACCGGTGGCATCATCGGTTTGTATTTCTTTTAAGATGACACTGGCCGCAACGTTACCGTCAATGGCACCCGTTATTGCTCAAACTTATTTTTGGCCAAAGTCCAAGAACTGTATCTGGTCGACATGTGGTTTCAACAAGACGGTGCTACATGCCGCACAGCATGTGAAACAATGGGCATATCGAGAGATGAGTTTGGTGAGTAATTTAGCTTACGTTTCGGATCGGTGAGTTGGCCGCATAGAACCTACGGTTTGACATCTCTAGACTATTTTTGATGGGGCTACGAAAAGTCATTCTTCTATGCCGATAAACCAGTGTCACTTGCAGCCTTAATAAAGAATATTACACGTGTTATTAGCGAGATACCAGCCAAATTGTTCGAAAAAGTGGTTCAAAATTGTACCTCTCGTATGAATCACTTTAAAAAGTAAATGGCCTGCATTGATTTATCGACTAAAATAAAAATTGCTACATTTTTATATTTTTACTGTATTTTTTGTAAACTTTAACACCAACCACTAGAAAAATCAATTTTTCCAAGGCGAATTGTCATCAATCAGGACAGCAGTAGAGATGCCAACTAACATTCCTAATAGCAGATATATTTTTATTTTCAGTGATAGTCTTGCCGTCTTTAAAACTATTCGTAGATCATTAAATGAGCTAGTTTTCAACATCTTTACCAAAATTTGGAGTACGAAATCTTCTTAGAAATCGGATTGGATATTTAAGTCTTACCCATAATTTCCTATTTAGAAACCACCTTCATCCTACCTGTCACTCCTGTGGCGTTCATGTAACAATATCTCATATATGTGTTTTGAGCGAATGCCAGCTAACCCAAAATTTCTTTATGAATAGGATTCCTCTCATTATAGAACTTTATGATTCATAAAATTTCATTTTCAAGTCCTTTATTTAATTTTTCCAAACAAACTAATTTGTTCCATAAAGTTTAGGAAAATGTCAATACTCCTAATTAATTATTGGTCCAGTTTTCCATAGAACCATGGCTAAACGTAACATTCTGTCGCCGTAAGGCCTCATTGTGTGGCGCATTCTTCTTATGGCTCTTGGCACATGTCCGTGGGAAACAAACAAGCAAAAAAATTAAAAACAGTAAAATTTAGAGGCACTTCATTCAAACAAATTTTCTTGCTTTTATTAAACCTTTTTATAAGTTAAATAGGTTTTTAATAATTTAATTATATTTATTCTGTATTATTGTTAAATATAAACTGACAAAATGACATTTTAATTTATTAATGTTGTTAATCTATCTTTAAAACACTCGACAAAATCCAGAATATAATCGACAAAATCCAGAATTCTATGTTTTTCTGATTTTGAAATGTTTATACCCCATTTTTGAGTGTATAAACTTAATTTCAATTTATTATAGTAGTTGAGATGGAGAACTGAACATTGTGGACTGGGTTGAACAAAAACAGAATTATCCAGCCATATTGCTAAGCATTCTTAATGCATTTGATTGAGTAAGGCACCCTGGCCTATTCTGGAAACTCTATAAATGTAAATGAACAAAAAGGTGTTCATATTACTTTTACTCTTTGTCGAGGAGCATCCTCATTCATATAAATTCACGGCAATATAGGTCCACAAAAAAATTACTATTTATTGATAAACAAATTGACATGAACCCCAAGGCTGTAAAGAATTGATACACCAAATATAACTAAAAAAAATGTTCAGAAAATTCATATGCACAATATGGACTTACGAAATAGAACTTGGAAGTTTCAATTCCTATCAAATCTCATCCCTGTAATATAAAACTTTTCGGACAATAGTTGAAGATCCATATTATGTGCTTTAAGGTATGATCTATCGCAGCCTTGTATGTTACTTGTTACAAAAAATTTATAGCCGACTGTAATTTCATAACAACCCCTTTGTCGGTAAATTATCCTTACTTTTTATTCAATTGCCTCAGCTTAAGAAAGTCAACTAAGAAAAAATCTCATAGTTTAGAGAAGAATCGAAAAAGAAAAATAAATCTCATAGTTCAGGAAGAATCACATTTATTCTGTATAATTGTTAAATATCAACTGACAGAATGACAGCTAACCAATATGGTATCGAATTAAAGGTGTGAGCCCACCTTTAGAATTTGAAAGTGAACTTCTTTTTTAAAGTATTTATTTTTAAATTTTTTTCTAAACGATAGAGACAGTAAATAATAATATTCCTTGTATAATGGCAGCGGAAATATTTGTAATTTATTTTCACATAAAATTACAATAATTCGAATTGATTTTTAGATAATTTGAAAGAATTCGAGTGTGAAAATAGATCGTTGATTTGTTGGTGGGAAGTGGTTTAAAATTACCAAAAATGTTCACTTTTGTTCTGTTATCTTTGTAAAAACATTTCCGAATTCCAATTCATGGTCATTTGTATGGACGGATAGGACTGACTTATGCGTTGGCGGATACAAATATCTGTTTTCGCCTAGATATTGAAGAGTTCCATTTATCATGTTTTAAAATAGATTGGCATAGAAATCGATGGACATAAAAATGCTAGGAGAATGGAATTGAAATTCAAAACGCGCTCAAAATTATATTATAGTTATTCTATTTATTCGAATATGAGAGGAGTAGAATTTGGCTTTCAAGTAAATCTTTGTCAGTTTATGTTAGTGACGAAGGATTATTCAACAATAATATGAAACAATTTAAATATCGGTCTAGATAAGAAAGTGTAAATAAATAAAAAAAATAACAAAAGTTAAAAATAATCGAAAATATTATAGTTTTCACAAAAGATCAAATATCAAATATTATAGAAATTACGAGTATTTCGAAATTTGATTATCCAAAAAAAATTCTATTTTTGAATTTCGAAAAGGATAAAAAAAATATTTTTATCCGTTTTTTGTAGGGAATGGACGAGGATGAATTTTCATCAACATTCAAAATTACGATTGGTATCAGTTTTTAAAGTTTCTTCTGTATACAAAAATCAAAGTACAAATTAAATTTTATATTCAATTTTTATTTTTGCTGAACTAATAATATTGCAGAATTATTTTGAGAAAAATTGTTTACTATTTCGTAAATATCACTTATAATATTGTTCTTGAATTGAATAACTTTTTGTGTAATTTAACAAAATTCTCTATACGAAAATATTATATTTAAATCCTCTTTAAGGATATTTTTTTATTTTTTTTTTGTACATTTACTTTGTATAATACTTATTCAAATTTAATATCAATTTGAATTGTTATTTTGTAATCTTATACAAAACGTACACCACCCCTATAGGCAGTCCAGAATATCCATGAAAATATAGTCCCCACTGGATGGGGAAAGAAAAACAAAAATTTTTATATACGAATTACTTCGCAAGAAAAATTACTATATGGGAATCTGGGGCCATAAATATAATCGAAAATGTTTTATGAAAATATTTTTGTTGGAAAATATTTCAAATTTATTAAAATTGTTTGTATGTTTTTGTGTGTACAATATTTAGACATTTTTAAAGCAAACATCGTTTCTTATCATACAGGGTGTAATGGTTGTTTTTTTTTTAATATGGAATATTCCTAGAAAATATTTTAATTCCTTGCTTTATGCTAATTGAAATATTGGTTAGTCGAAAAAGTTCGTGGGTTTTTTTTGTTGAGTAAATATTCTTTATTATTATCAATTAAGTTTTAGTTTTTTTTTATGATGGCGTCATGATTCCATTAGTAAAGAACTTTCGTGGGTTATCAAAGACGCGTATGATCGAGCGTTATCATGGTGAAAGCCGACGACACTCAATAGAAAATTGATCAATTTTGACCATTTTCTATCAATCGCTTGGCGTAATCTCTCGAGTTGATCATAGTATAGTACCAAGATAATGTGTTTGATTGTATATCTCACAACATAACCTTATTGTCCATGTTTCTTTTTTCAAGATCTTTTTCGAACCTTACTCTCGCATTTTATCCACTTTTCATCGCCGGTTATGTTTCGCTTAAGAAATGGCTAGATTTTATTGCACTCAATTTTACGACGTATTCACGACGTATCCAAACATTGAAATTCTAATGGTTTTAAACGATTTGATAATGAATGTTTAATTTATGGGCTATTTTTCGTGGCTGCTTATATGGTCAGTTTTTTCAAGAATTTCAGCCATGGTAAATTTTTTCGAGAATTTCATCATTTTTTCCAATAATTAGCCGACTAGAACGGTAAGCAAGTAATCTTTAACGAAAGCAATCAAACTAATTGCGTGCTGCTGATTTGGATACCATATCTTCACCATGAACAACATTAATTTTATCACAAGCATGCGATCCGTTGTCGTTTTTGCCGAAGTGGTATTGTAAACTATAGAAAATTTTCTCCGTTATTTTTGTCTATTTTTGAACTTGAATAACTTTTGACACTGATTTCAATAAAATTTTACGCTACACAAAGTTTAAAGTTTCACATCTCAAACGAGCACCAAGTGTTGTTACAATGCAACTAATGGCTACTGAGTTATTTTCTTTTAACACCATCTATCGGAAAATGCCTAGCTAATTGTTTCAGATAATTTTTTTTATTGGGATAAAAGTATTAATAACGTGAACGGTGATGGGGAGTAAACTACCATCGAAGCTTTTTCTACTAGCGTGTGTTTAGGTTAAGTCTCAGTATTTTTAGTAAATCAACCCTTAAGTCCCCGATTGGTGTATCGAGGGAATAAAGTATGAGGAGTTCTTTTAGCATATACTGCCGACATCAACATTATGAGTCGAGATTGAGCCAACGGCAAAAAGTCTTGGACTGAACATAAATGCAAAACAAAGTACATGGTGGCAGCGTCGGCATTGAAGACAAGACCAATTAGCACTAGTCGCATATAAATAGGAGATTATAGCTTTGTCAGAGTTAAAGAGGTTGACTCATTTGGGGTCAAGAGTTGCAGTCGACAAAAACATGGAGGAGGACAGCTGCTGGCAGTCAACAGAGCCTATTTCAGTCAGTCTATATTATTTCTGATCATAATATCGAAATTTAGTATTCTTCGGAAACGTGAAATCTCAATAAAAACTACTGGAAGCTCTTATCCGCGTTTGAGAGAAGTATCTTTCGAAGAATTTGTAGATTCCTATATGAGGGGTCTATTTAACAGTCAGATCTTGAACGTTACCACTACCGCTCGATTGTGGATAATATTAATCGGAATAGGCTGCGGTGGGCTGTATACTGAGCTCGTATGGATGACGAGGTTCATTCCTAGATATTCTAAAATGGCTCCGTTTATAGTCCCAGAATACGAAGTGGGCCCTGGCTTCGGTGGAGCGATGATAGATTCTGGAATCTATTTAGCGACGAGATCTGCAGCGTTACCCCGCCCGCTCAGTTGTGGATAATATTAATCGGAATAGGTGTGCAGGACATATAATCCGTAGGGATGAGGAAGATCCTATCTGGAAAGTTTTCAGTGGCTCTATTTCTGGTCTCAGAATACGAGGAAGTCTCTGCTTTCCTAGGTTTCAGATGTCGAGGCTTCAGATGTCTGAAGTCTAGGCTTCAGATGTCGTGGCACGTATGCGACATCTGAAGCCTACACCATACTCCCGGTAGTCGCGTCGTTAATAATGTTGAATTGTAATTCGAATGTCTCTTGTAGATTTCTCTCACTCCAGAAACAATAATTTTGTTTCTTAATAAAACCACTGTACCAATAATGACTCTAATCACCAAAGAGAATTTTACGATAAACCAGCTTCGATGTACTAACAACTAATTTTCGAAGTAAATTTAGTTAAAAAAAAAAAAATACTGTGAAGCGCGTCTTAGGAAATTTCCTGTTACATGCGATTAAATTTATGAAAAAAAATAAACGAAGCTAAAATACCCTGCCTTTAGACATTTTTAAATAGAGTCGTCGTGACCTTTTAACAGCATTTAAAAACAGGATCCTTTGGAAAAAAATTAATCCTCTTTAGAAACCTTATCGATTCCAAAGCCGGTTCACCATAGCTTCAAATGTATTCAGCAAAGCAAAATGCTCCCTAAAAATTCTACATTTATTTCTAAACAGGATCTTAAAAAATATTTTATAAAATATTTTTTTTTAAACGACAATTTAAGCCTGTATGCCTACGATTAGACTGTACTTTCGGAGATTGTAGCGTTCTTGAAATAAATACAAATATTCACATCCAATCTCAATAAGCTATTATCAAGCTTAATTAATAGTTCACAAAAATAATTACCAATTAATTAACTAATCAGTGAATTATCAAATCTATTCCTTTATTGTTAGTATCAAAATCAGTGTGTGTCTGCAAGAAATTTCAAATTACATTCATTTTCTTTGGACAGTTATGGATGGTACAACAAAATGATGGTGTCTATACTTTACGCAGTCAATATGGCTGTTTGTGGAATAAAAACAAATTGTCAATGTCGTATGCGAATACAATTTTGCCGCAATAAGCTATAGACGTGATTCGAATTTCTATGCATTATTCATGAATGTTTATGTTTGCCAGCATATTCGTATGCGAGGATATTTATCTTGACTGACATCAACATCATTTCGCTGTCTTCTCCCTCATCATGATCGAATCCTTTTATTAGCTGAATAGAAACAAGCCCTTTAATTACGTACATACATCACTTCTATAAAAATGACGGTTTGTTAAAAATATTTCAAATATAGAAACGAATCCATTCAATAGCATTAAAAATTTATTACCACCACAGCAGAGGTAGATATTCTTTAAATAATTTTTTTCCCCATTTTTATTTGAGTTATAAGGTAATTTTTTCGGAAATTTCTATTTTTTTATATATTAAATATTATTATTTGGGTGAACTTTTTTCCCACAGTAAAGAAAAATAATAAAAAATAAAAATGTGTACACGTATTTACATTGAAATGCACACGTTTCTTTAAAGGAAATTTAATTAATTTTAAACAAACTGTATCTTAAAAAAAAATTTGTATTTTTTTCTATATTTTATCTTTTTCATTTTCTACTCTTGTTTTTCACATTTAAAGACATGCAAATTTAGAAGAAAAAAATAATTTTATTGCCATATAGGATAAACAGAGTAGATTTTTTGAATAAATTCAAATTAGACCAAATCATAAACTGTTGGGTTGGTGCAAAAGTTATGACGGTTTTTTATGATCCTAGAAATGATGAATAGTATCTTCTTTTAAATGGTTGCATTATATAAAGGATGCTTTCCCTCAACTTTCTATTCAGTTTTGGCCTGGCCAGAGTACAGTGAAAAGCTCTTGTATTATTTCAAAATGTCGGTCAATAAAGTGCATTAAAGTCATTGTTAACTTTATGAATTCCGTAAAGACAACACCGCGAGTGTGCAAACCAAAAACATTTGCGAAGTGTATGGAACAGATGTCATCAAAGTTCGGCAGGCACAAAGATGGTTTACAAAATTCCGATCTGGGGATTTTTCACTAATTGATAAACCACGTACCGGGCGGCCATTGAAGTCTGATGAGGACAAGTTAAAAGTCATAATTGACACCAATCCACGTCTTACCACCAGGGAGATCGCGTCGATGATGGGAGTCAACCATATAACCGTATTAAGGCATTTGAAGCGTATGGGGATGGTTTCGCGGTACGACGTTTGGATACCTCATCAATTGTCGGCTGCCAATTTATTGGATCGTGTTTCAACGAGTATTGCTTTGAGTGCGAGACAAAAACATGAACCTTTTTTGCATTGTTTGGTAACGGGAGATAAGAAATGGGTCGTGTACAACAACGTGACAAGAAAAAACACTGGGCTATACCTGGACAAGCCCCATTAACAACTTCGAAAGCCGAAATCCATTAAAAAAAAAGTTATGCTTTGTGTTTGGTGGGATTGTAAGGGTATTGTGAACTCTTGGGACGCAATCAGACAGTTACAGCAGAACGATATTGTCAGCAATTATCCAAATTGAACATCGCCCTTCAAAAGGATAGACCAGAATTGGTAAACAGAAAAGGGGTAGTGTTTCATCACGACAACGCGTGACCACATGTGGCTATGATGACCCAACACAAGCTTAATGAGTTGAATTGGGATGTTATCAAGCATCCACCGTATTCTCCAGATCTTCCTTCTTCCGATTTTCATTTATTCCGATCACTGCAAAACTTTTTAAATGATAAAACATTTCATACAATAGAGCAGGTAAAAACATCCCTTTATATATATTTCGCATCAAAATCCAAGGAATTTTACACTAATGGTATTAATAAGTTGATAGAAAGATGGGAGGAGGTTATAAGAACGGATGGAAATTATATAATTGATTAAATAAATAATACAAATTAAAAAAAAAATGTTTAATTATATATGCAAAAAAACGCCATTACTTTTGCACCAACCCAATACAATATTAGTAATCAAAGAAAAAAGCTTCAAGAAATTTTTATATAAGAATAACTACGCGGTTGGTTTGAAAAGTTCTCGTCCTAAGCTATAATTGGTGGTGCTATCAATATGTATTTAAGTTATTTATTGGTAAACTATTAAATCTACCACTTACTCATATGTGAATATTTTTAGTTTGTTGTATCAGACGCATTTAATAATTTTATAAAATGGAGAAAATTGAAAACAGGGCAGCTGTCAAAGTCTGCGTGAGAGATGACTCATAAAAAGTTCATAAGAGCTTACGAAAATTCTCCTCCTTTATTTTCAACCATAAAAAAAGAAGAATACAATAAGATAAGATAAAGTAGTTCAATCAGAATAATAAATGCCCTATTGGAAGGATCGTACTCTATTCCCTCACTTTATGCATCAGAATATCAGTATCTGGGCAAAGACATGTTGATGCAGTAGTTAACTGTTTTATTCGACTGACCAAAGGAGTTCACAGGATTGCCTTGTTAGATTTTATCTTTATTAAAACTGGCTAAAAACCCGCCTTATACTACGGCCCGTACCGAACTCGTTAATGAAACTTCTGCTCTCTCGATTATCCCTCGCACTATATTTTCCACTACTTTCTGTAAAATGAATTTATCCTTTATATCCCTCTTAATATCGGAACTAAAAAAATTCATCCACACTTTGTGTTACAATAATTTTCATAACCCCCTCGTGCACCCGGATCGGAAACTGTGATTAAGAGCGGAGTCGAGGATATTGACGTAACTCAGATCCATCGCCCTTAAAGGAACTTTTCCTAAATTTGGTAGATGAATTAGATGTTTTTTTACTTTTGTTGACAGAAGAGGTAGATGAATTAGATGATTTTATACCTTTCCATGGAGAGCTGTTGGCAATTAGGATAGTAGTTGAAATCAATGTCCATAAACATCGTCATAATTTTTAGCGATAGTCTCACAGCCTCAGCAGCCCCATTCATTGCTCTGCAGTTGACGCGGTTCTGAACTGGATTTCAAATTGATTGCTTATCAACGGAAACGTTGAATTATGTTGGGGTCCAGGTCATATTGGTTTCGTCGGCAATGTGTGAGCTAATCAACTGGTAGGAGCGCTCTACCGTTTTATGCTCACTCGATTGGTATTTATAGGGTGTGATTATAATTATGGAAAAGACATGTGAAGATGGGGGAGGGGGGTATATTTTTTATATCTAAAAACTATCCAATCAAGAACAACAGAAACTTTTAAGTAACGGTGTATTAAACTATTTCGCACCTTAAAAGGAATAACGATAATTTTACGAAAGATTTTGGATTATATAGATTTTTGTTGAGGCTCAATTTTTATAGCGATTAATAAGATTAGTGTTTCTGTGAGTTTGACTTACGGAATATTGCAACGAGCCCATGGGGAATATTTCCTATGAAGTGGCGCAAGTTTTTCGGCGGCTTAAAACATTTTGATATCGAGGAAGAAGCAGACGAACGACTGAATAGCCTTTTGAGGTCATACCGTCGGTTAACATTAAAGCTGATGGAAAGTCTCCAAAAGGCTAAAAAAAAATGGTTTTTTCGCGTCAAATTGGATGTTGCAGATTCTTTGATGTTCGACCATAACAATGCCCTCTGTCACACAGCTTTCTCCATCCATGCATTTGTTAGAAAAAAAGAGATTCCAATAATTTCCCAGCCCCCTTTTTTTACCTAATCTCCAAAATTTAGAAAAAAAACACTTAAAAATGACCTTATCTGAATATTGTCGATAATGCACTTCAGAATTTATTTTTCTACAGTTTTTGTCATAATAGGTAACAGACTTCTAGGTCGATACTTTTTTTTATTATTTGGTTAAAAACAACCCTTGGAATACTATTCAAATATAAAAATTCAATCATCCAATTATGTAGTACTGAAAATTTTCTTTTTTATATTTCATAAGTCTAAATTGGCTCTTAAAGTAATTTTGACACATTTATAATTAAAAAAAAACATTTATTTTTATTAGAGGTAAAAAGTCGTAACTGAATGAAAATGTACTATAAAACTTTTTAGTAGTCAAATAAGAAGTCTGCAAAAGGCTTAAAAAATGGTTTCATCGCGTCAAATTGGTTATGGCAGATGCTTTGATCCTCGACCATAGCAACACCCTCTGTCATACGGCTTTCTCTATCTATGCTTTTTCCTACTTTTTTCACCTAATAGCCAAAATTTAAAAATAACACTTAAAAAGTGTTGTCAGTAATGCAGTTCCAGCTTCAACACTTCTAGCACTACTACGAAGAATGGTCTACTACCTATTTGGATCAAAACTCTAAAAAAAATATTATTTCTAGAGTTTCTGTCAAAATAGGTAACAGACTTCTAGGTCGATACTTATTTTATTATTTGGTTTAAAACTATGGTTGGAACACTATTCAAATCTAAAAATTCAATCAGCCAATTATGTAGTACCGAAAATTTCCCTTTTTTATATTTCATAAGTCTAAATTGGCTCTTAAAGTAATTTTGACACATTTATAATTAAATAAAAACATTTATTTTTATTAGAGGTAAAAAGTCGTAACTTAATGAAAATGTACTATAAAATTTTTTAGTAGTCAAATAAGAAGTCTGCAAAAGGCTCAAGAAATGGTTTCATCGCGTCAAATTGGTTATTGCAGATGCTTTGATCCTCGACCATAATAACACCCTCGTTCATACAGCTTTCTCTATCTATGCTTTTTCTTCCTTTTTTTACCAAATATCTAAAATTTAAAAATAACACTTAAAAAGTGTTGTCAGTAATGCAGTTCCAGCTTCAACACTTCTAGCACTACTACGAAGAATGATCTACTACCTATTTGGATCAAAACTCTAAAAAAATTATTATTTCTAGAGTTTCTGTCAAAATAGGTAACAGACTTCTAGGTCGATACTTATTTTATTTTTTGGTTAAAAACTATGGTTAGAATACTATTCAAATCTAAAAATTCAATCAGCCAATTATGTAGTACCGAAAATTTCCCTTTTTTATATTTCATAAGTCTAAATTGGCTCTTAAAGTAATTTTGACATATTTATAAAAAAAAAACCATTGATTTTTATTAGAGATAAAAAGATGTAACTGAATAAAAATGTACTTTAAAAATTTTTAGTACTCAGATAATAAAACCTGAGTAATGCGTTGTTTTCCAAGTACTGTTGAAATTAATTTAGATAATGGATGAAGGTGAATATGGCAATTCTCCATTGATAAGTGGAATAAAAAAATTGACATATATCTTCAAAATGGAAAACTGATAATATCAAACAAGTACTTTCCTAAACGGAGACAAGTTTCCCAACAATGATTTCGTACACCAACTCTTCTTGTAATCATAATAAATTCACAATAAGGAAAATGATGTTAATAAAATCGTAACAGCTATAGAAACTTAGAAATTGAAATTGCATCTCTGATAGAAAGGAATCCATTCTGAGCACTATACTCTGAATTGCTTTATAAAATAGTAATAGTCCGAATGCAAGGTACGATTTGCAATGCGACCGTGCCAATTGAGGAGACGTAAAGTGAAGGAAGTTATTGTGACTCGTTTGTTTCAAAGCATTAAAATTGCATGTTTTACTACAGTCCATTGTACATACGAGCACATTCACTATCGTCTTTCTCTGATATACAATTCCCAGCATTGTGCAAGTACTTATAACAAATGCAATAGGAACAACACCTTCAACAAATATGCGCTTACTCGTTTGCAGGTTTAAAGGTAGAAATGCAATAATTTTGATATCCGTCTGTATACTAGCTAACAAAGTAACCGATTGTCCTTATTAAGAGTTATGATGTTCCCACTTCAGCTGTTGTTGACGACAATTCTGATGTATTTCTTTGATAAATGGTTCCAGTGGAGCAGAAAATCATTTTAACAGTGCAAGTGAAGTTTATTTCCTTAAAAGGTACGACGAATAAATGCATCGGAAATTTCTTATTGAATATTTTAAAGAGATTCTTTTACAAAATGGCCACTGAAATCCTTTTATTTTCTTTAATTTATTATTATTATTTTTTTTTTTTAAATAATTGTTCCCATTCACAAATATAGACGACTCTTCTTTCCATGACCGTACACAAGACTTCAGATCCTAAACGTCAGATTTCACCTCAAATGTTCTCCTTAAGTTTTTAAATTGATCAAAGTTAATTAATCTAAATCTGTTCTTTCAAGTAAACATACAAAAATGAGTCTGGTGCCATCAAATCAGATTAGCACAAAGTCCCAAAAATGCTTCAAAATTATTGAATTCTTACATGGAAACAATGCTTAAAAATCATAATCGAACTATTGAGCACAAGCACTTCAAGCCATAGTGGCGAAATTTCTCAGCAATTTGACGCTATTGGATATCAAACCACCAACCCGTGTGCGTAGAGTGCGTATAGAGGAAAATACTGCTGACAGTGTTGGTGAAGACCGCGATTTACTCAACGCGAGGATGATTTTGCGCAAACATCTTGGTCTAAAAGCGTATAAAATATAGCTCGTTCTAGAACTGAAGCCGAACGACCTGCCAAAGTACAAAAAATGTATCTGGTCGACATGTGGTTTCAACAAGACGGTGCTACATGCCACACAGCACGTGAAACAATGGGCATATTGAGAGTTTCGGATCGGTGAGTTGGCCGCCTAGATCGTGCGATTTGACGCCGCTAGACCATTTTTTATTGGACTACAAGAGTTTAATAGTTTATGCCGATAAACCAGCGTCACTTGCATTCTTGGTAAAGAATATTACACGTGTTATTAGCGAGATACCAGCCGAGATGCTCGAAAACATTGTGAAAAATTCGACCCTCGCATGGATCACTTAAAACATAGTCGTGGCCAACATTTACATGAAATAATCTTTAAAAAGTAAATGTAAAGCGCAAAGTCCCAAAAATTCAGAATTTTCTGAAATTATTCGTTCACCGAAAATTTCTTGCAGGAGATCCATCCCATTCAAACCATACCTCCTGATTATCATCGAGCACTTGGCATATTAAAAAAATTTCAAGCATTGTCCCATATAAGGTCCCAAAGATTCTGTAATTGAATTAATTGCATTGGAAAGGATGTAATTTCTAAAATCAGTAGTATTGTTTGTTAATTTTCTATTTAAATGAAAAAGGATCTCATTACTCATTACCAAGATGTTCAAAAAGTTGTGGTTATCTCTAACTAGGCATTGAAATCGAAGGGCATGCCTTGAGTATCTTGGGGTCGTAAAGGTTGGATCTTATAAGGAAACATTTTTAAGTCGAGTTTACGAATTTTCTGAAAAGTTTATGAGCAGGGCGACAGCGATAGAGGCAGATGGATCATCAATGATACTCCGCTGCATCAGCGATCTTCCCTGAAGATCGCCGACTGAACGAGTTCTTTTAAAATCGGGTGATTAGCAATGTTGCCGATATTTAAATGTTGTAAGTAGAAAAGGAAAACTCAATAAGCCATTTTTTTCACATTAAAAAAATGGGAAATAATCACTGAGGGCTAAATCTGTCGAATATGGTGAATACGGAAGTTATTCGTATTCTACGGAAGTTATTCGTATTCTGAAAGTTGGCCATTTTCAAGTTAAGCATTATGATACAATAAGAAGGAAGGAAATTTAGCAATTTTTTGCTGAATATTAAAGAAGGTATAAAAATTTGGAAATTAACAAATGTGAAGTTAAAAAAAAGTACGGCCAGTTACGACCAAACTCAGAGAACACCTTATATTGTTTTGGCATGCTTGATTCCAAATTGGAGACACCAAAAAGTGTTAAGTGTGGAAAAAGTGGAGACACCAAAAGGTGTTAAGTTCTTCCCATTGGAGGGGAAAAGAGAGAGAAGAAAGAACGAAAGAAAAAATAAAGAAAGAAAATGAAATTTAAAAAAAAAATATTAAAGTCGAGTGGAAAACAGAACTGGAAATAGGAAGGAAGATATAAAAATTTCCGAAATAGGGAGGAAGATATAAAAAAAATTTTAGGCTCCGATCATTTGCTGCTATATCGTTGAAATTTTCAATCATTTCTTCGGTGGTGACCTCATTCCATCAAAAATGCTTATACGATAGCGTCCAATATTTTATGATCGATAACAAAGGAGCAGAGTGCCCATAAATTTCTCTGAGTTCAGCTTTTGTCTTTTCGAAAAGAAAAATGTTATCATTGCTCGATATTCGATTTTTTCCATTGTTGTAAAATCAAACAATTTGTTGAATTTAAACAGCTGTCACTAGCAAACCAAATGATGCAGCTGCTCAAAAATTTAAAAGGATTCTTGTTATATTTAGACAAAAAAAAAGTTGTTATAATATTAGCAGCACTAGCAATATCTTTTACCAAGGTCAAGTATTAATCATACAATCCTCGTATATTATAAAACTAGCCTAGTCATCATATTGAGCTTACAACTGTGCCAAACAGACTTTTACATAGTTCCAGTGAGCAACGATAATATCTGATATGAAATGTATTTTTTTTTTTAAATAATCAGGATTATTTCACTTTCCTGGAATTCGCTTTTTTATAGACAATCTTTATCAGTTTAAGGCATATCGAAAGCCTAAATGGATCATCTAAAGGTGAATTTATCTTTTTAGGATAAAGAGAAAACTTTTAAAACAGTTCCAGTTAATTTTAAATAAAATATTTTATATCAATATATATTTTTTGTTATAAAAACAATCAATTAATTAACATACGAATGTGAAGTAAAAGTTTTGAAAAAGTTTCTTTTTTGATTAATAAACAATGTGTATTTATGTATGTATGCATGTAAGAATACACTAAGAGAAATTTCTTCAAAGTTATTTTATACAAAAACAAATAAACAAATATATCGAGAAAATCCTAATTCCATCTGAATTGAGCAAATAAGCTCCTCTTTCTGGGATTCTACTATACAGAAATTAATCGCAAAGTTTCATTTTCATTTGGGAAATGATGAATTTACCGCACTTTCGGCCACAAATTTTACCTACCATCTTACAAAGCTCAAATAGCTGGCAGCCATTGATCCAGTTAAACTTATAGCAATTCGAAATAGCAAAACTACCGAGAAATTAAATTTCTTCAACAATATTATACTCGTATAAAGGATATAATTCTCGTAATACTTAAAGAAAGTAAAAGTGATGAAATTAAAGAAAATATTGTAAATACTCGTAGTAAGAAGCAGAGTACAACGATTTCTCTAGTAATTTTACCTTATAGAATAAAAGGGGTTAAGTCGGTGAAATCCATATTTAATTAAAAAACCAACGATTATTCTGTGGAATTTTAAATATACTATATTAGATTCGGTATATTATTATATTGATTAATCAAAAATGTATTAAAATTTTTGCAATAAAAGAAAAATCTTATATAAAAAAAATATAATAAAAACAAGGAGTGGACGAAAAGTAATGAAGCTGATTATTTTTATCCTTTTCAAAGTAGTGGTTTTGGGCAGGTATACGAGTACATCGCCGTTGGTGCTATACGAGTATATGAGTACATCGGCAATCTTCGTTACAGTGCAGAAAGGCTTCAACTGGAATCGCCCTCAGCTCCTCGGCTTCGCTGTTATGGATGTTATTGACAGTGCAAAAATGATTCCTTTCAAGTGTTTTTCTTAAGGGAAAACAAAAAAACTTCAAACGCAGTTTGCTCAGGTTAATATGGAGGGGGATTGGAGAGCCACAGAAATATTTTTTTTTGACAAAAAGTCACTGATGAAGATGCCCGTGTAACAGAGACCATTGTCAACGTGGCATATTCAATTGTGTGCAATGTCCGATCTGATGCAAAGATACCATTTTTCTATGCCTTTCAAGGATTTTTTATCAACTTTAATGTAAATTGACGGTCTGACCTCACAAGAGGAATATTATCATCAGTTCTCAATTTTGAAGGTATTGCTGAGCAGGGTTTGTTTAAGACCGCCCTTCGACTCTCCCCGTAAGGAAGTTACTTCTGGAGGAACAATCAAAAGTAGGCTATGAGTTTTGGTGTACTCGCGATACCTAAGCTGGTATACTTGTGACTAGGAGTTTACAAGATTCCTTTGGTTAAGCTTTTGAGTAAGGAGTACCGACCATATACTCTTGAAACAGAACTGGCACCAAGGTGCAAAGCTTTTGTCTGAAATATGGTGGATGTGTTGAGAGTAAAGTCTTACGTCATGGGTAAAGTCTTACGACTGGAGGTGAAGCATACCAGGATTACGGGTGCTATCACTGCAGATGACAGCAGAGGTTTAGGTAGGCTTTGTTATCAACAGTAAGGGTAACTAGCTTGTAACTGATTACTGACTATTAGAAAATAGACCTGAGATGAAGAAGATAAAGAATATAAAGAAGAAGATGAAGAAAAGAAGATAAATGGGGAACCTAAGAGAATGTGGCTTGCATGAAGTAGCCCAAGCAAGAGATCAAAGAAGAATGCACTGGATTGATGCGAGCTGTGTCGATAAAGCGTTGGTTAGCAAGCTAGGGTATCGATTAAGATGCGTGCAACTACCTGGATCTAGTCAGCTGATCAGACGACATTACTGGACTGCTCTGTTTTTCGCATTAATCAGGTATATCTCAATCCCTATGGTCGTAGGCAGCCCTTTTGTATTAGGTCCGACGATAGGTATGCGACGTTAAATAATATTAAACTAATGTTGTCTTTGAGGCCACTTACCATTAGAAGAAAACGGAAGTGTTCACGATGAAGCAATGTATCAAAGAGGAGACGAATATGGAAAACAAGCATACTGAATGCGACTATATGGATCCCCTGTTATGGATTTACCAGAGACTATTCCTGGTATTACACGTATGTCTAACGATGAGTATGACACGTAAAAGAAAACAAATTATTCTGATCCTCGACCATGCAAAAATGATTAATGCTATCGAAAAATAGCAAAACCTCTTGGCTCCCTCATTGAATATTGGCATCAGTTTTCAATGTTGAAGGTTTTGCTGAGCGAGAAGAGTTTTTTTTACAAACTAATTTATTCTCATTACCATAAGTCGGAAAATTAAAGAAAACTACCATCCCTCATACCTTTAAGGGTAGATGTCGTCTTCGTAAATGTAAAAAATTTTTTATGTCAACCCGGCGTTAAAAAAAATTATCTGAACTTCATTTTACTTCGTTGCTGTTTACTTTAAAAAAAAAATTGAATACGAGAGTCATTCAACAAGTACTTAGCCTCACCGCCCGATTGACCTGCTGTCACAAAATAAATTTACCATCGCGCAGTTCATTCTTTTAGTAGCCTACTGTCAAAGTTTCAGTCGATTCCTTTTATTAGTTTTGTTTTGAGAGCCTTTGAAAGGGAGCGTGTCGGTCGGTTGCACAAAAATGGAAAAAGAACTATATCGTTCGGTGATTAGATTCTTGTTTTTGGAAGGGAAAACGCGCAGCGAAATCAAAATCTCTTGGATGAGGTGTATGGTGACTCTTCTCCTTCGATGGCGACCGTCAAGAATTGGTTCAACGAGTTTGTTCGTGGCCGCACGTCGGTTTTTGATGAGCCACGCCCAGGTGCCCCGAAAACGGCTGCTACGGAGGATAACGTTGAAAAAGTCCACGATCTCGTGTTGGCAGACCGTCGATTGAAGGTTTACGAGATAGCTGAAACTGTGGGCATCGCAGTAGGAACGGTGCATCATATTTTACACGAAGAACTGGGCATGAGAAAGCTTTCGGCGCAATGGGTGCCGCGTTTGCTCACACCGGAAAAAAGCGCAACCGTGAGACCACATCGGCGACGTGTTTGGCGCTGTTTCAGCGCAATCTAGCGGAGTTCTTGCGTCGTATCGTGACCGTCGACGAAACATGGATTCACTGGTACACACCAGAGACCAAGGAACAGTCGAAACAGTGGACTTCACCCGGCGAACGTGCTCCGAAGAAGGCGAAGACTGTTCGATTGGCCGGAAAGGTGATGGCCACCGTTTTCTGGGATTCACAAGGTGTGATCCACATCGATTACCTCGAGAAGGGTAAAACAATCACGGGGCGCTACTATGCTGACTTATTGGGCCGATTTGATGTCGAATTGAAGAAAAAGCGGTCCCGCTTTGCGAAGAAAAAAGTGCTGTTCCACCACGACAACGCGCCGGCTCACACCTCCGCCGTCGCCATGGTCAAATTGGTCGAATTGCGCTACGAATTGCTGCCCCATCCACCGTACTCTCTAGATTTGGCCCCCTGTGACTACTTTTTGTTTCCAAACATGAAAAAATCACTCGCCGGGAATAGATTTGGGTCGAATGAGGAGGTCATCGTCGCCACGGAGGCCTATTTTGCTTCCCTCGCGAAACTGTATTTTTTGGACGGGTTAAAAAAGTTAGAGCATCGCTGGGCCAAGTGTATCGAGCTTGAAGGAGATTATGTGGAAAAATAAATTGCCACCTTTCCAAAATTTTCGTTTTTCTTTTGTAGGCTAAGTACTTGTTGAATGACCCTCGTACAATTTATTTAGAAATATTTATTTTCAATTACAACAAATTTAAACTAATATTCTATAAAGTAGAATACTTTTTTCTATAGCAATAACTATTTAGAAGAAACTCCTTTTATAAACGATTTACTTTTCAATTTTCAAAAAATTAGAATACATTTTTGTGTACCTCATTTTTCTGTTTGTATATGTGTATGTAGAAAAACCCATTTATAAAAAATGTCAATCTAGTTAAATGAAAATTTCCAGAATTATCCTTTAACTTATTAGATTTTGGGGAAAAAAATTTGTGCAAAACAGAAAATCTTAAATTCTATTATTCACCTGCTGTGTTAGTGAATGTGCCACATGTGCTTGTCCATAAAATAAGTATTTGTATTCGGATAACAACTACCCTTCCATACAAACCTACATGTTCGTACACACACGAGTCATATAAAGGGAGAAAAATTTCACAAATGGGAGTAATATCCTTAATTTTATCCTCACAAATAGTCAATATATATTGCCAGATTGAGTCTGCACTGAACCTACCAGTCTCTTAACTTCGGAACTGTTTGATTATTTGAAGTGCTCGTACTTCTTACCATTCGAGTATACACGTAACAGTTGCCAAGTTTCAATATATAAAGTAAGCGATATTTTTATTTATAAAACTACAAGTAGGAGAAATACAGAAAAATAACATATAAAAATAGAATAACGTGTTGGAATTTTCAAATCTTTCCAATTGTATAAAGAATATTTTCAACAACAATTAGAAAAGTAATATTACTTAACATTTCGTAAAATGTTCGTACACATTCAGTTGAAATGGAAATTTTTTCTTTGCTTTTTTGAAATTACAATATCTTACAAATCGTTAATTATAGTGCTTATTTTAGAATTAAAATTATTTTAGAAATTTTAATTTAAAAAAAATTATTTTTTTATATTAAATCAATTAGAAAAAATTATAAAATAATCATAAAAATGAAGAAAAACTATTTTTGATAAATATTGGGTGTAAGGGAAAGATTTGTCGTTTTTTTTTCTAAAGAAAAAACAAAATGTTTTTTTCACTTTTTATTCAAAAATTAATCCAAAATAGAATTTTCTTTATTAGTTACAACTGTCTGGCAGCTTATCCAACCCCCACGAAAAGAAGTTCTCGTTTTTGGATGCAAAGTATTCTTCCTTCCCTCATAATTTATATATTCATTTACATCAAGAAAATTTTGCAGCAACCTGAACAGATGATAGTTAAGCTAGAAAATATGCTGGCTAAGGTAGAGTTTCCCAATCCAACTCTGCAATTTTTTGTACGGTTTTTCTTGCCGTGAAAAAAATTACACCCTTTCTATTGGCCAAATACACATATAGACGTTTACGTTGAATTTCTTTATTCAAAACATCAATCAGCATTGACCGTATAATTTTCTTTCAGCAACTTATAGTGGACAATACCCCTCCGATCCCACCAACAACACAACATAACTTTCTTTTGATGCACGGCAGCTTTGAGTGTGGTCGGTGGTGTCTCCCCTTTGTAAACATATGCCCTTTTTTTTACCACATGTTTATAAACTCCAAAAACAGTTCCCTTTTGTGACGAGCAAGATTTGAAGAACATATTGAAATTCGATCCAATAAATTTTTTACGCTTAATTCATGTGGCACCCAAACAGAGAGTTTTGATTCAATTAGCGATTTTGATTCAAAAAATAAATACTTTTTGATTCAATTAGCGATTTTTTAAAATACTTTTACATTAGCGACAATATTTTTACTAGATATACATTATCTGTTACTGCTTTTTCAGTTTCTACACTATCAGAAGACCCAGCTTTAGATGCTTCTACCGTAATGTACTCGTAATTTAGTCAGCCGTGGCGTTTTTGCAAGAATTTGCGACTGCACTATTTCTTTTTCTTTGGCTTTGCGACGTTTTTCCGATCCTGATGGATGCACTCGGCCTTTGTGCCGATCAACAGGTGAGCAGGGGGGTTATCATGGTGCAAAAGCCAGTTTTTGTTCTTCCACAAATCCGGGCGTTTCTAGCGGATTACTTCCCGCAACTTGCGCATAACTTACAGATAGTATTCCTTATTGACCGTTTTACCCTATGGCAAGAACTCATGATGCACCACGCCCCTGCAATCGAAGAAAACTGTAAGCAAAACTTTAAGTTGGCGCGCTTTTTTCGGCCCTCTGAGAACATTTTGTACCACCGATAAACGTTGCTTCGGTTCAAGGTGGCGTCACCATATACCACAGTCAAAATTCGAAATACGTCCGTGCAATTAATTTTGTTTTTCACACAAAATTTGATACAGATTCTTTGATCAATTTTTTGGAATGGGTAAAAATCGAAAACAAGCCAAAACACGTGCAAGCTGTCAAAAATTAACTGAATATTCAAAATGGCCGAACTTGTTAGCATAAGTGAGAGACATGATTACCAATATAACACCATAAAAAAATCGAAAATCGAATATGCGTAACCCGCGGAAATTCAAAATTCGCGATATTTTTATCGCATTGTTCTGATGCAAGAGGATTTTTTTCTGCTTCAGATGGGGGCGTTTCTCGTTGATTTCCTCGCTCAACCGTTGCAATAACGACGCGTAATAC
Organism: Atherix ibis; assembly: GCA_958298945.1. NCBI lineage: Eukaryota > Metazoa > Arthropoda > Insecta > Diptera > Athericidae > Atherix > Atherix ibis. The sequence goes on from OY282610.1 coordinate 9,644,056, forward strand.
GCTCCTGTTATTGTTTTTCCTTTTTCCAAGTAGTCGATAAAAATGATGCCCTGCGAATCCCAAAAGACCGTGGCCATCACCTTGCCGGCCGATGGCACAGTTTTTGCCTTCTTCGGAGCCCGTTCACCCTTGAAAATCCACCGTGATGACTGTCTCTTCGTTTCTGGAGTGTAGTAGTGTATCCAGGTTTCTTCCACAGTGACATATCGACGAAGGAATTCGGCAGGATTGCGATGAAAGAGTGCCAACATAGCCTCAGAGTCTACTACACGATTGCGCTTATTCTCCTCTGAGAATTTTTCACAGACAATTTTTCATGCAAAATTGAAGCAACTGTACCTTGTAATATAACCGTGGCCTCAACTAATTCGCGCACTTTAATTCGCCGATCGTTCAAAATCAGATCGTGGATTTTGTCGATGATTTCAGGAGTAGACACCTCAACTGGGCGTCCTGAACATCTCCAATTGTACACCTCAACTGGGCATCAAACATCTCCAATTGTAAACCGTCGCAAACATAGGTGCAGATGTGCCATGAACTGCATCCAACTCGGCTTTGATTTCTTTCGGGCTTAAGCCTTTCAAATGGAGATGTTTGATGACAGCCCTAAACTCGCTTTTTTCCATTGTTATGCACAAATAAATGTCGTTAACTTTAATCGACGATTGAAATTGACCTACGCTATAGATCGAGCTGAAATTTTGACAGCTTTCCTGTCGATAATGTTACTTACAAAAAAAAATCGACACTACAAGCGCAATTTCTTGGATTTTCTAAGGACTTATTGAACGACTCTCGGATTTTATCACTTTTCTCTATATTTTGCTTTATAGAGTTAATTGATAATGTAGCAAGTGAGAAAGAGATTCATATATATGTACGTGAAAAATTCCTATTTTAAAATACATTTATGTATGCATAGGATAAAAATCAATTTTTCAAAAACAAACTAATTAATACAGAGTTCATCAGAAGGTTTTAATTATCACTTCTCCAATATGAAATGTTTCTACGAGTATATTAAAAAAAATTGAAGCGATGCAAGTAAACAACCCCGAAAGTTGTTGAATTGAAAATTTTCACTTAATTCCAAACAGGAAATCTATCAAATAACTACCAAGAATATTTACCATTCTAGACATGCTATATTTAATAACAAATATAAGTCAATTTATTTGCTTTGGTTCTATTTATAAAATTGAACATTTCTCCTTAAAATTAGTATACTATAGCTTATAAAGTTCGTTGATGTTACATTTTAAATATACAATGTACTATTGGATATATGCCAAAGTGTTCATGTCCTCTTCCTATTAATGTGAATATTTAAAACTCTTCGATTGAACCCGATGTTTTGGACAGATGACAAAAAAAATTCTACTTTACAAAAGGTCAACTATCCCCATTGATTCTGAATGTAATTAAGTTTATACAATTGATCGGTCAAAAAGAAGCACAATTTCCTATATAACTATTATTGGCACAATTCATTTAGAGACTTATACGAATTGATCAATTTTTCTAATTAGAAGAGTTTCAGAATTTCTTCATTTCCTGTACAATTTTCTTTTTTTCGCACACTCAACTTGTTCATATTAATAGACAAGTTTCCCCATGTTCAATGATAAATAATTGTCACAGCTTTAACAACACCTACTCCTAACCCCCCCCCCCCCCTTACCACTTCCTTCAACACAACATTCTATTTCATCAAATGAAAATGCCCTCATTAATGACATTTCATTGCATACAAAAAATAGGATTCTAATATTTATTGTCATTAGTTAAAGTGAAACTAGAAAAATATTGACAATTTCGAAAAAAAATACGTTCCTATAACGTCAGCAAACGTATTTTTTAATCAAAATTCATATAAAATTTAATAGGAATGTCCTAATTTTTATATGCACTAATTAAACATATTTAAATATTCAACTTTTTCTCTATTTAATGAAATTAGTTCAGTTTAACTTTTCTATTTACATAGTAAAAAGAAACAAGGGTAGAAAAAGAACTAAAATAAATACATACAATTGGAAAATGTTAAAAAGACAAATAAAAATTCCATGTTCAAACAGTACATCATCTTTATTTGTTAAACCAGGAAGTTTTTATGGCGAGTATGTCAGAAAGGATATCTCGGTTGGTAGTGAAACGCATATAAAAAAAAAATGGAAATGATAAAAAAAACCACATACACACACACAGACAAATCTGTAGCTATGGCACAAGTATGAATGGTGAAGAAATGCTCAAAAGGATGCGACTACATATATCAAATATGTATGAAGATTGTGTCCTGAGTTTGTATACATGATGTATGGTGGATCCTTTGTATTGTAGCATGAACACTGAATATTCTATGATTAGGAGGACAAAATCAAAGCAATATTTTGAAGAATACACAAACTGAAATGTGAATTCTTAGCGAATGTTGTTGGCCTTATGTTGGGGATATGATTCTAATCTATAATCGAAATTATGAGACATACAATTATATTATAAGCCAATTGGGAGTAGCCGACTGCCTCTGATAAGTGGACTAACTGAAATTTGTACTAAATCCGGAGTTAATTTATCCTCTTGTCTGATAATACGACTTCTGATAAATTTCTACTCTCATTTAGATGTTGCTTGTCATTATTTTTCTTCCTACTAATTGTTAATTAATACATATTCTTATGGTTGCTTTAATAACTTTAATCAAAATTTTCCATTTCAAAATTATGAAAGAAATGTTTTTGTTGTTGAGAAAATATTACTAAGCTATAATTAATAATATATTTAATAATATTAATAAAATAAAAAGGATCCAAGCAAACTCACTTATTATAAGTGGGCTTTAACTAAAAAGAAAACACTTATAAATAAAATCGAACAAATAAAACAAAATCCATCTTGCAAAAAATCCAAAAAAAAATGTTGCCAGGAAATTATTGAGAATGATTGCTTTTATTTTATTTTTATACATTAATGGTATTGAGTTCCTTTAGGCGAAGGTGTTGCTTACACTCTTCGTAGCACTGCTTCAAGACTACAAATGAACAGTATCGACAGTACTAAAATGACGTGGAACAAAAATTTCAGTGCTTTTTCTATGCCTTCAAGGACTCAACCACTTATTTCATATTTTCGTGAGCTTTCGATGTCAAAGGTCACCCTGACCATTGTTCATCTTTCACTGCTTCTCGGATCTCCAAAATGCTGAATGCCATCGAAAAATAACGAAGCTTTATAAGGACTCGCTCATAAGCTTTAATATTCAATCTCAACAAGCAGACCATTTTCTCATTAATTCACAATATCTCCATCCATTACAGATAGGTTAATTTGCTAATAGTCAGTAACCAGTCACAAACTAGTTACCCGATAGCACGGCTTACCTAAACATCTACTATCATCTGCAGTGATAGTACACGGGATTCCCAATCCGTCAGCTCCAGTCCTAAAACTGTCCTGCGATGTAGGTAAGAACCACAGCCACCTATATTTCAGCCAAAGGCTCCTCACCTTGACCGGGTACGGTCGACAAACTACAGTGGGTCCCTCGACCTCTGTGGTAGCACTTTAATGTTTAGTAAATATCTGGAGTCCTTTTTATCAAAAAAAACCTTGTAGATGATGATAGACGTGCGATAGGTGACTTTGTTATGGTAGGATCATGCAAGTACTTTTTCTATGCCTTCAACAACTCAATCACTTATTTCACATTTTCGTGAGCTTTCGATGTTAAAGGTCACCCTGACCATTGTTCATCTTCCAATGCTTCTCGGATCTCCAAAATGCTTAATGCCACCGAAAAATAATGAAGCTTTTTAAGGAGTTGCTCATTAGCTTTAATATGAAGTAACAGTTTAACGTTACAAAATTCCTCATTCGTTCCACATTTTCATCAGTTTACAATATTGAAGGTCTCCCTGACCATTGTTCATCTTCCACTGCTTCTCGGATCTCCAAAATGCTTAATGCCACCGAAAAATAACGGAGCTTTTTAAGGACTTGCTCAATAGCTTTAATATGAAGCAACAGTTTGACGTCACAAAATTCCTCATTCGTTCCACATTTTCATCAGTTTAAATATTGAAGGTCTCCCTGACCGCTATTTGTCTTTCACTGCTTCTCGACCTACCTAAGCAAGATTTTATTATACCGAAAAATAACAAATCCTTTCAAGGAGTTACTCATCAGTTGCAATGTTATTTGATAGTTTGATCTCACAAATCCACCTTATTCATTCCACATTTTTACCAGTTTTCAATATTGAAGGTCTCCCTGACCGCTATTTGTCTTTCACTGCTTCTCGACCTACCTAAGCAAGATTTTACTATACTGAAAAATAACAAATCCTTTCAAGGAGTTACTCATCAGTTGCAATGTTAATCGATAGTTTGATCTCACAAATCCCCCTTATTCATTCCACATTTTTACCAGTTTTCAATATTGAAGGTATCTCTGACCGCTATTTGTCTTTGACTGCTTCTCGACCTACCTAAGCAAGATTTTATTATACCGAAAAATAACAAATCCTTTCAAGGAGTTACTCATTAGTTGCAATGTTAATCGATAGTTTGATCTCAAAAATCCACCTTATTCATTCCACATTTTTACCAGTTTTCAATATTGAAGGTCTCCCTGACCGCTATTTGTCTTTGACTGCTTCTCGACCTACCTAAGCAAGATTTTATTATACCGAAAAATAACAAATCCTTTCAAGGAGTTACTCATTAGTTGCAATGTTAATCGATAGTTTGATCTCAAAAATCCACCTTATTCATTCCACATTTTTACCAGTTTTCAATATTGAAGGTCTCCCTGACCGCTGTTTGTCTTTCACTGCTTCTCGGCCCACCAAAAAAAATTTATTTCACCGAAAAATAAGGAATCCTTTTAAGGACTTACTCATCAGTTGCAATGTTAATCAACAGTTTGACCTCACAAAATTCCTCACTCGTTTCCCATTTTTATCAGTTTTGATGATGTAGGTCTCCCTGACCGCTGTTTGTCTTTCACTGCTTCGCCTTTCAATGAGTATTTACAGGCTTTACTGTAAACTGATGGATTGACACTATAATCAGTTTCACTCGTTTATTTTTGGCATAAGTTTTCGACGTTGAAGGTTTTTGTGGGCGAGGTCCGTTTTCCACTGTTGTTTGGCCCTGTAAAAACTTGTGCTCTTAATAAGAAATATTTCTAATAGGTTCGTTCTAATTTTTCATAAGTTAAACGGCACACCGTTGCTCTAAATTTTTCTATTCTAGTTTTCGTAATGCACTTCAAAAACACACTTTCACTTATGTCTGTTGAGGTCGCGGAATTATCAGAAGAGATTGAAACTTTTATTTTACATGTGAGATAAGCTAGCACACAATACTGGTCATATTATTTTTCTCCCATAACTCGTATTACCTTGCATTAGAATTGTGTATTTAAGCAAAAATCTCGTATTACCTTGCATTAGAATATAATTTAGTTGATTATATTTTTCATTGCCATAAGATTACAAAACCATTTATTCTTCTATAATCTTTATTTCAAAATAAATTGGAAAAATATTCCAAATAATATTTTTCTCTATTCCCACATACTAATCTGCTTTTTATATCTAATATTATAATGTGTTTTCAACGATATTCTAACTTTGCGTAAATTTTTTTTGACTATAGCCAAAATCTTTTAGTTATCAATATCAGGTATTGTAATCGCCTAAGATATTCTCTCACCGTACCCAGCAAGTAAATGTATTATAGTAAGTATATACGTATTGGATTTATACCAAAAGTATGAAAAAGAGGAAAATTTTTTCTATCTCAAAGCTATGATTTTCTATTATCCTTCGTGAAATATTATCAGCAATATGTGCATATAATTTGAAGCCATGATAAATAAGCTTCATCTTTTATGATTTGTATTTATTTATATAAGTACTCGTGGATAATCGGAACAAAATAAGCAAAAACTTCATTCTATTAAAATGTAACCATTCAAAAAAGTTCAATTCAAAAATATTCAATAAATAACGTATAATTTTTATGTGAATTTATAATCAAATTGCCTGCAGAAAAGTTTTGCGAACGAGCAATATTTGCAATGTTTTCTTAAAAATATATTAAGAATGTTTATTTTTCAATTAGAATTATATTAATACATTATAGGTCATAATTTAAAATTTATCTAATATCACTACAAATTTTATGGATATTATTTTCAAATTATCTAAAGCAGGAGCACAGTGTGTTCTAGAAAGTATCTTCATCACTTTGGTTAGATATTATTATATCAGTTGATTTTTGACAGTCATGGTAGTAGATGCGCTATAATTTTTATAAACTATTATAAGTCATCACTAACTACTGTCATGCACGCAAAATAATGTGAAAAATGGAGTCGATTGATAGACCGCATCCCAACCGAGTTTAAAGTCCAAGAACCCCCAAAAGGTATGGTGCAGAAGAATTGAAACTTTGTCAACCTTAATGTGGAATATACTATATTGTTCTGGTGAGATAGGAACTTCAATCACGGCATCATGTTTTAGAGGTCCATCGACCGCCGGTAACGAAGTGAAAATGTTTTAGAGGTTCATAGACAAGACCTTGATTTTTACAGGAAATTGACAATGGGTTAGTAGGAGCGCTTTGACTTTAGCAGCTTCTAAATAATCATAATAGCCTCTTTCGGGGACAAGAAAATACTGTGGTAGCTTAGGAACCCTCTTTATACCATCGTAGATTGCCTATGTGAATCGTAGAGTGACTATGTGAAACATCGTTAGACATAATAGCACGGGTCACCTCTGATCATAGGGAATAAGATACGCCTAATCAACGCGCAAAACAAATCTTTCAAGTAATGGATTTCGTCAGCTCAGCTGACTAAATCTAGGTAGTTGAACTTTTATCGATCCAGCTCGCATTTTTATTTTATCTTTTAATTGGGCCACTTCATGCATGGACCATTCTATCAGGTTCCCTCGTTTTTTTCTTTTTCTTCTTCTTCTTCTTCTTTTTCAACTTTACCATCTTCTTCTTCATCGTTTCATCTTCTTCTTTTGCTTCACCATCTTTTGTGCCTCATGCATGAAGTAGGCAAACATTCAATCTCATCAAGCAGACCATTTCCTCATTACTCTACATAACTCCATCCATTACAAGTAGGTCCAGTCCTAAATCTCTACCTGCGATGTAAGTGAGAACCACAGCCACCCATATTTCAGGCAAAGGCTCCTCACCTTGACCGGGTACGACGGACGCACCACAGTGGGTCTCCCGACCTCTGTGGTAGCACTTTGTTCTAGTTTTAAGAAGAGGTGGTGGGTACTCTTCGCTCATAGAGCTACAGTAAGGAACCTTGTTTGCCAAGACCGTATATCACTTCTGGTATCGATCATATGCTACGGATCTAAACCGACAAGTGTCCCCCTTGCAGCAAGTGTCATTCTTCTGTATTTCTTTAAGGACTCTGCTAGCAATTCTGTTAATATGAGCAATTTAGAGAGATGCTACAGAAAAGTTTTCATCCGTGAATTGAGCCAACTGTGGTCGGACGACATGTTGGTGCGACGCCGCCACATCACACACTTCACACGCTACAGTGGAAATTCTGCGACCGATGTTTTCTTACCGAGTTTTATCGAAAACGACTGACTCTATTGGCCCCTTCGCTCCTGAGATTTAAACCCTATCGATTTTTTTCTATTACTCGTAAGTATACTACTAGGAAAAGGTCCATGCTAACGGATCAAAGACAATTGAACAACTTAAAGAAAATGTACGCAACGCAATCAATTACGAGTAGAAAGGCTTGTTGAAAAATGTCATCAAAACAGCGAATATTATCCACAAAGCCATTTTGTCAATATAATTTATCATACATAATTCCCAAATCTATATAAACCATTTTAATTAATTAAATAACTATTTTTATTGTAATGTAAAATTATTTGAAAAAAAAAAACTTATAAACCTATCTATGAAGCATCTTCTATTTGAATGGGGTAGGAGGGGGGGAAAAGAAGTTCATAATAAAAGTTAATGAATAAATTGAACTGAAATAAAAAAAAAACTTACAAAAACCTCTAAAAATAGAACGGCGAACAATGTAGTGTTGATTTCAATTTAAGAACACCAGAAGGACATTCCGAAAGTATACACAAAAGTTGAGCAAATAAATTCGAATTGAATTAAAATTGAAATTTATTCAAGTTATCCCATGCGATAAAGGATGAGAGACGTGATAGAAACAGTCTTGATTCTGACCCAATAACGGATCCAGACCAGAGAATGGTTACCGGGAATGGTGATAGGAATTTAAAGAAACTGCAATGACCCATCACCGCAAGATTTTGAAGAAACCGTAGCTATTCATGTGGTATATATTCCGTAACATGGTATGTAGCCGTAGTTATTGGTTATGGATCGTTTACCCGCCAATCGTAAAATGGACACATTCCCGTGGGAATATTTTATTTTTCGATTTAATTTAAGTTTCTCCAAGTCAACTGAAGTTGCGAATAATTCTATTTCCCATCAGGCTTTCGTCAATCCTTCGAACGTGATTCAGATGATAAAAAATTCCACTCTAGATATTTTACTGTGTCCGTACACATTATATACATATAAACGAAGAGGTCTTTATGTATGTATGGATGTCCGTATAAATAGAGTGTCAACAGTTTGGTTTCTTTGTAAATATTTAAATAGGCAAGTGTGATCCCACGAACAGAAGAATTTTATACAAGTCAAGAGTTTTTATTCTTTCGGAATTCTTTTAGTTTTCAATGTTTCGTTATAAAGAAATTTTCTGCTAGCAAATAAAAAACAAATCCATTGAAAAAATGAAAAAAACGACAAAAACCAAAACAAATTATGCCTGCAAAAGTATGACAAGCATGTGGTTAGGTTTACAATAGTAGAAAATCCTTAAGAGTATTTTCAACATTGTACAAAATTACATTAAATTAATTATTATAGCTGTCAATTAATATGAGCGTCAATGAATAAGAAAAAATTGAATTCCATCACAAAAAGCCGAAGAGATTGTTTTGTGCCGACGTCGCAGACGATCAATATTACTCCAAAGTTTTCGAAGAAAAAAACTCACGGAAACTTGTTCCAGAGAATCCTTCATACCTAATATGTTTGTATATCCAACAAATACAAAGGGTACTACTAAATATCCGGATTGAAACAATAAAATACGAAAACTGTTTCAGATTAAAAGGTCAGAACGTTGATTAAAGCAACATAAATGCGCCGCGTGACATTGTCTTCATGCGCGATTAATTTGGCGGCATTAATGCTCCACGAATCGTGGATAATTAAATGGTGGAACATTTGCGTCCTAGTGTAATTATGTTACGATTCCGCGACGCCAACTGGAATTTCGGATCATTTTAGCACTTAATTGTCACGGAAATCACATCAGCTTTTAGTACCTGGAATGCCTGGTTGAAATTTTATGTAGAACACGTGCCAACAGCAAATTGCTTCTGTTTCTTGATTTCTTGCTGACTTTCTTGTAACGAAGAATCTCTATAAATAGTTAAATGAGATGTAAATTCACAAGGTAAAACGTGTAATTTATAAATTAATTCCTAACGGCCATTAAACATTAAATATCCGCCAAAGAATCTAGCAAACTTAATTTTTCACTAAATCTATCAAGAACTACAAATCCAAAAGAACATTAAACACACTCCTGTGCCCATGAGCCTAGGACATTACAATTTGTTATTCAACAGAATTACTTAAAAATATCTGGATCTGCCACTTTTTTCATTTATCAAACATATTTGAAAAATAGTAAATTGTTAACGTATCATTAACAAAGCCAAATCAATCTCGACTATAGTAACTTCCCAAACACCACGGAGACCAATCGAAACGAGGTGCCACCGACCAGCGTATAAATACGTAAGCGGAATATTAGAAGTTATTCTGATTTTTTTAAATAAATACTGTCCTGTTTTGTCATTGTTAAGATTCACTGAAAACTTTCACAAGAAACTTTAACTGAATACTTGACTTGAAAATTTTTACTGAACATTTTAACTGAAAATGTTTGCTGACAACTTTTACCGAAAACTTTTCCTTTTTACTGAATAATTTTTACTCAAAAATTTTTACTGAACAATTTTTACTGACAATTATTTTTACTGAAAATTATGTTTACCGAAAATTATTTTAACTGAAAACTATTTTTACGGAAAATTATTTTTACTAAACAATTTTAGTAAAAGAAAATTATCTGAAAAAATTTTTACTGAAAAAATTTTTACTGAAAATTTTAACTGAAAATTATTCTTACTGAAAATTATTCTTACTGAAAATTGTTTTTACTGAAAATTATTTTTACTGAAAATTATTTTTACTGAAAATTATTTTTACTGAAAATTATTTTAACTGAAAACTTTTTTACTGCACAATTTTTACTGAACAATTTTTCTGAACAATTTTTACTGAAGAATTTTTACTGAAAATTATTTTTACTGACAATTATTTTTTTTGAAAATTATTTTTACTGAACAATTTTTACTGAAGAATTTTTACTGAAAATTTTTACTGAAATTTTTTACTGAAAATTTTTACTGAATAATTTTTACTGAATAATTTTTACTGAATAATTTTTACTGAACAATTTTTACTGAAGAATTTTTACTGAAATTTTTTACTGAACATTTTTACTGAAAATTTTTACTGAAAATTTTTACTGAAAATTTTTACTGAAAATTATTCTTACTGAAAATTATTCTTACTGAAAATTATTTTTACTGAAAATTATTTTTACTGAAAATTATTTTAACTGAAAACTATTTTTACTGCACAATTTTTACTGAACAATTTTTCTGAACAAATTTTACTGAACAATTTTTACTGAACAATTTTTACTGAACAATTTTTACTGCACAATTTTTTTAAACAATTTTTCTGAACAATTTTTACTGAAGAATTTTTACTGAAAATCTTTACTGAAATTTTTTACTGAAAATTTTTACTGAATAATTTTTACTGAACAATTTTTACTGAAGAATTTTAACTGAAAATTTTTACTGAAAATTTTTACTGAAAATTTTTACTGAAAATTTTTACTGAAAATTTTTACTGAAAATTTTTACTGAAAATTTTTACTGAAAATTTTTACTGAAAATTTTTACTGAAAATTTTTACTGAAAATTTTTACTGAAAATTTTTACTGAAAATTTTTACTGAAAATTTTTACTGAAAATTTTTACTGAAAATTTTTACTGAAAATTTTTACTGAAAATTTTTACTGAAAATTTTTACTGAAAATTTTTACTGAAAATTTTTACTGAAAATTTTTACTGAAAATTTTTACTGAAAATTTTTACTGAAAATTTTTACTGAAAATTTTTACTGAAAATTTTTACTGAAAATTTTTACTGAAAATTTTTACTGAAAATTTTTACTGAAAATTTTTACTGAAAATTTTTACTGAAAATTTTTACTGAAAATTTTTACTGAAAATTTTTACTGAAAATTTTTACTGAAAATTTTTACTGAAAATTTTTACTGAAAATTTTTACTGAAAATTTTTACTGAAAATTTTTACTGAAAATTTTTACTGAAAATTTTTACTGAAAATTTTTACTGAAAATTTTTACTGAAAATTTTTACTGAAAATTTTTACTGAAAATTTTTACTGAAAATTTTTACTGAAAATTTTTACTGAAAATTTTTACTGAAAATTTTTACTGAAAATTTTTACTGAAAATTTTTACTGAAAATTTTTACTGAAAATTTTTACTGAAAATTTTTACTGAAAATTTTTACTGAAAATTTTTACTGAAAATTTTTACTGAAAATTTTTACTGAAAATTTTTACTGAAAATTTTTACTGAAAATTTTTCCTGAAAATTTTTACTGAAAATTTTTCCTGAAAATTTTTACTGAAAATTTTTACTGAAAATTTTTACTGAAAATTTTTACTGAAAATTTTTACTGAAAATTTTTACTGAAAATTTTTACTGAAAATTTTTACTGAAAATTTTTACTGAAAATTTTTACTGAAAATTTTTACTGAAAATTTTTACTGAAAATTTTTACTGAAATTTTTTACTGAATAATTTTTACTGAACAATTTTTACTGAAGAATTTTAACTGAAATTTTTTACTGAAAATTTTTACTGAAAATTTTTACTGAAAATTTTTACTGAAAATTTTTACTGAAAATTTTTACTGAAAATTTTTACCGAAAATTTTTACCGAAAATTTTTACTGAGAATATTTACTGAAAATTTTTACTCAAAATTTTTACGGAAAACTTTTACTGGAAACATTTATTGAAAATTATGTTATCATCGGATTTGAAAAAACTCCTTATATTATTAAAATATTTTTCTTGAATATTATCAAGGACATAATAGGCAAAAAAAAGGGCTTAATATTTTTTCCACTTTCCGATTGTTGAAAAATTCAAACAAAAAAAAAAGGATAAAAAAAACAAACCAACCAATCCATTTTATTCGCTATTTAAATATTAAACGATGCCAATCCACTTTTCGCAATGTGAGTATATATCCTTTTTAGAAGAATATTCAAGAAGATATCCTTACCAGAGTATTTTTTTCCTGTTTTTCCTGCTTTTTTTATATTGTTTTTTTTTGACTACAACCCTTTACTCTATAAGATGCTTTGCTTTTCATGCACTTTTTCTCATATCCTTAGTTACTATTCTACTAAAAGGGTTACTGTTCGTTGTTTGTTGTTTTTTCTCCATCCGGTTTCACTTATATTCTCCCATGTAAAAACCCTTTTACTTTCTCAATAATTCTATCCTGGATTTGAATAAGTTTATATTTTCATTTGTTTCTTCAGAAAGCTTAGAACTTTTTTCATGCTAACAAAAATTGCAAGGATTATCGTGTTTCATTTTATTTAATACTCTTTCAGTTTTTATTTATAATTTTACCTTTTTCCAAAAATATGAATACATAAAATCGAAATATTCTCTTATGAAAAAATTATGCAAAAACGCATTTACTTTTGCCATATTTTTATACTTTGTTTTATAAAATTTCGTATTTTCTTTAATTTTTTCACAATATCTGTTTTGATGTTATTGATTTTCTTTTTTATCGAGTTTACCAAATATGTTCTGTTCGGTATAATTTTTATAGTTGTTTTTATTCAATTTAAATATTTGTAGTTGATTAATCCTTTCGTAGTCCATATTTGAGATACGGTCAACAAGGATATATTCGTACACTTGAAAATATCGATTCTGTTGGTAGTAATATAGCCTTTCATACAATTGTATCTGTAGCACTGACTGCTGGACTGAAATCTTTATTACTTCCTGAAGTCACTATTCGTGCACAAAGTATTTTAATTTAATTTGTAAAACCATAAGAAAAAAAATTCAAACATTTTTGCTTTTCCTAACTACAGTATCGAAAGAATATGAATAAAAGCGTGATTAAAGTTATACGTATACTATAGTTTTGTAAAGACTTCGTTAGGGATTCATTTCCTATTCAGGACAAGAGTTTGGGTACAATTAATGCAACATATATTGGTCATTTTCAAAGAGAGCATAAATGTAATTAAAATGAATATGATAGTCTCCAGGATATTATATACTCGTACACTTAAGGAAGATATCCTGCTAAAAAAATACTTTTTCCAGTAAATATTTTTAACCTACAAACATTTTTATTGAGTAAATTTTTCTGAAAATTTTAACTGAAAATTTTAACTGAAAATTTTTACTGAAAATGTCTGCTTAAAATTTTTACTGAAAATTTTTACTGAAAATTTTTACTGAAAATTTTTACTGAAAATTTTTACTGAAAATTTTTACTGAAAATTTTTACTGAAAATTTTTACTGAAAATTTTTACTGAAAATTTTTACTGAAAATTTTTACTGAAAATTTTTACTGAAAATTTTTACTGAAAATTTTTACTGAAAATTTTTACTGAAAATTTTTACTGAAAATTTTTACTGAAAATTTTTACTGAAAATTTTTACTGAAAATTTTTACTGAAAATTTTTACTGAAAATTTTTACTGAAAATTTTTACTGAAAATTTTTACTGAAAATTTTTACTGAAAATTTTTACTGAAAATTTTTACTGAAAATTTTTACTGAAAATTTTTACTGAAAATTTTTACTGAAAATTTTTACTGAAAATTTTTACTGAAAATTTTTACTGAAAATTTTTACTGAAAATTTTTACTGAAAATTTTTACTGAAAATTTTTACTGAAAATTTTTACTGAAAATTTTTACTGAAAATTTTTACTGAAAATTTTTACTGAAAATTTTTACTGAAAATTTTTACTGAAAATTTTTACTGAAAATTTTTACTGAAAATTTTTACTGAAAATTTTTACTGAAAATTTTTACTGAAAATTTTTACTGAAAATTTTTACTGAAAATTTTTACTGAAAATTTTTACTGAAAATTTTTACTGAAAATTTTTACTGAAAATTTTTACTGAAAATTTTTACTGAAAATTTTTACTGAAAATTTTTACTGAAAATTTTTACTGAAAATTTTTACTGAAAATTTTTACTGAAAATTTTTACTGAAAATTTTTACTGAAAATTTTTACTGAAAATTTTTACTGAAAATTTTTACTGAAAGTTTTTACTGAAAATTTTTACTGAAAATTTTTACTGAAAATTTTTACTGAAAATTTTTACTGAAAATTTTTACTGAAAATTTTTACTGAAAATTTTTACTGAAAATTTTTACTGAAAATTTTTACTGAAAATTTTTACTGAAAATTTTTACTGAAAATTTTTACTGAAAATTTTTACTGAAAATTTTTACTGAAAATTTTTACTGAAAATTTTTACTGAAAATTTTTACTGAAAATTTTTACTGAAAATTTTTACTGAAAATTTTTACTGAAAATGTTTACTGAAAATTTTTACTGAAAATTTTTACTGAAAATTTTTACTGAAAATTTTTACTGAAAATTTTTACTGAAAATTTTTACTGAAAATTTTTACTGAAAATTTTTACTGAAAATTTTTACTGAAAATTTTTACTGAAAATTTTTACTGAAAATTTTTACTGAAAATTTTTACTGAAAATTTTTACTGAAAATTTTTACTGAAAATTTTTACTGAAAATTTTTACTGAAAATTTTTACTGAAAATTTTTACTGAAAATTTTTACTGAAAATTTTTACTGAAAATTTTTACTGAAAATTTTTACTGAAAATTTTTACTGAAAATTTTTACTGAAAATTTTTACTGAAAATTTTTACTGAAAATTTTTACTGAAAATTTTTACTGAAAATTTTTACTGAAAAGTTTTACTGAAAATTTTTACTGAAAAGTTTTACTGAAAATTTTTACTGAAAATTTTTACTGAAAATTTTTACTGAAAATTTTTACTGAAAATTTTTACTGAAAATTTTTACTGAAAAGTTTTACTGAAAATTTTTACTGAAAAGTTTTACTGAAAGTTATTTTTACTGACAATTATTTTTTTTGAAAATTATTTTTGCTGAACAATTTTTACTGAACAATTTTTACTGAGCAATTTTAACTAAACATTATTTTTACTGAAAATTATTTTTACTGAAAATTGTTTTTACTGAAAATTATTTTTACAGAAAATTATTTTTACTGAATGTTATTTTACTGAAAATTATTTTTACTGAATGTTATTTTACTGAAAATTATTTTTACTGGAAATTATTTTTACTGAACAATTTTTACTGAACAATTTTGGCTGAACATTTGTACTTACAATATAAATAAGTTTGTTATTTTATGTTTTATTAACGAAATAATATAACTGAATAAATATTATAAAAGAAAATATAAATAAAAAAGTATAAACTTGATTCCGTTTTTCGACAAGAAACCACAGAATTTCTATACCTAAAAAATGGCCAAGTATTTTTGATAATAATGGAGAATATTTGGTTTGAGTAAATTGATTGTAACACTCTATATTTTACTGAAAAAAGTCCACGAACTTTTTTGACTTACCAATATCACTGAAACTAATTGTTAATAAACTCCGATTATTCATCTACTTACTTCATTGTAATTTTTATTTTTTTTCATTTACAATATCCATTTCAGAAAAAACCGCTTCTAAGAAAATATAAATTAAAATTTGCTTTTGTTTTAATTTTTTATAATTAAAAATAAATTTATTATAATCAAAATAATAAAAGAATTCTTTTTTTGAAATGTTCAGAAAAAGGGTTCTTTCTATCCCATCGGTCATTGCAAACACTTGCATGCTTGCATTAACAATGCTCCCTGCCACTCGACCATCTCCAGCAATAAGTTTTTTACCGGAAAAAGGAACTTCTGCGATTCTCTAGTTCTCCATGGGCCGACAAACAGCGGAAGATGAATCCTGCTTAGGGAAACCTTCAATATTGAATAACATTAAAACTGATGAAGGAGTTTTTGATGGACTCAGAAAAGAGGTTATACACGTCTGACAACGCCATCACCATCAATGAGTATTTGTTGGATAAATGGATTCTGAGGTGTTGAGTTTATATATTCCTCAGGGGAGAGTGTTGAGTTGTGCTGAGTGGCGTTGAGTTGTGCTGCAATATCCTTACACAAATAACTTCCAGTTTGGAACCAACACACTTATATCAGTTTATATAAGTATCAGTAAACCCAGAATATCTTAACACGTAGAGTTCCTCAAATTGTGTACTTTCTACATTCAAGTCCTCTTTGTAATCCGATTAGAGGAGCTTATATTATACTCAAAATTTAACCATTTGTGACTGTTTCCTCAAATTTACTATTAACCGTGGTACCAAAAATTGACCTATGATGTAAAGATATTGCCTACAAAACAAAAACAAATTTATCAAATTCTAAGGAATTCAGCATACTAAGAACATATAATATTCGTTGAGGAAACTGGCAAAGCCCACCTATACGAAACTTGTACTCGCTAAATAGCCTCAGAGGTCATAGTGTCATAAGGTGCCACCTGACTAATGTCTTAGGGATCGTACACAAATGCCTATAAACTGAAAATCAAATAAATAAAATTCAATTATCTTATTATCATTTACAGATAATGCTTTAAAATGGGTTACACCTTCTCAGCCAGTGAGATAAGATTATTTTTGGCTCGTCAATATACGGAATGTATGAATTCAAATCAAAATCACACCAACAATTCTGGAACAAATTTCACCAACAACATAAATGAAAACTCACCGGGTACAACTACGTTCTCTTTTGAAAAAAAAATAAGATATATTAATTAAATCAACAATAAAAACCACTTTCACTTTACAGACGATGTTGGAATTGTTGATATCCATAATCAAGCGGTTGAAGAAAATTATTGCCCAAAACGATATGATGGATATTTGTGCTGGCCTAAAACAGCTGCTGGCACCGTTGTAAGTCAAAATTGTCCCGATTTCGTTGAAGGCTTTAATCAAAATTTGTTCGCACATAAGACGTAAGTATTTATTATAAATACCAATAAAAAAAAATAATAACAATAATAGTTTCTATTAAAAAATGAATTTAAAATAGATGCCTTGAAAATGGTTCATGGTATGTTCATCCAGAAACTAACATTGAATGGTCAAATTATACTAGCTGTGTAGATGTAAAAGATTTACAGGTAAATTATTTACGATTTGTATTTTTAATATTTGCTTACCCTTAAATACAATTATTCCCGATACTATTTGGATTAATTACAAATAAAAAATATGACAATTAATTTTGTATCACCAAAACTAGTTTAAATAAATTAATGTTGAAAAAAATTGGTCAAACATATTTTTGATTATAATAAGATGTTCCAGAAAAATTGGAGTGGTTGAAAAAAATTGGTCAAACATATTTTTGATTATAATAGAATGTTCCAGAGCTCGAGTGGCGTAATATGTCAGGTAAAATGGCGTAATATATCAGGTTAAATCGTCCAGAATCTTTGGCTTATTGATGCAAACCTTCGACTTGAAACAGCCCCATAGTAAAAAGTCCGGTGGAGTCAAATCAGACAATTTTTTTGTATCAATGGATCACAAATAGTTGGGATAGAAAAATCGGTTATCATAGCCCAATAACGCTCCTGATTGATGATTGTTACATAAGCGAAATTTTTTTAACTCAAAACTAGGTCAGCAAATCCGAGAGCTTTAAATGTAAACAAAGAAAAAAAATTGTATTCTCAAAACTAGGTCAATTATAGATCGAGAAGTTCAAATGTAAACAATATCAGACCGCGTGGACAAATTTTTGTTTAACTAAAACTGGGTCAACATAGACCAAGATCTTCAAATGACAATCGTGCCACCATAAATGGAAAAGTTCAATTGTTAGACAGCGGGAAGAACTGTTTTTGTGTATAAAATTAGGTCAACAAATCTGAGAACATTGAATTTAAATAATAATAAAACTAGGTTAACAGAACAAGAAGTTCAAATGCAAATAATATCAGACATTTGTTTTATATAAAACTATAGACTTGGACCACAATTTTTAAATTTAAACAATACCAAACGACAAAGACGCAATTTTTATTCTTTAAGGCTAGGTCAATATAGGCCAAGTAAGAATTTCAAATGTAAAAACTACGACTTTTTTTAAACTCAAAAGCAAAAATTCAAATGTAAATTAACACAGATGGACGAAATTTTTTTACCCGAAACTGGGTTAATATTAAATAAAAAGTTCACATGTAAAAAATACTAGACGATGTGGAGAACAATGTTTTTAACTTAAAACTAAATCAGCAAATCTGGGAACTTCTAATGTATACGTAAATAATATTACTCAAAGCTCAATATGGAGCGAGAACTTCAAATATAAAAAGGACCAGACCAATTTTTTTTTATCCATAACTAGGTCATCATACAACGATAGTCGAAGATGTTCAAATACCTTACGGTATGGACCAAATTTTTTTTTTACTCCAAACTTTTTTGAATATGTTTTGCTGAAAATATTGACTTATTTTTGCATCGAAGCAACAGATTTTGATACGCATACTGTTATAAAAAAGAACTAATTTTAAAATAAATTCCAATTTTAATGTTAACTTAATGAATTTAATAATATTTTCATTTATTTCCATTTAGTTTCGACGTCTTGTTAATGAATTGTACATAAAAGGATATTCAATATCACTAGTGACACTGCTCTTATCTTTGGTGATATTTCTCGGTTTCAGGTTTGTATAAATAAAGTTTTTAGGATTTTTACTATAGTACATTAATTTTTTATATTAAATAAACGCCTATAACCTAATGGCGATTTTTTCTAAATTTTTCGTACATGTTCACATCCACAATTCTAAAAATAACTCGTAATACTGCTAAATTTTTATATAAGAATTATTTAACCCAAACTACTAAATTTTTTCGAAAAGATTAAGAACTAAAAAATATTGTTTTCATTTCAATTCCGGGGGATTTAAGTAGTTTGAATATTTCATTTAACTGATCGATGTGCTTTTTATTATTTCACCAATATATCAAATTTGCACTTTTGAAACTAAAGTTATATAAAAATATACTTTAAATTTAGATTTTAATCAAAAATATTTTTACTGCAAACTACAATATTTGTATTGTACTAAAAATTAGTTTTACTGAAAATTATTTTTACTAAAAATTATTTTTACTGAAGATTATTTTATTGAAAATTATTTTTATTGAAAATTTTTTTTAACGAAAATTATTCTTACTGAAAATTATTTTTACTAAAGATTATTTTTACTGAAAAATATTTTTCTACTGAAAATTATTTTTACTGAAAATAATATTTACTAGAAATTATTTTTACTGGAAACTATTTTTACTGAAAATAATTTTTACTGAAAATTATTTTTACTGGAAATTATTTTTACTGAAAATTAGTTTTACTGGAAATTACTTTTACTGAAAATTATTTTTACTGAAAATTATTTTTACTGAACATTATTTTTACTGAAAATTATTTTTACTGAAAATTATTTTTACTGAAATTTATTTTTACTGAAAATTATTTTTACTGAAAATTATTTTTACTGGAAATTATTTTTACTGAAAATTATTTTTACTGAAAATTATTTTTACTGAAAATTATTTTTACAGAAAATTATTTTTACTGAAAATTAGTTTTACTGGAAATTATTTTTACTGAAAATTAGTTTTACTGGAAATTATTTTTACTGAAAATTATTTTTACTGAAAATTATTTTTACTGAAAATTCTTTTTACTGAAAACTATTTTTACTGAAAATTATTTTTAATGAAAATTATTTTTACTGAAAATTATTTTTACTGAAAATTATTTTTACAGAAAATTATTTTTACTAAAATATATTTTTACTGAAAATTATTTTTACTGAAAATTATTTTTGCAGGAAATTATTTTTACTGAAATTATTTTTACTGAAAATTATTTTTACTGGAATTTATTTATACTGAAAATTATTTTTACTGAAAATTATTTTTACTAAAAATTATTTTTACTGGAAATTATTTTTACTGGAAATTATTTTTACTGAAAATTATTTTTACTGAAAATTATTTTTACTGGAAATTATTTTTACTGAAAATTATTTTTACTAAAAATTATTTTTACTGAAAATTATTTTTACTGGAAATTATTTTTACTGAAAATTATTTTTACTGAAATTATTTTTACTGGAAATTATTTTTACTGATAATTATTTTTACTGACAGTTTTTCTTACTGAAAATTATTTTGATTGAAAATTTTTTTAACGAAAATTATTCTAACTGAAAATTATTTTTACTGAAGAATATTTTTACTGAAAAATATTTTTCTACTGAAAATTATTTTTACTGAAAAATATTTTTACTGGAAATTATTTTTACCGATAATTATTTTTACCGAAAATTTTTTTTACTGAAAACTATTTTTACTGGAAACTAGTTTTACCGAAAATCATTTTTACTGAAAATTATTTTTACTGAAAATTATTTTTACTGAAAATTATTTTTACTAAAAACTATTTTTACTGAAAATTATTTTGACTAAAAATTATTTTGACTAAAAATTATTTTGACTAAAAATTATTTTTACCGAAAATTATTTTTACTAAAAATTATTTTTACTGAAAATTATTTTTACTAAAAATTATTTTGACTAAAAATTATTTTTACTGAAAATTATTTTTACTGGAAATTATTTTTACTGGAAATTATTTTTACTGGAAATTATTTTTACTGAAAATTATTTTTACTGGAAATTATTTTTACTGAAAATTATTTTTACTGACAATTATTTTTACTGGAAATTATTTTTACTGGAAATTATTTTTACTGGAAATTATTTTTACTGAAAATTATTTTTACTGACAATTATTTTTACTGAAAATTATTTTTACTGAAAATTATTTTTACTGGAAATTATTTTTACTGAAAATTATTTTTACTGAAAATAAGTTTTACTGGAAATTATTTTTGCTCAACAACTGTTACTGAAGAGCTTTTACTGATTTTAATAAAAAAAATTTTTGAATATATTTTATATATGTGTATTTTGACATTATTTGGTGAATAATATAGTATGGGTTGTAATGAGACATCTTTCAGGACTCGATAAAAAGGTCAACACCAGCAAATCGTATGATCTTGGAGGCTAATTGACGTAAAGACGCGTCCTTGAAACTTTTTGGGCAATAAAGCCGAAATCTGTTATGTTGTATGCTTTGTAGTGCCATTTTTAAAAACCACATTCAGTGCAGATTAAAATCTTCAAGTTTATGCCTAAAAACTTGGTTTTCATAGGTTCATACTGCTTAGATTGACGTCGACAATCTCAAAGAAAGAAGGGCCAACGGTTGCTCGAATAATATTTCATTCGAAAAATCAACATCCAAAAGTTGTTGTTCCTATCCAATCTGCGTAAAGTTTATAAAATTCGGATGATTTAATAATCCATAATATAAATTTTAGTCTAAATAAATGTTACCTTAATTAAAAAATATTTTTAGCAGCTGTTAAGTAACAGGACTATATTTTTATAATCATTAATTCGATAATTCTATAGTAGAATAGACACTATAGAAATCCTTTTGTTATATTGATCTCACTATGAGTCCTTAATTTTCTGAAAAAAATCTCATTATTATCATTTTCTAATCTGAAATATTTTAAATTGATGAGAACCACACTTAAATTAACAAAAATTAGTTACATATTCACTTGAAATTGAGTGTCCCACAGTTCACATAAAAGCTCTCCAACAGGTTCGTGTTAACTGATATCCTTAATATAGAGCAGGAATCTATTGGATAAAAACTGTGTTAATAGTAATAAATAAACAATATTATTTTTATTTTATATTATTCATAGATCGCTAAGATGTACGCGTATTAGAATCCATGTTCATCTATTCACTTCGTTGGCGTTTAGCTGCATTGCCTGGATACTATGGTATAAGCTGATTGTAGAAAATCCAGAAAATATCCGCAAGAGTCCAGTAAGTATAAATAAATATAAAATTTATTTTTTCCTTCGCTTTTTTCATCCTTTGGTTTATGCTATTGGTTTATGTTTAATATCAGCGTTGTTATTTGTAAAATTTGCAACTACTTGTACAGATATAATCCACATCTCAACGCATAGATAATCTTTAAGCTTAAAAATAGAAAGAAAAAAAATAATCTTTATAGTTACTGTAATGGAGGGTATAAAATTGGAGGACAATCTTCTATTTAAAGTTTATTATTTTAGTTATTCTTTTTCTTATTTGTTTTGAATTTATTTTATTTATAAATACTTGAAATTTGATCAAAATCCAAGCAGAAGAATATGTATTATAATAAATTGTTGATAATAAAAATGTATACTTTAGCAAGAAAAATGCAAGTGGCAGCAAAAATAAATACAAAAGAAATACTTCAATTTGGAGTTGTGAAAAAGATCTTTGGAAAATTGTCAAATATATCTTTTTTTATTGTTCTTTGTAAAAACCGTGTGTATGTTGTCAAGGGTTTTTTTTGGCGCCCAGTAGGCCGCCCAATATTCGATTAATGGTGGTTAGGGTCCGATACGCGCGGGAGGGACGTTATTTTTGGAGTAAAGGTTGGAGAAAGACGACCGTGGCCGGTTTGATTGGCATGCTGGTGCGAGTATTTCGCAAAGAATTGGGACTTCGGACCAGAGCGGTGAACGACCTGCACAACGATGTATTTGTTCCGAGTGCTATGTATGCGTCGTGTGTATGCGTTGACATTATGCGTGCCCAATATGCAAGGGTAGGCATAAATTCTGTTCAGCATCTGAACATGTTTGAATGTATGTAAAACCGTATCAACCGATGCGATGCAGGTTCCCATGGGAGAAATTCCATGGGACCTGGAGGTGCTACGTAGAAGCATTCACTACCATCTACGGCGAGGCATCCCGCTTGCTGGTTGTCCGGTTATGAATGAAGAGGTTCAGGATCTTTATGCGGAGGCTAGATGACCTCGTGGGGCGGCAGAAGAGAGCACGAAGCACCTTTTCATTGAGTGTGGCTTGTACGGGGATTTGCGTGACCTAGGTGCATGTTGAATCGTGGTGAATAATGATAGTGTGGATGTGATTGGAGTGTTAGGTATAAGAGAACGGTATGATTTGCCGTGGCACTTTTTGAGAGGAGAGCGAGAATGGTGCGTGAATGAGTGTGTAAATGGCACGCAAAGTGGCTACAACCGGATGAAAGATGAAGGTCGATTCCGGTTGTACTTTCGGGTCTTGGCGAACCCGCCTATCTGAGCTGGCTTAGAGGTGCCTAGGGATTTACAAGATTCCTTACCGTAGCTTAATGAGCGGAGTACAAACCGAAGTACTCTTAAAGCATAAATTGGAACCACGGGAATCGGGGTGTCCCTATGGTGAAATTGTGCCCGACAATGTTGAGGCACCTTAGGCAGCAACGTAGTGACTGTGGTTAATACTCATATCGCGGGTACGGTCTCTGGATTGCTGGTGGGAGATACTGGTAATTATCTCGGTTGCTGTCACTGCTTATGACAGTAGAGGTTTAGATAAGCCTCACCACTAACAATGTGAGTAATCAGCTTGTAACTTGTTACTGACTGCAAACTGTCAGTAATGGTGGTGGGTTGATTGAGCGTAACTCAATCCTTATGGTCGTAGGCGACTCGTGGTTTTATGGTTAACAACAGATAAGTCACGTCAAATAATATAATACTACTGTCGGTAATTGAATAGTTTGAACGAATCGACCACCCAGAAACGTCCGGAGCTCGTTAAATATAGTATATACACATATATTTGATAAATATAGTATTTCTTTTTTAAAAGAACACACTTATTGTTAAGAAAATTCAAATATTTTTTATTTAATGTGAAGTACAATCGATATAATTAAGTTCTGAATAAAACGTCATTCAAATGGCTTCCACGACTTCTTTTGCAGGAACGAATTCGATGAACACAAATTTTCGAGCACTTTTTCCACTTAATCAAGTCGTATGTCATGAATAGCACGTTCAATATTGACTTCTAAAGCTTGAAAAGAGTCTGGTTTATTATTAAAGACCAATGACTTCAAATATCTCCACAAAAAATAGTCTAATGGTGGTAAATCACAACTTCTTGGACCCCATTCAATGTCACAATTTCTTGAAATAATCGAATCTCCAAACTTTTCTCGCAATAATTCTGTTGTTGCACGTGCTGTGTGGTGCGTAGCCCCGTCTAGTTGGAACCAGATGTTGTCAAGATCAACTTCTTCCAATTTCGGCCATAAAGAGTTGGTTATCATCGATTTATATCGCTCTCCATTGACAGTAACGGTGTTACCAGCTTCATTTCGAAAGAAGTACGGACCGATGATTCCACAAGACCAAAAACCACACCAAACTATCAATTTAGGTAAATGTAATGGGTGTTCATGAATAATTTATGGATTTTCTTCGCACCAGAATCGACAGTTTTGTTTATTTACCGCACCACTCAGATGAAAGTGAGCGCACGAAAAGTTGCAATTGGAGAACGATTATTTTGATAATAAAATTGAATAATTTGTAAACGTTGTTCTTGCGTATATCTCTCCATGATAAAATTGTAAACATTACTAAATACAATGAAAAAAAAAAAGATAGATCATGACACATTACAAATGGCCGAAACGTCACTTAGAAATCATATCACTCTTTTTGGAAAACCCTTTATTACATAATGTCTAAAAATTGAACCTATAACAAGGGTTAAGTATTAATAAATATTTTACGAAAATATTTATTAATGCTTTACTCTCGTTATAGGTCCAATTATCATCAAGAAAATGATAGGGCTGAAACTCGTTCTATACTTTTAAATTTATTAAATAAATTAAATTAAGTTTTTTTTATATATGTGATAAATTGATTATTTTTATTTTTGTTAGCCAAGGAGGCAGTTATTCACAATTGAGAGTATTATAATAAATTGGAAGTTATACAAATACATTTATTTAAGTTTAAATTAATTTAACAATCCATTATTATCCATATTTTCAAACATTTGCTGCCTCGCACGTGCACCATTGTTGCTGTCAATTCCTTCAGATTCTGCATAATTCTGTATGTTGTTGACTTCAATATCTAAATATTCTATGTCACAGAAATCATTTTCAGTAATACATATATTATGTAAAACACAAGCAGCAACAATGCGGTTGAAAAACTTCAACGTATGAATTCGACATTTCAGCAATCCAAACGCGTTTTCAACAACGATTCTTGTTGATGAATGTAAGTAGTTGAATTTTAGTTGTTTTGCAGTTAAGTTTCCAAAATCCTTAAACGGGGGAAATAAATATCTGCTTGCCCGTACGCTGACTTTCCAAGTAGCACACCTCCTGGTATAATTATGGACTCATACTCTTTAATACGCCCGTAAAATTTCATGCAAAAAAGAGACCGTATTGACGTCGCAAAAGACATGATTTGCGAGGCTGAATCCGATCCCACATTCATCAAAAGGATCATTACTGGAGACGAGACGTGGGCTTATGAGTACAACACGCAATGCAGACATCTTTTAGTTTCACCAAAGAAACTACGTCGTTTTCAGTCAAAAAAGAAGGGAATGCTCACGGTTTTCATGGATTACAACGGTGTAGTGCATCATAAATTTTTGCCAGAAGGCCGGACAATAAACAAAGAGTATTATTTGGGCGGTATGAGACGTTTGCGTGAAGCAATTTGCTGAAAGAGACCAGAATTGTGGGCAGAAAACTCGTGGATTTTGCACCATGATAACGCACCGTCGCACAGTGCCATCATTATTCGTAATTTTTTGACGAAAAATGCAACAAATACCATCCAACAACCACCAAATTCACCTGATTTGGCTCCCTGTGACTTCTTTCTGTTCAATCGAGCTTAAAAAAAAAACCATTACGGGGAACGCGTTTCAACCGCCGAGAGGAAGTAATGGAAAAATCGCAGGAACCACTGATGGACATACTGAAAACCGAATATAAAAAATGTTTCGAGGATTGGATCAAGCGCTGGCATAAGTGTGTTAAAGTCGATGGGGATTACTTTGAAGGGGACAATATAGATTTAGATGAATAAACTTGTATTTTTAATTTTCTGAATAAATTCCGGTAACTTTTTGATCAAGGTAGTATAAACTTTTAAATTTCCTGTAAAAGCGTATTACAGTATGCTTGTTTGTCACGTTTAGGGGGATTGATTTTAATATGAGAACCATCAATAGCCCCAACAACACCGGCTACACCTTTCATAGCTGCAAATTGCATCTGGTTATTATGCATTACGGATGCTGTTGGCCATTTTATATAATTGACACTCACTTCAATAAACCATTTTACGGCGCGGTATAAAATTCGATGGGCACTGCTTTCTGTGATATCAAATCTGTCTGCAATTTGTCGGTACACTTTCAGTATTTTCTAGAAACCACAACGTGATGTATATTTCAACACATGAAAACCAACTGCAGTACACTACGTCCTCCATGACTTGGACGGTGTAAAAACATACTCCAGTAATATTTGATTCCATTTCTTTTCGCTTTTGCTGCACGAATAAAGTAAACATAAACAACAAAAACAAAAATATGACACTTCAACATAACCAACGAACCCGTTAAGCTATCTATTTTGATTTGGGAACGAAAATCACCCTACCGTACATTGTATGCGTAACTACACATGCGAAGTACTCATTTGTATGAGCAAGAATAGCTGCGAGTAGCTAGAAGTACTTGTGAGTAGCAAAATTTTCCCAATGGAATACGGCTATTATATGAAAGTTATTTTTGAAATGAAAACGAACTTGTACCATTTTCCAATAAATGGTCTTTTTTTCTGTGAGTTTATAA
This sequence comes from Atherix ibis, assembly GCA_958298945.1. Lineage (NCBI taxonomy): Eukaryota > Metazoa > Arthropoda > Insecta > Diptera > Athericidae > Atherix > Atherix ibis. Next base: position 9,671,341 of record OY282610.1, read on the forward strand.
ATAGCGTTTTCTGAAAATATTTTTTAGTGACATAAATTTTCAACGATAGTTCTATATGGACGTTAATTCACGAAAAACGAAAGGCTATAACGCAATAATAACGCTAAAGAATGCCTCTCCCTTAACACAAACTTAACCAACTAAAATGGGTACTTGCAATAGAAATAAATCTAACTGAACGATATCAAACTCAACGACACCAAACTGAACGATACTAATAGTATATAAGAAATATTACAAACAATAATTCACTATGGACATCAGAAATTAAATATTTAATAAATCAACTTCCTGATTATGATTTAAAAACTGTTTCTATCCTCAAACAAATCTCCAAAAAAAACTCTCGTACTTATATCGTTTATATTTAATAGTATTTTTCGCACCAACTATTTTCCTTTACTTTGGAAAATTTCAATCGTTAAGACCTATCAGTTTGTTACCATTTCTTACCAAAATTTTTGAAAAAAAAACTCTAAAGATGCCAAATTTATCCACGACCATCAATTAGCTTTCGATCAAAACCCACCACGATCTAACAATATCATCGTATAGTTGATGACATTGCGTCATCTCTTGAGTAAAAAGAGTACTATCGAGGAGTGTTCCTAGATATATCGCATGCCTTTGATCGAGTGTGGTACTGTTCTGAAAACTCAAGAGCTTCCTTCCCTCCTGGACTGTTCTGAAAACTAAAGATCTTTCTTCCCTCTACAAATTTTCTTATTTTAAAATCATATCTCTTCTATGAATAAAAATTCCAATATCATTTCCAAGTAACCGTTTACTGGTGTTCCTCAATACAGTATCCTTGGTCCAATCCTATACAATATTTATGCTATCTTATTGTAAAAGCATATATCTTCCATTGTCACTTCCAAGTAGCTATCAATACAACTGATGTTCCTTAAGGTAGTGTTTTTGGTCCACTCTTGTACAATATTTATACTTTGATATTCTGACTAATCTCATAACTATAACTACTACCTATGTGAACGATACCGCTATTCTTACATTCTACTTCAATAATCAAATAGCCTCCAGAACCAAAATCCCATATCAAGAATCTTCCAGACTGGTTTAAGAGTTGGAGAGTAAATGTAAATGAGCAGAAGAGTGTTCTTCTTATCTTCATCCTACAGGTATGTTATGCTACCTGTGGCCTAACCTAGATAAATGACTTATTTAAAATCTTCACACAAAATTAAAAATACTTGAACTTAACAGACATTATCGACTACTACTTCGAATACAGGACAACTGATCAAAACTGACATTAAAGAACAAACTTTTAATTTATCTCTCTACTCAAATCTCGTCAATGCAAAATCCTCCGAAAAATCAATGCTAGTCTATTCTAATCCTCACCTAAATTATACCTTTTTTATGTGTTTATGTGTTTCTCGTTATAAAAAGTTTCATTCCCAAATATGTGCATCATTCCTCATAGTGGCTTTGTCATAAATTCTGCTTGTAACAATTTTTATGTGGTTGTAGATATCAAATAAAATTAATTTTCTTAAAAAAATAATTCCATTCTAAATTTTTATTCATAGAAATTTTGTTTGTGTATTAAAAAAAAAAATCAAGAAAGAAAAAACTTTTATTATTGCATTTTCAGACATGGTGTGTTATGCTACATTTAATTTTGCATTATTTAATGTTAGTTAATTATTTTTGGATGTTCTGCGAAGGACTTCATCTACATTTGGTATTAGTTGTGGTAAGCTGAGTTAATCCAATTTTATTTTAATAATATTTATACTACTTTTATATTAAAAAAAAAATACTACACAGTTAAATCTTAGTTTATTGTTAAAAAAAATTTCATAAAATTCATATGAGCAATGCCATCTTTACTATTGCAGTAATTTTTATTTATAACATATACTGCCATCTATTGTAAAGGAATTGTAATTTTTGAAAATTTCATTGATTATATTTTTCTAACTGCTTAGGTTTTTGTAAAAGACAACGTTGTGATGCGTTGGTTCATGGCCATAGGATGGTTGGCTCCACTACTTTTTCTTATAACTTATGGTATGGCAAGAGCGTATCATCCAACTGGAGCTACACAGTAAGTAGAATTTAATTTTTAATCATTTATATGACAATAAGAAAAACTATGATACAATTGCTGTGAAACTTTTTGATTCATTTTTCCTAATCTATTGTACCAAAAAAAAAAAATTATAGTATGTTTCTAATTAAAAAAATTACTAAAAAATTATCGAATTTGTACTTCGGAAAGTATAGTTAAATATAGTACATCTAAAATTCAGATTTTAATTAATAATAAAACGTTGACATTGTGCATAAAATATAACATTATTTATAATAGCTGTCATAATCGATCCTATTAAGGTAATTTTTTAAGATCTTTTTTATACATTTCGGATTGTAATTAGCCATTTAAGTGATGGACCAATCAGTATGTTATGAATAATTTAGAAAATATGCATACACTGAGTGATAAAGCGAATACAGGGTGACAATTAAGCCAACGTTCACCTGAAAAGATTGATGCAGTGAGACAGAGTGTTGCTAAATGTCCGGGTATCTCTCATCGACGCCATGCACAAGTATTGGGAATATCTCCATCATTTTTGTTGAGATTTGCCTCCATCAAAAAAGATTTGCCTTTTTACCGAGTAGAAAATTCAATTAAGACTGTAGTGCTTCAGTTTTACAGCTCGGTATAGACGACTACCATTTTTCATAAAAAAAATTAATAAACAGAATAGCCACTATTGAGGCACTAAAAACCCTCAACTGATACACTAAAGACCACTACACCCTCGTAGAGTAACTGTTTGGTGCGGCATTTGTGCCGGCGGTATCAATGGGCCATATTTCTTTGAGGATGGTAGAGGCAATGCTATAACAGTTACTGGTAATCGCTATAGGGATTAATTGGATGAATTAGGCCTACAAAACATGTGGTTCCAACAAGACGGTACCATATCACACATAGCTCGTGCTACGATGTAAATTTTGAGAGAAAAAATTTTTCCGCCCAAATAATAACCCTCCTGATTTCTTTGTATGAGAGTACTAAGTAATAAACCAATCACAAGCTCGATACTTAAGGACAACATTCGAAACGAAATTGCAGCAATAACATCAGAAGTCTGCGAAAATCTTATGAAAAATTATGCTTAAAATAGCTCGCCTTTGTGTCACGGGCAAAGGCGGGCATTTGACCGACATTATCTTCCATAGATTATACTAAAGATTATATAATCAATCAATAAAATATAAATTATAAAATTATATTTCATTTAAAAGTTACTAAAAATAAACTTCGACCTGAAAGGTCTTAAATAAAACGCACCTTATACTTTGCTCATTTCTTCTTTGAAAATAATTTTATTTCCAAAAAGTTCCATGCATGACGTATCCGTCGGATTGTACTACATGTGAGCAGAGGCAACAAAACTGACCGAAAATTTTGGTCCTAATTAAAATGCTCAGTGAGCAGAGGCAACAAAACAGAGACAACATGGTCCTAATTAAAATGCTCAAGTCCAGACTAAAACAAAATTCTTATCACTATGGTCATTAACGATTGCTTCTTCTTCTTTTTTCAAAAGAAATACAAGATAATGACAGCTTCAAACCAAAATGCACATTAAAAAGTCCCTTTTCAAAGTGACTTATTGGTTCTCAGAACCCTTATTCATGGTAACTTTGCTTATTAACATATCCACCGAGCAAGCAAGAAATGACCCTCTTCGCTGAAGAAATTTTCACTTTGGAAACAACAAAAACACTTGGTTTTACAGCTTGAATCCTTAGTAGAAGCTGAAATTAGTATTCAATATTTAATTTGTTTACATTCATACGCATTTTTTACACAATATTTATAAATAAATTTTGTACTTCTTTTATAAGAAAATAAAAAAAAAAACAAATCAAATCAAATAAAACTCCTAATGGAATTGTATTTTTATTAATTCATAGAAATCCCAAAATCGATGAATATCGATAATGCTGAACATTCGAAAAATCTATCATTTTTGACATATTAAATTATTCACAATCTGGATTATATATGTGCCAAAATAAGGGGAGACTAACCGAAAATATGTATTGTACAATTCTGAATGAAGTGGATTCAGATTAATATAACCAATATTCAACATATTTTTCTATGATTGTATATTTACACAAAAACATTTACGATTATTGTTGTACATGCATTCATAATTTATTATGCATACAAGAAACTTATAGTAAAATATAATCCAACATGGGAATTTATATAATCAGCATAAGTAAATTTATCAAATTTTCTTTATAAATGAAAAATGTTCATATTATGCTCCAAAGAAAAGTGTTATAAGAAAAAACAAAAGCATTATTAATAATTAGTTCGCTAATTATTTTATGCTAAAATTGGATATTTTTTAAATAAAATAACATCCTTAATACTAACCATTGGCAACTTATTTATTTATTTAGATTTTTTGAAAGCCACGTTATGTTGATTTTGGTGGTTCCATTAAATGTGCTTCGAATGATGTTAACTTTTCACTATCAATATAAATATGTATGAGGGTAGTCCCAGAAGTACCTGACCTGACATATAAATGGCGGTTGTTATTTGAGAAAAATTACTGTAATTGATAGTATCAACCTCATAAAGTGTAAGTTTGAAGTTTGATTAGGCTACGTTGTTTAGTATTTATTTGGCAGCTATTAATAGTAAAGGCTCTGAGTGAATCTATAATCATGGAACAAGTTGGTCATCATTATCGTAGTCCAACCAATATCAAATCCGAGGTAGACTCTACTTTGGGGGAGTCTGCTCCTTCGTTTACAATAATAAAATATTGGGTAGAAGAGTTTAAATGAGACGTTTATCGCAGTGGTTACCCAAATGACATAAACACGCCAGAAATGGTGAAGAAAATGTACAAATTAGTATTGGATGACTGTCGACTAAAAGTAGGCATTTCAAAAAGTGATGGTACATCGCATATTGACTGAAAATTTGGACATGAGAAAACTGTGCGCAAGAAGAGATCATCACCGCGAAGTTCCTATGCACCATCCTGACCGCCCTAATCCCACCCAGGTGCTGTTTGAACTGCAGCTCTTTGATGTCTATACTTCGTTTTGGTTGCTAGCAATTATTTTCCATTATTAAATATATTTATTATGTTCTTCTATATTGTTTAAATTGGCCTGTAAAACTAAAAAAAAATTAAAAATCCGTAATAAAAACAAAACAAATGTCAAATGTCAAATAGATGAAGAAAAAAATCGCAGCTCGAACAAATTCTGACTGGGCGAACTTTGATCGAGCTCACGTGTAATCACTGCTCAAAAATCGCTCGAGTATTCGATCACGTGATCGAGACGCTTTCAATTCCCCTCCAAAAAGTTGAACAAAAATTTGTGTTAAAATTTGGTTGTTTTTTGCTTTCATTTGACGGTTGTTTACACACAAAAAAATTATTGTTCAAGCCATTGCTCGAATGGTGTAATTGGTGTTAAAAAGTTTGTCCAATTTGAAGAGTTTGAGACGAGCATTTGGCAAACAATTAACATTAAAATTATTTAAAACAAAAACGTCAAATATTTAATAGTGTTTTATCAACGATTTTAGTAATGATTTCAAGTTGATTATGTATTCAATCAGAGTTTAGTCTATAAGAAACTCCAGTCCGATTCATAGTATTGGTGTTTTCCTATCCAACTTGTCAGGACTAATTTCACCAAGTGATTAAGTAGATAGATCGGATACTATAAACCTATCAATTTGTTTTCTTCTTTTGACATTTTCCTATAGTCAAGTGTACGAGGTCTTTTCAAAAAGTATCGCGAATTTTCAATTACCGCGGGTTACGTAGATTCGATTTTCGATTTTTTATGGCGTTATGTTACTCGTAGTACTCATGTCTCTCACTTATGCCGATAAGTTCAGCCATTTTGAATGTTTAGTTAATTTTTGACAGCTGCTTTGCTTGCACGTGTTTTGGCTCGTCTTCGATTTTTGCCCATTCCAAAAAATGGATCAAAGTATCTGTATCAAATTTTGTGTGAAAAACAAAATTAATTGCGCGGACGCATTCCGAATGTTGACTGCGGCATATGGTGAGGCTACCTAGAACCGAAGCAACGTTTATCGGTGGTACAAAATGTTCTCAGAGGACCGCGAAGATATGAACGCCGAAAAGGGTGCCGGGCGCCCGAGCACGTCAATAACAGACGAAAACATTGATGAAGTGAAGAAAATATTATTGGCCAATCGTCGAATCACCGTTAGAGAAGTTGCTGAGGACTTTAACATATCGATTGGCTCGTACCATTCGATTTTTACTAATGATTTGGTCGTGAGACGGGTCGCCGGGAAATTCGCTCAGTTCCGACCAAAAACTGCATCGTATTAGCATTGCCAAGGCGCTGTTGGACTCTGTCCGCGACGAACCAAATTTGCTCCAAAGGGTCAAAACTAATGATGAATCATAGGTTTATGGTTATGACGTAGAAACCAAAGCTCAATCATCCCAACAAAAGCTGCCGCACGAGCCAAGATAGAAAAAAGCGCGGCAAGTTCAGTCGAATATGAAGGTTTTGTTTACAGTTTTCTTCGATTGCAAGGGCGTAGTGCATCATGAGTTCTTGCCACAGGGTAAAACGGTCAATAAGGAATATTACCTGCAAGTTATATGCAAAATGCGTGAAGCAATCCGCAAGAAACGACCGGAATTGTGGAAAAACAAAAATTGGCTTTTGCACCATGATAACGCCCCTGCTCACGCATCGTTGCTTGTGCGGGAATTTTTGGCCAAAAACAACACACTAATAATGCCGCAGCCACCGTGTTCCCTAGTACTGGCCCCCTGTGACTTTTTCTTGTTCCCGAAACTGAAAAGCCCCATGAAACGACGACGCTACGCTACGATTGAGGAGATAAAGATGGCATTAAATGAGGAGCTGAACAAGATCACAAAAAATGATTTTTTGAAGTGCTTCGAGGATTGGAAAAAACGTTGGCACAAGTATATAATATCTGGTGGGGATTACTTTGAAGGTGACAAAATAAATATTCATGAATAAAAAAAATAACTTATGAAAAAACACAAAATTCACGATACTTTTTGAACAGACCTCGTATGTACTTAGTTGAATAATATTTTCAGTAGAATATTATTGCCTTCGTAAATATTATATATATTTCCATATGGAAAAAATTAAAATACCTCAAACCCAAGGATACGAATCGATAAAGACTTTCAATAACAAATAAGTTTATTTTGTTCTTTTTGGAACTGAAGCGTATACAGTTGTCTATTTGAAGATAGACACAAATTTAGTTGTAATTTCATTTTATACACAAAAATCTTGTTCAATATCAGAACTTTATTTACGAACATTTTTATAACATACTCAATAATGGTTAACTTTTATAAGCTTCTATTCATTTGCGACCAGCATAAATTTGACAGAATATTTCTGTTTATTCATAATTTTTCTTTATTTCCTTATCCTCCATTCTCTACCATCAACTTTGATAATAATTTCTTCTTTATATGGTATGTCTGCCATCACCATTGAATAAAGAAACTATTTTATCAAATATACAAAAAAGTACTATCAGTTCATAATTGAAAATTCATAAGAATATCAATGCGAAATTGAACAGCACCACCAGACCACATATGCGATTCCATTTTGCTTATAATAAATTTATTATTCGATAAGCCTATGCCGTAAGTAGTCTGCATTCAAATAGACCTCATCAAAATTATATTGAATTTTTGTATTAAAAGAACAAGCGTACATACATATGGATAGACAGCCACAAAATAGATACTCCCATATTCAATATTAAATTCAGATCTGCCATCCCCAAATGTCTGAGTCCATTTCATAGAATATTCGAAATTCCAATTTTCCTTTTTGATACATTATTCAACCAAACTATAAAAGTTTATGACTATCAGTGCCGTAAGCAAAGAAATTTGTAATTTTCTAGAAATTTAATGTGCTTAACTATTGTTCATCAATTATACGAGCATCAAAACGATCCTTGTAAATGTCTAACAGCTAAACGCTCGTATCTCTGGTATAGAAAATTTCCAAATATTTCCATCAGAGAGTAAATATATTTTTTCTTCTTCGAAAACAAAAAAAAAAACAAGCATCCTTTGAAAAGATCAAAAACTACAATATTTTAATATGCACACATCATTACAAGTACAAATTTATGGCCAAAGGCGTGTGCGTGTATCCTTTTTTGTTTTGTTTCCATTACAATTCTGTATTTATTTAGCTAAATATAAATAAAATATTAAAATGGATAGTTTTTCAATATTTTTGCTTTTCATTGAATATACAATATATATTTTTTTAACTATTTTATATATTTATGTATCCTTTTTGGTTTTGTTTACTTTTCATCCAATTTATGGTATAACAAAGTTGCTGGATGGAAGATAGTGAACTTATGTGGCTACTAACCATTCCGGTTTGTATATCACTGGTGGCATCGTTAAGTAAGTTAAATTGAATTTAAAAAAAATATATAGATAATTATAAAAATATTGTTTTTTTATTATTATGGTTATTTTTCTTTTTAAAAAAAAATAGTATTTCTTATAAATGTGGTACGAGTTTTAGTTAAAAAGTTGCATCCATGCTCGGCACAACCAGCTCCATTGGCAATTCGGAAAGCTGCTCGAGCCACAGTCATTTTGGTAAGATTAAGAAATTCTTTTTTGCTCCTTTTTAAATTTCTAAAAGAAACTAACAATTTTTAAGCAATAGAAAAAATAAATAAATAATATTGTTTTAAATCAAAATAGATTCTTTTTGTTGCAACAGTTTTATTTTTTCATGAAAATTTTTCTAAATACAATTTTTTTTATATATTGTATATACAATTATTTCATGATTTATAAAATAATATTAATTTTTTTAGAAAATAGAAAATTTTTTGATAATTTTATAAATGAGAAAATTAATTATGAAGGTTCCATTATTTGGACTACAACATATTTTATTACCATTTCGTCCGGATACTGGTTCTTCACTCGAAGGAATTTATCAAATTGCATCCGCCATTCTAGTCAGTTTGCAAGTAAGTAAAATAATTAATTAATTATAAATACTAATAAATAATAGAATATGGTTTATTTTACTAAAATAAACAAAACAAATAAAAAATATACAAAAAATTGAAAAAGAAATTAAAAAGAAAAAAATTAATTTTAGTGGTAGAATGCCAAAAGGATAAGGATATACGATGGCAGAAAATTAATGAGACTGATATTTTTATCTAAACAATTTATTATCCCCTTTAAAGTAGTAGTCATTCTTCGTAGCAGTTATGGAAGGCTCCAAATGCAATCGCATTCAGCTACTCCGGTACACTCGTTCGGATATTATCGGCAGTACCAAGAAGAGACGTCCTTTCATTTGTTTTTTGGTCGTGAGAAAGGTTGAAATGTTGCACGATCAAAAACGCAAGTCCTTTCAAATGTTTTATTTTTATCTTTGCGAACAATTAAAAATGACACGAACTTAAATCAGGTGAATTTTGGGCTGTCGGACTAAAGGAATTCCCTTTGCCGAAAAAAAATCGTCGATTAGGAAGCTTTTTCATCCAAATGTCTGCAATTTCCGATCCAACGGGAAGAACACTTTTCGAGGACTCTTTCATCAGATTAATTGGTAAGGTAAAGAATGGGATTTGGTAATCACAGAAAACCCTTTTTCTGCCAAAATATCATTAATGGAGATGAGACCATCTCGGCACACACCTTTCTCATGCTCTGATTAACGATAAAGCAATTCAAATTTAAGTCACCTCTCATAAACTTTAGTTATAATCGATGGTCTTGCTAAAAAAAGCTCTCACGCGTTCCACATTTCATTAGTTCTCCATGTTGCAATTCTCCCTGAACGAAGTTAGTCTTGCACTGCTTCTTGGACCTCCAAAAATCAATGGTTTAGCTCCAAAAGCTCTCATGCGTTTCACAGTTCATTAGTTCTCCATGTTGCAGTCCTCCTTGAACGAACTCCGTCTTTCACTGCTTCTCGAACCTACAAAACTCGGCGGTTTACCTCAAACAGCTCTCACGCGTTCCACATTTCATCAGTTTTCCATGTTGCAATCCTCCCTGAAAGAAATTCGTCTTCCACTGCTTCTCGAACCTCCAAAACTCGATGGTTTAGCTCAAAAAGCTCTCACGCGTTCCACATTTTATCAGTTTTCCATGTTGCAATCCTCCCTGAAAGAAATTCGGCTTCCACTGCTTCTCGAACCTCCAAAACTCGATGGTTAGCTCAAAAAGCTCTCACGCGTTCCACATTTCCATCAGTTCTCCATGTTGCAGTCCTCCCTGAGCAAAGCTCCTCTTGCACTACTTTCTCGAACCTTCAGGCGACTGAGAAATAAGGAAGCCTTTCAAGGCCTATTCATCGGCTTTAAGGCAAATCGACAGTTTTTACCACATTTTTATCAGTTTTCCATGTTGCCGTTCTCCCTGAGCAAAGATCATCTTCCACTTCTTCTCGGACCTTCAAAAATGCTCCATACGGTCGAGAAATAAGAAAGCCGTTCAAAGACTATTCATCACCTTTACTGTAAATCGACGATTTGTCTTAATTTTTATCAGTTTTCCATGTTGCAGTCCTCCCTGAACGAGGTTCGTTTTCCACTGCTTCTCGGACCTCCAAAAAACGTGTCCTCTACATAAGAACTAACTTTTCGTAAATCAAGCTTAACACTTAATTCGACGGCAGATTTTCTCTTCCATTTTTCGTCGCGCATATAAAAAATACAACATAACTTATTAGTTAGGAAGAACTAACATTAAAACTTTGTGGAGCGAAATTCGGCAATGTGGCTTGATTGCACCCTGTGATGACAGTCTCATTATTTTGCTGCCATACCTCGTATATTTTTTTTCAAATCCAACAGAAATACAACAACAACAACAACTACAACGGCAAAACTATCAAATCCACTCGTGATATATATTTTTAATATTTTTTACAGGGGCTTTGTGTATCCTGCCTTTTCTGTTTTGCCAATCATGATGTAATATTTGCGATTCGTTGCCTATTGAATCGTTTATTTCCCGGAATTATACCGCCGATCCCTCCCGGAAGTAATACCGGTCCACTTGCGACACAGAGCCGTGATATTGGTGTCTAATATTCCCCAACAGAACATTCAAATTTCAAATCCATTCTGAATGGTTAATTGTTGTTCTTTTCTTATAAAAAGAAAATAATTCAACTTTTTTAACAATTATAAATATTTTAAAATAATATAAATTTTTTTTGTTAATTTATTTTTTGTATAAATTTGTATTCATATTTTCGCTCATATTTTCATCGAAATTTTAATAATATTTTTATAATCATCTTAATGATAATAATTGATTTAAACAAAATTATGCTTTTTTGCTATATTTTTAAAAACGTTCAAATAATAATTTGGTATAAATTTAAACAAAAACCACTCAGTTGTCAAAAATCTGTGCCACTCAGATATCAAATTGCAAGATATCGGCGATCACCGAATTTCGTGCGCAAAAAACCGATGTTTTGACGTGTTGTGTGGTTTGTACCGATATCTTTTTGAAACCAATAACTCTATCCACAATCAATTCTTTCAATTTCGGTCATAAAAAGTGTCACTATATCGGTCAGAACTCACTGTAATGGCGTCTTCACGATTGTTTTCAAAGAAGAATTGCTCAATGATTATATCATCTGATAAACAACACCAAACAGTGACTTTCTGGAAATATATTGGTTTTTCGTAAACCAGATTCAAAAAATTTGTTTATTAACATAACCGCCATTGTGAAAATGTGCGTTGTTACCAAATATCAATTTCACAGTAGTAAGTTTGAATGATTAAAATACAGTAATTTTGTTATTAATAACTCTCCATGACTAAAATTGTACTACTTTATATTTAACAAATGTAAAAGATATAAACATGACATTTGTGTTTGACAGACATTTTGAAATTTAGACAACAATAAAAACCAACAGATGGCCCATCCCATTGGTAAACCTTTCAATTGTTGCAATTTTCTCTTTTATAGATTCACAAATCAAATTTCAAAGTGAAGTTGTTGTTGCTTTTTTTTGTAATTTAAAAAAAGAATTTTATTTTGTCTTTTAGAAAATTATTAATAATAAAAATTTAAAAACCTTTTTCGGGTTAAAATTATTCAATTCAAATTAAATAATAAATATTATATACAATATATTGTATATATTTTATATTGTTATTTTATTAAAATATTTAAATAAAATAAGAGATTTTTTGACCGTCCAAAGATTCAAATAATATAATATTTATTGATTTAAATATTAAAAAAAGTTCCAACAGACATTAATAATAAAAAATAAGCATCATTTTTTTTTGTTCACATCAACAAAAAACAAACAAAAATATATTGCCATTATAGAATTTTATTTTATTTTTAAATAATTTCTATTATTAAGTTTTTATTTTCAAATAATATTCAAATAACAATATTATTAATTATTTAATATCAGTAAAATGTCATAATAAAAAAAAAATACCATTTTTAGTTTTATTTAAAAGTTTTTTAAGGGCTGTTAAATGTATATATTTAAATTTTTCTTATAAGTATCATATATAAATGAAATTTTGCTTAAATAAGTGTTTTAAAAATAAATTAAAGAATAGAAAGAACAAACCGAACATTTATTAATAAAAAATAAATTTATTATTGTATAAGTGGAAAAATGCTCTACACTTCTACTATCATTAAAAGAAAACCTTATTAATATTTAATAAATTATATATACTCGTACATATATATATATATATAAATATGATGATATAAAATTAAATAAATTAGTTAAATTCAATAAGTATACAGGTATAAATTTTATTATAAATGTGAATGAAAAGTATTTTATATTCGAATAGAAACAGATTCAAGAATTAATTCAAACGAAATTAATTACTTTTTTATGAATATTAATTAATCTCAAATATGATAAAGAAATACCCAACAACAAAAAATTAATAAAGTTTAATAAAATGTATTTTGTTTTACAATAACAGAAATAAAGAAAAGAGAACAAACAAAAAATACAATCTTAATAATATTGAAGATTAAGAAAACAATTTTATTCTAAGAAAATTGTCTTTTTTTTTGCTATTCGTATTTTATTAAAAATGTTTAAAACCCAAAAGTTTTTTAAGAAAATAAACTGTTATTTTCCTTTTTCAATGGAAATTTTTACATTTCGAAAACTTTTATTTGGATCCTTTTATTCTTATCCTTTTATTTATATCCTTAATTATATCCATATTATATCTTAATTTTTATCCTTATTCAATATATTAAAAGTAAGTTTTTTTTTTAAATTTCATTAGAAATCAACAAAAGCTTTGAATATTGAAAATCAAATGTATTCTCTTATTGTCATATATGAGGGCAGTCTGATAAGTCAGTAATAAATGAACAAAAAATTGATTTATTTTACAATAAGTTTTACACGAAAATTAAGAGGAATTTTTCTTTTTTTAAATATCAAAAAAAAAATATTTGTCATTTCTTTCAATAATAAAAATTTCTATACTTTCGACCATCGCCTGGAAAAGAAATTGCTCCTTCTTAAAGGATTAAATTTAACTAAAAATCCACATCATATTTAAAATTTTGCTATTTTTGTGAAATAATAATAGAAACACGGATGCACACCGTTTTATTATACGAGTAAATAAAATTTGAATTGGAATGTCATTAACATATTTACACTATATTTGGACATTTTTACTATATTCTTTTGATGTAAAAAAATTATTTAAAAAAATTATAATAATCTAATGAGGTCAGTCTGATAAGTCAGTGATAAATGAAATAGAAAATTAATTTATTCAACAGAAAATGATTATTTTTTAACATAGTCTCTTTTTATCTTAATACACATTGTTGGACGATATTCTAACTTCCTTATGCCATCCGCGTAGTAAGATTTATCAAACTGTACAAAATAAAACTCACTTTTGGCTATAACTTCATGTTTGGAAATAGGAAAAAGTCGCAAGGAACCAAATATAGGGAAAATTTTAGGATAGGGAAGCAATTCATAGCGTATGTCTACTTATTTTGCTACTGCATTAAATGATAATGTACCAAATGCGATCATTTTATTTTGCTTTCATTATCTAACTGGTCTAATAATTCTGTAAAATAGTATCCTGTTACCAATTTTTCTTTTCCAAGATAGTCGACATACATTATACCATGTGCATCTTATAAAACAGTAGCCTTCCTGCCGATGGAGGTGTTTTTACCTTCATTGTTTTGACTGAACTTTTATTTCGGGTGTGTTTCATTTGCAGTTATGAATCGTTGCTTAAAAATATCCAAACATTCTATTGGAATTGTTACACGAACACGTTTTTGGTCAGGTATGATAACTTTCTCAGGTATAATAACTGTCTACAAATTTTTCTGAAATGTTTACCATATCAGCTTTCTTAAACACTTTTACTTGATGGTTTTTTTAAAACGAAATCATGGATTTTATTTAAAAAATGTTCGGTGGTAACCAAAATTGGAGCCACTTATGCTTGTAGGACCACAACGAAATTCAGTAAACCATTTCTGAATCATTCCATACGATGGCGAGGAGTACTTTTCAAATTTGGTTTTAATATAAGATATTACAAAAAATATAAGATTCTTCAAAAACTAGTGTTCTATTAGCACACGAAATTTACTTTTTTCAATATTAATAAAAAAAACACAAACCTTGTTGCCTTTCAATGGCTGTCAAAACTAAACTAATAAGCAGATAAACATTAAATTTTGTATGGTGTCTTTGTAAGAATGTCAAATAATAAAAAATTATGTATTTTACTGATATCAGCTATATTTCATGCATTTATCATTGACTTATCAGATTGCATTCGTAGTATATACAAATTTATATATTTTTTTGAAATATTTTATAAAATGTATCATAACAAAAAGAAAGAAAGAAAATATAAATATATGTTGGAAAATAGAGTGCATATATTATAGAAAAATTTGGTACCATTTGACGGGGTGATAAGACGGAAAAGTTAAACAATTCGATTATTTCCTATACAGAGGCGAGAAACATTATTGCCTCTGCATAGGCAATAATCGAATTGTTTATCTTTTCTGGTAAAAATTATTCAACTAACAATGATGATGGCCTTAGTTTACGATCAAAATAATTCCCATTCTCATAATTCGTTAAATAAATCACTTTCTCTTAAAACCATATATAAAATGTATTTTTATTTTTTTGTAAATAAAAATTTGCTTTAAAAAAATTTTTGGATCAAAAATTTCCTTTTAAATAAATTGTAATAAAAAGAAATTGTTATGAAAAAGCAAACGTTTTATTGTATCGGGTAACGAGCACATTGATTCGAAAAGAATAACAGATTATCTCTATTGTAAATATCTATGCATAAATGCAGGTGCTTACAAATTGTCTTAACCAATTGACAAATCAATGAATCAGTCAATCAATCAATCAATCAATTTATTCAAGAAACCATCAATCAACTGACGAACCAATAATAAATACATTGGGCCATTTCCCCATTCATTTGCTATTGAAAAACATTTACGAGGCAAATGGCAGAATTTCTATTCCTACTATGGTAAAAAAATAAAAAAATATGTTTAAAATTTATTATAAGAGCCAAAAATATATATAAAAACATTTGTCCATGTAAATGATAAAAATCTATCTACCACCAATAATAAGTAAACTTAAATTCTAATTGAAATTAAATATTTTTTATACAAGGTATTTTTTTTATTTTTGCTTTATTATTGTATGCTTATTACAAAGAGAGAATTTTAGATAAATAAGAATAAATTAAGTGAGATAAAAAATTCATTTAAATGGGATAAATAAAAATAAAATAATAATAATTATCCATAATGAAAAAGGAAAATAGTTTCACGTAACATTGTATAATGAAAGAGAAAATTAAATTGACAACTAAATTATTCAAATTCTATTTATCCATCATTTCATATATTTGAGTAATATAATTGCCACCTCCAATCCTGTAGCTTTCGTTATTCAATTCATCCATGACATGACAATTGTGAGTTGATGTAATCCAACATCGATGACTGAACAAGTAATAGCGACATTGACCTTATATAATAAGCTCTAATATAATCCTAATTTTTAGTATCTCAAATTATTTTCAAAAATTTGAAAAAAAAACATCATCTCCTGCCTTCTTCCCCCGGGAAATAGAAATTTTTATTTCTTTCAATTGGTTACAAATTAAAATATATTAAGTATTAACATATTAGATTAATACCAAAAAATGTTTATAATTCATAATTGTCAATAAAAAAAAAACAATTTCCAAATATAAATGGAATAAAAAAAATTGGTTGTAGAATAATTTTCCTTCATTTTTTTTTTTAATGAATATGAAATTGCTCTATCAGAAATTATAATGCTTATAAACTTATAAGACTATATTGTATATGAAGAATATAATAAAAAATATATGTATTTATTTATATTTTCTTTGGTGTTTTATTCATTTTCTTTTTTATAAAAAAAAAAAACAATGTTATTATTATTATTATCAATAATAAAAGAAGTTTAAGGGAAACTCTATTGAGTTTTGGTAAAAAGCTTTAAAATTATTGACGAAAAAGCTTTAAAATTAATCAAGAAGATAAAATTATTTGCTATAGCATGTATCTAGCAGAAACCCTTAACATGCTTCCGAAACCCAAATAAAAATCCCCCACAACTCGTCTTCCGCGTAGATAATAAAAAGGAATGAACGCAAATGTGTCCATGTAACTTCTACTCTCCGTCATAAGACATGTCCTTTCATATATCAAAATAGAAGTGTCCCCATAAATGGTCTATCAAATGGATAATAGAAGGAAATTATCGCAAACGCGTCCACATAAATTTTACTCTCTATCGTAGGCCATTTTCTTTCACATATCAAAATAGCAGTGCCCCCAAAAGCTGGTTTATCACTTGGATAATAGAAGGGAACGAACGCAAATATGTCCACGTATCTTTCACTCTCCGTCGTAAACCATATCGTTTCATATATCAAAATAGAAGTGCCCCTATAAGTGGTCTACCATACGAATAATAGAAGTGAACGACCGCAAATGTTTCCACGAAACTTTTACTCTCCGTCGTTAGCCATGTCGTTTCATATATCAAAAGAGAAGTGCCCCCATAAATGGGCTATCACGTGGATAATAGAAGGAAATGATCGCAAATGTGTCCATATAAATTTTACTCTGCGTTGTAAGCCATATCGTTTCATCTATCAAAATAGAAGTGCCCCTATAAATGGTCTCCCACTTGGATAATAGAAGGGAACGACCGCAAATGTGTCCACGAAACTTTTACTCTCCGTCGTTAGCCATGTCGTTGCATATATCAAAATAGAAGTGCCCCCATAAATGGGCTATCACGTGGATAATAGAAGGAAATGATCGCAAATGTGTCCACATAAATTTTACTCTGCGTTGTAAGCCATATCGTTTCATCTATCAAAATAGAAGTGCCCCCATAAATGGTCTCCCACTTGGATAATAGAAGGGAACGACCGCAAATGTGTCCACGAAACTTTTACTCTCCGTCGTTAGCCATGTCGTTTCATATATCAAAATAGAAGTGCCCCCATAAATGGGCTATCACGTGGATTATAAAAAGGAACAACCGGAAATATGTCCACGTATCTTTCACTCTCCGTCGTAGACCATATCGTTTCATATATCAAAATAGAAGTGCCCCTATAAGTGGTCTACCATACGAATAATAGAAGGGAACGACCGCAAATGTGTCCACGAAACTTTTACTCTCCGTCGTTAGCCGTGTCGTTTCATATATCAAAATAGAAGTGCCCCCATAAATGGGCTATCACGTGGATAATAAAAAGAAACAACCGGAAATGTATCCACGTATCTTTTACTTTCTGTCGTAAACCATATCGTTTCATATAACAAAATAGGAGTGCCCTCAAACTCTACTACCATATGGATATTAAAATTGAACGAACGCAAATGTGTCCACGTAACTTTTTCTTTAGTTTTATGTGTGCATTTCATGTCAAGCAAACTTACAAAAACCCACAACCCACAAACAAAACTTTAAAGACAAGTTCTAAATATACAAACTTTCTTAATTTACCGTAGATATAATAGTTATTTTATACAATGCCCTTCTAGAACCTATATGGACTTATAGACAATAATTCTGAGACTCTACTAAGCTTTGAAATTCCTGATAATTCCAATCTCTTCAGTCAAAAATAGCCAGCAGTATCACCGGACAAAAGGTTCACACTAATACAACAAATTTGACGCAATACTTAGACGCATGCAGAAAGTTTGACGTAAGTGGATGATTTTTCAAAAAGTGACCCAGAATTTGTATACACATAGACCTACTCTACTAACGATTAAAATAATTCATTAATTTTGAAAATAATGCAACTCCATTTGGATGTAATAAAACTTTTATTTTTTTTAGACAGCATTATCAAAACTATTGGATAATGAACTTATTAATGGTATTGATGGCGTACTAACAGGCTTACGTCCTTAATTACGACAAATTAATTAATTTCGGAACGGGTGCACTCATGTAAAATTGTTCTACCACAAAAGATAAAAAAAAATAAAAAATATTCACACACAAAATTATGACTTTTACTCATCTATAAAAAAAAACAATTTTATAAAACATGAAATACAAGGTGTGGGGAGGGGGTAATTTTCTTTGCATTCAATTTATTTTTCTTTTATTCATCGATATCATCAGTTGTAAAGTAGTTCCCTTTGAGAGTTTTACATCGGCGATGGTTTTGCTTCCACATTTCGTAGCAGTGATGGAAGACTTCAACTGGAACCGCTTTCAGCTCTTCGGTTACACTCGGTTGGATGTTATCAACAGAACCAAGATGATGTCCTTCCAAGAGCCTTTTTTATCCTGAGTGAAAAAAAAGTGAATCGGACTATTATTAGAGTAATAATTATGGAGGGATACATCACAAAGATCCTTCCACAGCCATTAGTATCCTACAGAACCATATCCACTCCTTAGAAACTTGGTTCAAAAGGTGGAGAGTGAAGGTAAATGAGCAAAAATCTGCTCATGTAACTTTCACACTCTACCGAGAACAAATTCCCGACATAACCCTATACGCCAAGGTAATGCTCTGTATTTGGTGGGATCAGAAGGGTGTGATCACTTATGAGCTATTGAAATCGGGCCAGACGATCACAAGCGACCTCTACCGAACACAATTAATCCGTTTGAAGCGAGTATTGGCCGAAAAACGCCCAGAATATGCGACCAGACACGAAGCCATTATTTTCCATCATGACAACGCTCGGCCTCATGTTGCAAGACCGGTTAAAAATTATTTAGAAAACAGTGGCTGGGAAGTTTTGCCTCACCCGCCTTATAGCCCAGACCTTGCCCCGTACGACTACCATTTGTTTCGATCCATGCAAAACGCCCTCACCGGAATACGCTTCACTTCAGAACAGGGCATCAAAAATTGGCTCGATTCATTCTTGGCCTCAAAACCGGAGCAGTTTTTTTGGCGCGGAATCCATATGTTGCCAGAAAGATGGGAAAAAGTAGTGGCTTCCGATGGACAATACTTTGAATAAAATATATTGTAACAATTTTTCAAAATAAACACTCAAAGTTTGCCAAAAATCCCGCATTTTTAAGTTATACACCCAATATTACTATACAATACGATTCTGAAACCAATATGGACATATGGTCTAGAACTTTGGAGTTCGACTAAGCATTCCAACTCTCTTCCAATCCAATCCCTACAATCCCGAATCCTTCGTAAAATTGTCAATGCCCCCTTTTATGTGCGAAACACTGTTATCCACCGTGACCTAAATGTTCCATTTGTTCGTGAACTATGCATCTCCCGATATAAAAAATTCCGTTCGCATCTATCCTTCCACCCTAATCCTTTAGAAAGGGAACTTTTCACTCCCACCCTTCCAGTATAGACCCATCGTTGTTTAAAACGGCGATGGCCGAGAGATTCTCTAAAATTATTAAATAAAATTACCCTGTTCTAGAGGTAACATCGATGGGTGTTTTCCTCCACATGTCCTCATGTCCATGTATATTCCCGTAAAAAATCTGCTTGTTACTAGCATAAGTAGTTGTAGATAACATTTAAAATTAAAAAAAAAAAAAATTATGGTGGAGGGGGGTTGAAGCACAATACATGTTCTCTCCTGATAAAAAAAAAAAGCATTAATTGAGATAGCCCTGTGGCAGGGGATGGTCCTATTGTCTGCTGTGTCCGATCTGAGCTTTCCAAGGACTTTTCTATAAAAACTTGCTTGATCGTTCATCGTTAGTTTTCTATGTTAAAAGTCCATTTTCATTAGTTTTCTATGTAAAAAGTCTCTCGGAGCGAGGTTCGCCTTGCACTGTTTCTCGACCCTGAAATCAGGTAAATCGGGGAACTGAAGCACGACAGGAATCCTTATTTTTTCGATAAAAAAATTGTTGATTGGGATTATCCTATGATACGGAATAGTCCTAGTATCAGGATATTACAGAGATCTAAGTGTCTACAATGTCCAATCAGATTCAAATAACCTTTTTTTAACCTTTCAAGGACTGCTTTATAAAAAACTCGCTTGACCATTTATCCTGTGATAACAAGAGCGTTTACCCGTTCCACAGTTTCATTAGTTTTCTATATTAATGGTCTCAGTGAGCAAAGTTCGTGTTCCTTTTCTTCTTGGCCCTTATATCAGGTAAATAGGGGAGCTGGAGCACGAAGGAATTCTTTTTTTTTCGATAAAAAAAATCGTTGGTTGAGATAGTCCTGCGATAGGGCATAGTCTTCGTGTCATAATATTACAGATGTCCAAGTATCTGCAATGTCCGATCAGATTCAAAGAACCTTTTTTTTAACTTTTCAAGGACTATTTTATAAAAAAAAACTATGTGAAAAGGGAGATTTCATACTCAAATCGAAAGTTCAAAACTTGTGAAAAATAAAACGATTCACATTTAAGTCACCTCTCATAAGGTTCAGCACACCAAAAATACTTTATGCCACCCAAAAATAAGAAAGCTTTTCAAGGACTATTCATCACCTTTAATGTAAGTCAATGGCGTGACCTCACAAGAGCCGTGACTCGTTCCACATATTCATCAATTTTCAATGTTGAACATCTCCCTGAGCGTGTTTCCTCTTCCACTGCTTCTTGTAGCACCAAAAATGTTTTATGCCACCGAAAAAGTGGTGCTCTTGAAATGTCAATAACACAAAATTTAATGACTCCAAAATACTGCACGTTTAGAAGATACTCAAGTACGAAATCTGTAAAGGGACTAGCAATGTTGCCAGATTACTGTTAGTAATACTAGTCTCATTAATTTTCTACCATACATCGGTAATAATTTTATCAATTTTATAACTAAAAAGTTAAAATTTTTATAGTTTAAGTGACATAAAAACCACTTTCAGACAAAATGTTTTCATTATTCCTTCTCTTTACCCTTTCAGCCCTCTTTGCAACAACCATTCTATTTTTTTGGATTTTTGGCACCTCTTCAATTTTTCTAATTCATTTTTTATTTATATATTTTTTTTACATTTCTTTGCTCTTAATAATTAATAGGAATTATTGTAATTTCGAATTGAATTTTAGCATGTCTGTACAGGCTCGTATTACGAGTATACAGCTTCGGTTAGTTAACATGTTATTAAATTATTCAAAAACTAATCTAAACTAGGTAGACAAGAAATTTTCTAACAGTTTGTCTAAATATAAACTACATCAAAAGCTCCATGTTGTTATGCAGCATATGCACAAACAGATTTTCAAGCAATTTTTATGCACATACAATGAATTTTCTCCTTAAAGTATCTCCGTGCATATAGAAAACTGTATCTTAACTGATTAGTTATCATTAAAATTCAAAACTAGAACATTTCATAATTCCATTAAAGATTTTTCATTAATTTTTAAATTGCTTCTACTTACAGTTTATCTACTCCATCGATTTTAGCTATTAATCAGTTAGTGAAAACTCGTTTTATAGTGGGGAGTGTATAAACGGGAAGTGCTGTGGTATCACACCGACTCGTCTAAGCTAGCCTAATCCCTGCTCCTCATAAACAACAAATTTTCCTTACTAAGTAGGGAATTAAAGCCAATGAGCTCAAAAGCATGCACATAATCTTTACTGTCTGTATACTATTTAGAAATCATGTCCTCCTATTCAGATCAATGGCAAAACTGTTCGCATAATATTTAATAAATAATAATAATTATTATTTATAATAAAATTTTCATCGTTGGAAAAAGTAGTCACCGTTCCAGAATTAAGAAGAATGAGACCCAGAAGGGAAAATGACTCTAGCAATATTTCCCGAGCCCACCGATTTGTCACCTGCTTCCCCCCATGACAGCACAAACATTAAAGTCGTCAGCAATAATGCGAGGACGTCTCTCTCCCACCTCCATTGCCAGTTGGTTGAGCATATGCTTTATGTACTCAATAGCACGCATAAATTTATATGCTATACATTCTTGCCCAGGTGGAACCAGTTTCTGACTTATTCATCCTTTCCTGAATTTTACAAGGGGCATCTTGCCACACACACAAACTGCGGTCCGCCCTAAGGCGTGCGCTTCCCAGTTACTCCAGTTTATAGGTTTGTGCTTCTCAATATTCAACTCACATACGCTCTGTAGTAACAGAATTATTGTCACCCCCTCTGATCATATTCTTCGAGGACTCTAATAAAAACCGGGCATCTATTATAACCCGTATCATGGTTTATGTTCTAAGTGACTCTACCCTGACAAAACAAGAAGGTACTCTAACGACTCCCCTTAGCATCGTGTCCCTCCTCTGCGCATCTCAGACAACGCTCCGAGTGGTCTATGCCATTGCAGTTTGTACCGTAGTAGCCATTGTCAAAACGACTGTAGTAACGTTGAGCTGAGACCTCTAATCTCTCACAAATACAGCAGATAACCCAGCTGATTTTCAATTTTCGCGGTTCTATTACTTTTCCAGCTACGGCGATCAGAAAACTAACTACTGATGTATGAGTGCGACCATAAGCCCTCCGCATCGATTTAACGGCTGTCATTATTAACCTAGAGATTGCTAGGTACTACCTCAGAGGTTCAACAATATCATCCTTCAGTTCGATCTAAATCCCATTGTCACCCACTTCATCCTAACAGTATCTCCTGAAAAGTTTTCAACGATCTTTCGAAGAAGTTCTACCTTCTTCGCTATTGCGGCAACGTTCAGCTCCAATATAAGATCACCTGATGCGGTTATCCTGATCTTGGTAGCACTGCATCCAAACTTTTAATTGAGAAATCACCCTTCATCTGGGATAGGATTTCTGCATATGCTTTACTGCCCCTTGCCCTGATAATCAGGTTTTTTTTCGCAGGCTATTATGATTCATCTCTCGGATAGATCACCACTTAGATATATCCGGGTCTGTTGGTACTTGAGTAACCAAGTTATCTTCAGTGGCCGGCAATGCCTTAGGCGAGCGGTTTTCTATTTGCCTTCTTGTTATATACGCTCGGACTCCCTAAGGTGGTGACGATCCCTGATTTTTTTTGTTTCGACATCTGTCCTTTTACATTTGATGGTTTATTCTGAGATACAAATGCAGGCAAGCCTGCATAGTATTTTTGGAACTCGCCACCATTTTTCTGATCTCCATATGCAGGTTGTTTCCGCCTTAAATGAACCCAGCGCACTCCGCTATTTTGCTCCCAAGTAGAATCAATGCTCGTTCTCTCCTTTCACTTG
Source organism: Atherix ibis (assembly GCA_958298945.1). NCBI lineage: Eukaryota > Metazoa > Arthropoda > Insecta > Diptera > Athericidae > Atherix > Atherix ibis. The sequence goes on from OY282610.1 coordinate 9,695,200, forward strand.
TCGTATTGTCTATTCGCTTGGCAAAGTGTTTCACCAATTCAACATCGCAGTCACCGGATAACGACGACTGGGATCCCGGTTGCGCACTCCCCAAAGCCGCTGATACTAGCCATCCTTACCATTACAAAGTGAGATTATTTTTCTTACTACATCCAATTTAATTTATAATTACTGAACCGCCCTTACCTGGAAACAAACGCCAACCAAGCGGCCACCCACTATGGGTCACATGCAGTTGGATTTAGTTTATTTAGCTAATTGTGGTCCGCCGCGAGCACGATATCCCCGTACTTATCAACGGTAAGTATGAGCTCCTCTACCCGGACACAATATATGAGCTCCTCTACCCGGCAACTCCACAGAGAGTTCAAAATTTGTTTATGTATAGGTGCGAGTTTTTTTTGTGGGTAGAAAAAAAGCCACTTAAACCACCTCCCTTTACGTTTACTGTTCTCTGCGAGACCACCGTCAGGCATTACATAACAGAGCAATGGTCTACTCTAGCGCCTTCCTCACTTATTAGAACTGCAGCATCAGTCCTCTGTTCACGGACCGTCTGCGCCCGACCAGCCTCGTAGTGATTGAGGTCTCATCTTGTATTTTTTATACCAATTCGAATGGTGTCTTGGTAAATTGGACACTCAAAACCGACAGCAATATGTTATCTTTCATCGCCATTTTGACAGAGAAAGTAGTGTATCTCTGCTTTCTTGCATTCCTTTGTCATATGACCTTCGTCATCACACCTAAGATAGGTTTTAGTTCTATGTGGGGTTTAACAAGTAATCCAAAGTACTTGAGCAGGGATCTTTTTGCTAACTCAGCGGGAAGAACTATCAATGCCATTTTAGTAACTTCACCCCTTCCACCTCTATCTCCTGTCCTATTTTCAGTTGCTTTTAAAGTGCTTAGCATATATCGGTCAACTCATCTTGATTCTTAAGTTCAACGGTAATCGTAAACGTTTTACACACCACATTCGCTGCTTGCTCTCACTTCTTGGCAACGTTCGCTCGAAAATGCTCCGTTTTTTGGTGAGCTTTACGGTCTATCTCTATCAGAAGATGGCTAGAGGCATTCTTGTCGATCTTTGTAGCGTTGACGCTCAAATCCTACAATTTTGGATCACTTCTCATGGATCTCAGGATTTTCGCGTATGTAGATCCTTCCTTTGCCTTCACTATTAAATGACAAATTAAAATTGCTGAAGTTTTAGCAGTTTGCGCTTACCACTTCCGACTATCACCCATACATTGTCGGAGGTTACTTTTAAACTCGCTGATTTCGTAGCATTAATAAACATAACATTTCCATTTGGTTGTTCTCTTCTCCATACTCCTATTAATTTCGAAACTACAACCAACTAGTCAAGTCCACCTCCTCTGTTTTTTTTTCTCCTAGCCGATCTCTACCCATAAGGATCCTTCAAGCTTGGAGACGTCTGCGTGGCGGATGTCCTGTTCTTCATCATTTTCCATAAAGGTGCTTCTTTATTGATGCTAAGTAACTTCTCAAAGCCAGCCGTTTGATTTCAACAACGACGCTATGGCTGAGCTTAATGAACTCTAGGAGTTCTGTAATTTTCTCCCAAAGTCTGCTAAGTTCCATCTTCATACTTTTACTTATAACAAATGATGAGAGCCCGTTTGTTCACTCTGATTCAACGCCGGTGCTGGGGATTCTACTCCCTTTTTTTGGACTTTCCCTAGTCTGTTTGGTGTACCGAAGGTATTTCATTTCCTTCTCGCCCTCTATATCTAGCGAGCTTTTGCCTATTTGCCATCCGATTACAGACTCCCCCCCTGGATGTGTGTTTGGTGTGTGCGTGTACACACAATTTGGGAATTAATTGATATGAAATGGAGACCAAAAGTGGTTAGTTATAGGTAGCTCATTAAAAATGGATTTTTAAAATAAAGAATAAACAAAAAATATATTTAACTTGCACGAAAGATACAATTTTAAATATTAGAAAATATTTGTTTTTCGATGGTAAACTTGAGAAAAAAAGCTACATAAACAACATTCTTCTAACAATTTCATTTATTAATCTGTTGTTTTCATTATGATTTTTTATACTATCTAAATCATGCAAAAATATCCACAATAAATATACAATTTTATACAAAACAAAGAAAAAGAAAAACTTTCGATTTAGAAAAGGTCCTTGAGATGTCATTTCCTGTCGAAAAATTCAGAATTAAAACATTTCCTCGAATTCAGTACGTACACATTCACCACTACTCCTTTTAGATATTTCAGTGAGATATCAACCCAAACAGTAAGTACAGAAATTTAATTAATATTTAAATTGTGAATAAAACTGCCCCACTCCCACCCAACATATAGTAAATTTTTTGAAAATATAATATTCAGTAAATAAATTTAATATTTTTACTTTTTTTTTGCAAAGAAAAAAATATTTTCTCATGAACTGTCGGAAAAAATTTGCTATGAAATATTTTATTTATTGACATTTGTTTAAATAAAATTTGGTAACAAAAAAAAAAACACTGTTGGAGTAGGAAATAATTTAGTATTTACACAATTTTTAAAAGGGGGAAAAGTTTTGAGAGAAAATGGAGAGGAATTTTTTCTTTCAAATACCAGAAAAAATATTTGCCATATCTTTCAATAACAAAAATTATTCTGCTTTCTGCCCTCGAATAGAATCGAAAATATTCCTTCTTAAAGGACTAAATTTGACTAAAAAATTCACATCATATTTAAAATTTTGTTATACTTTCTTTTGCTATTAAAAAAAAATGAACAATAAGAAAAATATGTCCTCCTTTTGAATTTTATCAAATAAATTCCACTAAAATCTAAACAATCACTTGCTTAATAATAGTCTCATGGATTTAAATATACAAATATACATATTTATATATTTTTACTTTATTACTTTGATGTAGAGATTTTTTTTTTTTCAAAACCAAAAAACTTTACAAATTGTATTAATATTTATTAATTTGATAAATTCTAACGAGGTCAGTCTGATAAGTCAGTGATAAATGAAACAGAAAATGATTATTTTTTAACATAGTTGATACACATCAGCGGACGATATTCTAACTTCTTTATGCTAGTCGTGTAGTAAGATTTATCAAACTGTACAAAATAAAACCCAGTTTTAGCTATAACTTCAGAATTAGAAAAAAAGCTGATGGATATAAAAAAAAAGCTGATGAATGTGTATGTGCATTGTCATGACGAAGCAGAACTTTTCTCTTCACCAAATGCGGTCGTTTTGTCTTGATTTCATTATCTAACTGATCTAATAATGCTGTAATATTGGGTTGGTGCAAAAGTTATGACCGTTTTTTATGATTTTTTCTTCAGAAATGATGAATAGTACCTTCTTTTAAATGATTCCATTGTATAAAGGATGCTTTCCCTCAACTTTCTATTCAGTTTTGGCCTGGCCAGAGAACAGTGAAGAGCCCTTATATTTTTTCAAAATGTCGGTCGATAAAGTGCATTTACGTCATTATTTACTTTATGCATTCCGTAAAGACAATACCGCGAGTGTGGCAACCAAAAACATTTGCGAAGTGTATGGAGCAGATGTCATCAAAGTTCGGCAGGCACAAAGATGGTTTACAAAATTCCCATCTGGGGATTTTTCACTAATTGATAAACCACGTACCGGGCGGCCATTGAAGTCTAATGACGACAAGTTAAAAGTTATAATTGACACCAATCCACGTCGATGATGGGAAGCAACCATATAACCGTATTAAGACATTTGAAGCGTATGGGGATGGTTTCGCGGTACGACGTTTGGATACCTCATCAATTGTCGGCTGCCAATTTATTGGATCGTGTTTCAACGTGCGTTGCTTTGAGTGCGAGACAAAAACATGAACCTTTTTTGCATCGTTTGGTAACGGGAGATGAGAAATGGGTCGTGTACAACAACGTGATAAGAAATAGACATTGGGCTATACCTGGACAAGCCCCATTAACAACTTCGAAAGCCGAAATCCATCAAAAAAAAGTTATGCTTTGTGTTTGGTGGGATTGTAAGGGTATTGTGAAGTCTTGGAACGCAATCAGACAGTTATAGCAGAACGATATTGTCAGCAATTATCCAAATTGAACATCGTCCTTCAAAAGGATAGACCAGAATTGGTAAACAGAATAGGGGTAGTGTTTCATCACGACAACGCGCGACCACATGTGGCTATGATGACCCAACACAAGCTGAATTGGGATGTTATCAAGCATCCACCGTATTCTCCAGATCTTGCTCCTTCCGATTTTTATTTATTCCGATCACTGCAAAATATTTTAAATGACAAAAAATTTGATACAATAGAGCAGGTAAAAACATCCCTTTCTACATATTTCGCATCAAATGCCAAGGAATTTTACACTAATGGTATTAATAATTTGATAGAAAGATGGGAGGAGGTTATAAGAACGGATAAAAATTATATAATTGATTAAATAAATAATACAAATTAAAAAAAAAATGTTTAATTGTATATGTAAAAAAACGTCATTACTTTTGCACCAACCCAATATATTGACCGATTATCGTTTTTTCTTTTTCAAAAAAATTGGTGAAGTTTATACCATGTGCATTACAGAAAAGAGTTACCATAACCTTCCCTGCCGATAGAACCATTTTTGCCTTCTTTGGTGCACGTTTCATTTTGACTGAACATTGATTTCTGGTATGTACGTATAATAGTGAATTCATGTTTGATCGACTAAAAAATTCATTTGAATTACACTTAAAAATTTACAAACATTCCATTGAAGTCGTTAGGCCAATACGTTTTTAGTAAAGGCCCTCTCATACCCAATACTTCATGTAAAATGTTGACTACACATTTTTTTTATATGTTTACCATGTAAGCTTTATTATACTTTTGATGATTTATTAAATAGAAATTCTGAATTTTTTTTTTAAAAATGTTCGGTGGTAACCTAAATTGAACGTCACTTGTGCTCGTAGGACCACAACGAAATTCAGTAAACCACTTCTGAATCATTCCATACGATAGCAAGAAGTTTCCATAATACTTTTTAAAATTAGTTTTGATTTTAGATATTATTTTCTCCTCAAAAAATAATTTTTGATTAACACACGAAATTCACTTTTTCCCATTTTATTGTAGTAAAAAAAAATACAACCATTCACAGTGTGTCCCTGTATAGAATAAAATACACATTATATTATCTTTGAAAGTTATTATTTATTCAAAATAGGTTCCATTAGACTCAATACAACGTTCGGAACGATCAACCAGCGAATGCATAGATTTTTTATGTCATTTATAGGAATGTTCTTCAGCACCTCGGTTACGGCTGCTTGAATGGCTGGGATATCATAATAAAATGCTCCTTTCATCTTGGTTTTCAGTTTTGGAAATGGAAAATAGTCAAATGGTGATACGAGGGTCATTCAACAAGTACTTAGCCTATAAAAGAAAAACGAAAATTTTGGAAAGGTGGCAATTTATTTTTCCACATAATCTCCTTCAAGCTCGATACACTTGGCCCAGCGATGCTCTAACTTTTTTAACCCGTCCAAAAAATACATTTTCTCAATGGAAGCAAAATAGGCCTCCGTGGCGACGATGACCTCCTCATTCGACCCAAATCTATTCCCGGCGAGTGATTTTTTCAGGTTTGGAAACAAAAAGTAGTCACAGGGGGCCAAATCTGGAGAGTACGGTGGATGGGGTAGCAATTCGTTGCGCAATTCGACCATTTTGGCCATGGTGACGGCGGGGTGTGAGCCGGCGCGTTGCCGTGGTGGAACAGCACTTTTTTCTTCGCAAAGCGGGGCCGCTTTTTCTTCAATTCGACGTCAAATCGGCCCAATAAGTCAGCATAGTAGCGCCCCGTGATTGTTTTACCCTTCTCGAGGTAATCGATGTGGATCATACCTTGTGAATCCCAGAAAACGGTGGCCATCACCTTTCCGGCCGATCGAACAGTCTTCGCCTTCTTCGAAGCACGGTCGCCGGGTGAAGTTCACTGTTTCGACTGTTCCTTGGTCTCTGGTGTGTACCAGTGAATCCATGTTTCGTCGACGGTCACGAAACGACGCAAGAACTCCGCTGGATTGCGCTGAAACAGCGCCAAACACGTCGCCGATGTGGTCTCACGATTGCGCTTGTTTTCCGGTGCGACCAAACGCGGCACCCATCGCGCCGACAGCTTTCTCATGTCCAGTTCTTCGTGTAGAATATGATGCACCGTTCCTACTGCGATGTCCACAGTCTCAGCTATCTCGTGAACCTTCAATCGACGGTCTACCAACACGAGATCGTGGACTATTTTAACGTTTTCCTCTGTAGCAGCCGTTTTCGGGGCACCTGGGCGTGGCTCATCAAAAACCGACGTGCGGCCACGAACAAACTCGTTGAACCAATTCTTGACGGTCGCCATCGAAGGAGAAGAGTCACCATACACCTCATCCAAGCGATTTTGATTTCGCTGCGCGTTTTCTCTTCCAAAAACAAGAATCTAATCACCGAACGATATTGTTCTTTTTCCATTTTTGTGCAACCGACCGACACGCTCGCTTTCAAAGGCTCTCAAAACAAAACTAATGAAGGGAATCGACTGAAATTTCTTTTGTGACAGCAGTTCCATCGGGCGGTGAGGCTAAGTACTTGTTGAATAACCCTCGTACATCAGGCGAATACGGAGGGTGGTTGATGAGAGAAATCCGTTTTCTCAACAAAAATTCGTTCACTTTTTTGGTCTTGTGAGGTGGTGCATTATCGTGTAATAAAAACAGCTGTTTTCCTGCTGGATATTCAGGTCTAACACGATGAATTCTTTTCCACAAACGATCTCCAATAATTGTTCGACCTTCTGGAACAAATTCTTTGCGGACAATACCCTTCGAATCATAAAAAGTAATCAAAATTGTCTTGATTCTAGACTTCTGAAAACGCAATTTTTTTTGGTTTTGGCTCGCCTTTGGACTTCCATTCAGCAGATTGACGCTTAGTTTCAGGGTCATATTTAAAGCACCATGACTCATCACCAGTTATGATCGAATCAAGAAAGTTTGGATCTTTTTCAACAGTTTCAACAATGTCTTTATAACGCTTCACACGAGCGATTTATTAGTCTTCATTTAATTCATGTGGAACAAAACGCGCACAGACCTTTCTTTTACCCAAATCTTCAGTTAAAATTCTCCAAATAGTGTTTTTACTCGTATTTAATTCCTCAGCCAACATTCTGGTAGTAAAATTTGCATCGATACCAATGATTTCATGGACTTTTTCCACCAATTCAGGATGATTACTAACTTCTGGCCTTAGGTCGTCATTTAAATCCTCACGACCATTTTTAAATGGTGTAAACCACGTATAAACTTGAGTACGAATCATCACCATAAACTTTTTCCATCAAATCGTATGTCTCACTCAGCGAATGTTTTTTCAAGTTTAACACAAAATTTTATATTTGCTCTTTGTTTAATTTTTGTTTTGGCTTTCACATCTGTCATCCGATTTACATGAATTTAGATGCGTTTGAAAGAGGATGAATGTATCTTTTTAATGCTGCAATAGATGGTATTGCATGTTGTATGATTTAAATATAATTTAATTATTATATAAAAAATATCGGTTATTTTTCGGACACACTGTGCATTGTCACATTTCAGGGGCTTTCAAAACTAAACTAATGAACAGATGAATATGAAATATATTTTTAATAGTAACTTTTTACAAATACTAGATCATTAAATGAATATCGTTTTGCTGATATCAGCTTCATTTATTGCATTTATGCTGGCAGCTATCTAACAAAAATGCAGACTGACCAAACCCCCCACTCACCCTCTAGATATACAGCATAAGTTTCAACTTCGTCCGATAACTATTCGACCCTATGCAGCGTAATAAGGGAACATTCCTTATCAGAGCACCAGTATTTTTATGGGCTTTAAGCAGTTTTATAGTGGCAGACAAAACCTTGCTCAGGGAGATTTTAACATCGAAAACTAATGAAAATGTGGAACGGGTGAGGCTTAACAGTTCGGCTGAAAAGTTGAGAACCATGACGTCTAGATGGCGCCTCTTGCAAAAATCTACTTAATTATCACAAAGCACCATGCTTCAAATGATTCCTGTCAAAATTTGTCAGCAATCGGTCGATTGGTTCGTGAGATATAGCATTTTGAGTGGAGCAACTTTTGTTATTGAAAAAAAAAATGGATAAAGACGAATTTCGTGTATTGATAAAGCATTGCTTTTTGATGAAAAAAAATACAGTGGAAACCAAAGCATGGTTTGACAAACGTTACCTGGACTCTGCTCCAGCTATTTCAACTGTGGAATATTGGTTTCGTCAATTTCGAACTGGTCGTACGAGCACAGTTGATGCAGAACGCAGTGGACGCCCAAAAGAGGTGGTGACGGCAGAAAACATCAAAAAAATCCACAAAATAATTTTAAATGACCGTAAAGTGAAGTTGAGCGAGATAGCTGAGACTCTGAAGTTGGACATATCGTGCATGAATATTTGGGCATGCGAAAGCTGTGTGCAAAGTGGGTGCCGCGTGAGCTCACTGTGGACCAAAAACAAGAACGTGTTGATGATTCTGAGCAGTGTTTGGAGCTGTTCAAGCGCAATAAACCCGAATTTTTGCGTCGATATGTGACAATGGATGAAACATGGCTCCGTCACTACACTCCAGAGTCCAATCGGCAGTCGGCAGAGTGGAGAGCGAGCGACGAACCGAATCCAAAGCGTGGAAAGACGCAACAGTCGGCTGGCAAGGTGATGACGTCTGTATTTTTGGATGCGCATGGTATAATATTCATTGACTATCTCCAAAAGGGACAGACGATGAACAGCGACTATTATATAGCGTTATTGGATCGTTTGAAGAAAGAAATCGCTAAGAAACGGCCTCATTTGAAGAAGAAAAAAGTGTTGTTTCACCAAGACAATGCACTGTGTCACAAGTCGATGAAAACGATGGTCAAACTCAATGAATTGGGCTACGAATTGCTTCCCCATCCACCGTATTCTCCAGATCTGGCCCCCAGCGACTTTTTCCTGTTTGCAGACCTCAAGAGAATGCTCGCTGGCAAGAAATTTAAGACCGATTGCCGAAACTGAGGCCTATTTTGAGGCAAAACCGAAAGAGTACTATAAAAATGGTATCGAAAAGTTGGAAGATCGCTATAATCGCTGTATCGCCCTCGAAGGCAACTATGTTGAATAATAAAAATGAATTTTGCAAAAAAAATATTTCTACTGTGTTTTGTTCTAAACTTTTCTGCCGAACTGTTACTTATCTTGTAAGGTTCGACCATCAATTAACCTTGAAGCGACTAAGTTTTTTTTTTAAAGAAGTCCTTGTGAAAGGCTCAGAAAAAGAGCTCTTCGCAACAGATTGGACATTACAGATCTCCATTAAAGATTATTTTTTTGGAAAATAAGATTCCCGTTATTCACGCTCCCATCCCCCCCCCCCTTCCCACCTGCCTTCGTAAATCAAAACAAAAGCCTTTAGAAATTCTACGCATAAATATGAACGTTGTCAGGCCCATAATGGACGTATATTCATATGGATATTTCGTCAAATGTGGCTCCTGAACTGGGCAGCGAACAATTAATCCTTTCTGCTACAGTCTCCTTCTCGCTAAACTTGCAGCGATTGTTGTTCCCCGTATCGTGAACAGATTTTTTCATAGATGTTCTGGCGTCTTAAATTAATCACGAAGACTTTAAAGTCAAAGAAAATTATCCTGCGACTGGTACTCCCGGTTTAGCGGTGTTTTTTTAAAACAAAAGTTACAGTTCTGTAAGAACACTTTAGATTCACTGCTATTTTCATGGTTAGAGGAGATTAGCGGTAATAGTGCTCGGAGGGAGTGAGCAGATAAAGTGCTCAGAGGACGTAGTGAGCATGTATAGTACTCGAAGGAGTTGTGCGGATGTACTGCTCCCAAAAAGTGCAAGGTTAGATAGAGTCGGAGGTGAGTGATTATGGTTTCACCGAGTGGGTGGCTGTAGTGGTCAGAGAATGTGAGGGGATAGAATGCTTATATGAGCTGAGCGATAAAATGTGCTCGGACGACTTGGGCACGTTAAGTGTTTGGAGGAAGTGGACATGTATAGTTGAGCGGATGTATTGCTCGGAGAAAGTGCGAGGTTAGATAGTTCGGAAGAAGTGAGCGAATATAGTGCTCGAAGAAAGAGTCGAGTATAGTGCATGTAAAAAGAAAATGAAGAGTGCATGGTTAAATGGAAAAAAAAGTTGAAATAAATTGGCGACAGAATGTACTAAGCACGAATACGCAAGCCCAGAGGTCCAATTAATAATATTATAAGAAAATATACATCTATTTATTAATGTAAAAAATTATCGACATTCTTCAGCATTTTTTGTTCGTATTGATTGACCAAATATGAAATCGAAGAGATATATCCAATTTATGTGCATTAAATAAATTTCGTCTAATATTAATTTCATATATTATTATGAGGAATGTTTCAAAAAAGTATCCCCAAGCGAATATTTTTCTTTGGCAGCCAAAACAATATGGTTAATTTTAGGAGAAGCCCTCAAGAAAGAATTTTTCTCATGAGTAAGTATCTTCTTGTTATAAATCAGCTTTGTAAACGTTTTTATGTGCCATATGCATCAGCTTTGTAGAATGAATTATGAAATAATATTTTATTTTTTTACAATTTAACTGTAAGCAATTCATATCTTTTGAAACTTGTCACATGACGAGCACAGGAGTGCGTATGGGTGCATGTATACATACTTGCAAATATTTGCTAGCCTTAAATGTTGAGAACTCTTGAAAGAAAGCAGAGGAATTTTTCAGCAAACGATTTGTGTTAATATTTCCTTTATTCTTATTTCTATTTATCTATCCTACATATGTAAACTTAAAAAGTAACAAGGATTCTCCAAAATAAACTGCTTCAAAGACAATAAATTTTGTTTACTGTTTAGATACTTAAACCGTCCTCGAAAAATATGAATCAACAATCAACAAGAGTTTGCCACGAATTTAAAGACTGTATTGTCATATTAAATTTTCATAAAAATATTTGTCTTCTTTTTATATAAAAAGAAAAAAAGTTCATTCAAGAAGTTTGTATTCCCATATTTAAAAATTATTATTCATACCATTTGCTCCCCTTCTCTTGTGCGAAACTTTTGATTAAAGTGGTTACAAAAGAACTTCAAACTAATTCCGAGAATGTCACTTAGAGTTTTGGAAATAAATAATTCGACGAAGTGTCAAGGTTTTAGTTGAATACGCATTCTTTGTGGGTTTTTTTGATGTAACATCAAATCGAAATTTACCGACAATTTTTAACGAATATTTTTACTAAATATTTGTTTCTGAAAATGTTAACTGAAAAATTTTAATTGATGATTTTTACTAAAAAGTTTTATTGTAAATTTTTACCATTCCCAATAATTGCTAATGAAAATTTTTATCGGAACGTTATACTAATTTCTGCATTAAAATTTTTCAGTACAAATTTTCAGTAAAAAAATTTCAATTTAGTCAAAATTTTCAGAAAAAAATTTTTAGTAAAAATTTTCGGAAAAAAATTTCCAGAAAAAAAATTTCAGTAAAAATTTTCAGTAAAAATTTTCAGAAAAAAATTTTCAGTAAAAATTTTCAGAAAAAATTTTTCAGTAAAAATTTTCTGAAAAAAATTTTCAGTACAAATTTTCAGAAAAATATTTTCACTAAAAATTTTACTAAAAATTTTCAGTAAAAATGTTCACTAAAAGTTTTCAGTAAAAATTTTCACTAAAAATTTTCAGTCGAAATTTCAGTAGAAATTTCAATAGTAAAAAAAAGTTGTTCGTCCTTACAAGGGGGGAAACCCCTTCACCGGAGCCAGACATCTATTTGAGCATTGTCCAAAAAAAATAAAAATTATAATTAATTAGTAAAAAAATATATTACTGAATATATTTCAGTAAAAATTTTCAGTAAAAATTTTCAGTAAAAATTTTCAGTAAAAATTTTCAGTAAAAATTTTCAGTAAAAATTTTCAGTAAAAATTTTCAGTAAAAATTTTCAGTAAAAATTTTCAGTAAAAATTTTCAGTAAAAATTTTCAGTAAAAATTTTCAGTAAAAATTTTCAGTAAAAATTTTCAGTAAAAATTTTCAGTAAAAATTTTCAGTAAAAATTTTCAGTAAAAATTTTCAGTAAAAATTTTCAGTAAAAATTTTCAGTAAAAACTTTCAGTAAAAACTTTCAGTAAAAACTTTCAGTAAAAACTTTCAGTAAAAATTTTCAGTAAAAATTTTCAGTAAAAATTTTCAGTAAAAATTTTCAGTAAAAATTTTCAGTAAAAATTTTCAGTAAAAATTTTCAGTAAAAATTTTCAGTAAAAATTTTCAGTAAAAATTTTCAGTAAAAATTTTCAGTAAAAATTTTCAGTAAAAATTTTCAGTAAAAATTTTCAGTAAAAATTTTCAGTAAAAATTTTCAGTAAAAATTTTCAGTAAAAATTTTCAGTAAAAATTTTCAGTAAAAATTTTCAGTAAAAATTTTAAGTAAAAATTTTCAGTAAAAATTTTCAGTAAAAATTTTCAGTAAAAATTTTCAGTAAAAATTTTCAGTAAAAATTTTCAGTAAAAATTTTCAGTAAAAATTTTCAGTAAAAATTTTCAGTAAAAATTTTCAGTAAAAATTTTCAGTAAAAATTTTCAGTAAAAATTTTCAGTAAAAATTTTCAGTAAAAATTTTCAGTAAAAATTTTCAGTAAAAATTTTCAGTAAAAATTTTCAGTAAAAATTTTCAGTAAAAATTTTCAGTAAAAACTTTCAGTAAAAACTTTCAGTAAAAATTTTCAGTAAAAATTTTCAGTAAAAATTTTCAGTAAAAATTTTCAGTAAAAATTTTCAGTAAAAATTTTCAGTAAAAATTTTCAGTAAAAATTTTCAGTAAAAATTTTCAGTAAAAATTTTCAGTAAAAATTTTCAGTAAAAATTTTCAGTAAAAATTTTCAGTAAAAATTTTCAGTAAAAATTTTCAGTAAAAATTTGCGGTTTAAATATTCTTTAAAAATTTCAGTAAAAATTTTCAGTAAAAATTTTCAGTAAAAATTTTCAGTAAAAATTTTCAGTAAAAATTTTCAGTAAAAATTTTCAGTAAAAATTTTCAATAAAAATTTTCAATAAAAATTTTCAATAAAAATTTTCAGTAAAAATTTTCAGTAAAAATTTTCAGTAAAAATTTTCAGTAAAAATTTTCAGTAAAAATTTTCAGTAAAAATTTTCAGTAAAAATTTTCAGTAAAAATTTTCAGTAAAAATTTTCAGTAAAAATTTTCAGTAAAAATTTTCAGTAAAAATTTTCAGTAAAAATTTTCAGTAAAAATTTTCAGTAAAAATTTTCAGTAAAAATTTTCAGTAAAAATTTTCAGTAAAAATTTTCAGTAAAAATTTTCAGTAAAAATTTGCGGTTTAAATATTCTTTAAAAATTTCAGTAAAAATTTTCAGTAAAAATTTTCAGTAAAAATTTTCAGTAAAAATTTTCAGTAAAAATTTTCAGTAAAAATTTTCAGTAAAAATTTTCAGTAAAAATTTTCAGTAAAAATTTTCAGTAAAAATTTTCAGTAAAAATTTTCAGTAAAAATTTTCAGTAAAAATTTTCAGTAAAAATTTTCAGTAAAAATTTTCAGTAAAAATTTTCAGTAAAAATTTTCAGTAAAAATTTTCAGTAAAAATTTTCAGTAAAAATTTTCAGTAAAAATTTTCAGTAAAAATTTTCAGTAAAAATTTTCAGTAAAAATTTTCAGTAAAAATTTTCAGTAAAAATTTTCAGTAAAAATTTTCAGTAAAAATTTTCAGTAAAAATTTTCAGTAAAAATTTTCAGTAAAAATTTTCAGTAAAAATTTTCAGTAAAAATTTTCAGTAAAAATTTTCAGTAAAAATTTTCAGTAAAAATTTTCAGTAAAAATTTTCAGTAAAAATTTTCAGTAAAAATTTTCAGTAAAAATTTTCAGTAAAAATTTTCAGTAAAAATTTTCAGTAAAAATTTTCAGTAAAAATTTTCAGTAAAAATTTTCAGTAAAAATTTTCAGTAAAAATTTTCAGTAAAAATTTTCAGTAAAAATTTTCAGTAAAAATTTTCAGTAAAAATTTTCAGTAAAAATTTTCAGTAAAAATTTTCAGTAAAAATTTTCAGTAAAAATTTTCAGTAAAAATTTTCAGTAAAAATTTTCAGTAAAAATTTTCAGTAAAAATTTTCAGTAAAAATTTTCAGTAAAAATTTTCAGTAAAAATTTTCAGTAAAAATTTTCAGTAAAAATTTTCAGTAAAAATTTTCAGTAAAAATTTTCAGTAAAAATTTTCAGTAAAAATTTTCAGTAAAAATTTTCAGTAAAAATTTTCAGTAAAAATTTTCAGTAAAAATTTTCAGTAAAAATTTTCAGTAAAAATTTTCAGTAAAAATTTGCGGTTTAAATATTCTTTAAAAATTTACAGTAAAAAAAATTTCAAAATTTTGTTAAAAATTCATTGAAATTCTTATTTTAGAAAAATGACTGGATATTTGTATTAAATATTTTTGCATATTAAAAGTGTACAACTAAATATATACATTTTTATCTAATTGTAATCATTTAGTACGAGTGCAAACACTTTTAATATTTGATAAATAATAATTTTTTTATAAACATGGAAAATACTTTATTTTGTAAGAAAAAAAAACAAAATAAAAACACGGAAAAAGGCAATAAATCAACAAAAGTTGATAAGCTCACCCTAAAAATTTCATCTCCGACCATCTGTAAAAACGACTATCGCATATATTTTTTTTTTATATCTGATAAAATCTTTTTGGATACAAATAGTCCACCGTTGGTAAATTTGAAGGACTCAGTATTGCCTTTTTGACATCCGCAGTAGAAGAAAAAAAATAAATAGATTCCCTTAATTTTAATTTATTTGAATTTGTTATGATAGGACAAACAATAACAACAACAGCCAAATATTGATCAATCGAATGTAAAATTTATTCAATCTTTAAAACAGTACAGCGTCTTGTAGTCTCGTTTTGTTTTTGTCTGTCTGGTTACTTTTCCATTCCGTCAAACCAATTATGAATTATAAATTCCCTCTCATCTAATACTAATATTGAAATCTTGTCCATATTCATAAATATCAATTTACAAAATGTCACAATTAAATCGATTCGCCGAATAAACAAAAACTGTTTCCTTTCATTTATCTCTTCTGTATTAACTAATGATAACAACTCGAAAGGACAAATTATTTACTTGACAAATTCAATTATAACATTTTTCATCAACCAAAATATTGTCTATTTTAATACATACCTTTAGGCGTTTGAACGAATATATATAAAAAAGAAAAACCGCAAGGAAAATTGTTAATAAAAAATTGCCTATATATTAGGCGTACATGCTTACGATTTCATTTCTCCTAAAAGTAGATTTTTTACTCCTATGGACAGAATATGGATTTAATAATAACGAAAAAATAACGATTTTTAAACCATCGTATGTATGTGTATATTAAAAGAATAAAAATATGACAAGTCTGATAGTATGCTTTTAAAGGGAGAGAAAACTACATCCAGTCGCTGTCAAAATTTTAAAACCTTAATAGTTTCATAGGAATGTGCGAAACTCCGATAGTCTTATCGCCGAAAATGATCTTGGCCAAATTTTTCACTTTCAGTATTTTGATATGTGGCAGGATAATTCTTTTACAGTTAAAATTGTAATAGAAATAAGTAATGTTAATACATTATTTATATTTTCATAAAAAACATTTAATTATATTACAATTGTATTTAATTGGTTAATTTTGACGAAATTCGTAAATTGTTGACAGTTTGTTCCAACCAAAAGCTTTTTTTTCAATTAAGCATATGTGTATGTGTGTGCATTACCATCCTTATATTATTTTAGTCGCGAAACATCGTCAGCTCTTGATGTTGTTCCATAATAAATAGGGGTTTTTTTTTAAATAGATTATTTTAAATAAGTTTTTAAATTTAAATATTTTAAGTTTTTATTTATTATTTTCGTTAATATATTTACGTAAGTTTAATTTGGTAATTTTATCAGAAATATTTGTTTTTTATACAATATAATTTTGATATTGGTTTTTGTTTAATTGTGACTTAATAAGTGTTAAGTTTATTTTAAATAATATTTTGGTTTTTTTTCAATTTATTTTCAATTTTTTCTTCTTATTATAATGGACTTATATTTTTTTTTTCTAGCCTTTAGCTATTTATAGTACAATACAATATATAAAAATTATAGAATTGTAATTATATAAAATTTATTCAAGAAATAAATTTTACATAAGAAATAATTTGGAAAAATGTTACATTTTCATTATTTTTCTTTACTTTTTTTTCACAATTTTTGTAGTTCAATTTCTTGAATAAATTTTACATAAGAAATAATTTTGAAAAATGTTACATTTTCATTATTTTTCTTTACTTTTTTTTACAATTTTTGTAGTTAAATTTACAAAAAAAAAAACGTGGAGAGAAGATTGGAATTAATCAAAAGAATGGTTTTTAATTAATTGTAAGGAAATGCAGGTAGCATTTTTGAATTTACTAGATCCACCTTGACTAACTTTTATACCAAAGTTGGTCTTTTTTTATGAACTCTATTCAAGGTACACCGCGTGGTAATTTTTTAGGACCATCCCATTTGGTTAGCTAAATTTACACGCTGTATTGAAACTTGAAACCATCGCAAACATGTAGCCCCACGTGTCTCGTTCTGATACCGTTAAATTAGGATACCGAATAAAATACTTTTTTTTGAGTGTTTTTTTCAAAATTTTAACGAAAAGAACATGTGTTAATTCACACAAAAAAAATTCTTATCCCATTTATAAACCATTAATTTCAATATAAAAGTAAATTAAATGATTGGCATTTGAATTACGTTTATGTAAATTATGCAAAATCATAACAAATTTCTATAGATTTCAACAAAAAAAATATACTTATTTATGTACATATAAACACGTTTAGACTAGAATCATAAAATAAATCTTTTTCAGATTTTTCTAGTTTTATTTTTATGTATTAATTTGTCAAAAGAATTTTTTTATTTCAAAATTTATAACAATATTAAAACGGATAATTTGCTAATAATGATACTATTACCGACATCTGTACGTCAATCAATTAAAAAAAATCGCATTTAATTTTCGAAATTGATTTTCGATATTCAAATAATTCGAATTTGATACGACTTTTCTTCTTCATTTTCCATATATTTGAAGAAATAATCTTCTTTTTATATTATACATTCAATTATTATGATAGAATTTATTATAAATTCATGGTGAAAATATGCTGATTCAAGAAAATGGAATTTAATGAAAATTTCGAAATCTAAAGCCAAGTTACATAATGTGCTGGTTGTCTTTGCACAACGGATGACATTTTGTGTGCTTGGCGCAAAATATTGCTCACGCACGAATACAATTTGCATGTGACAGCCAACAGTATTATCTTTGCCACAAAATGTCATTTTGAAAAATCAAACTCGAGTAATTAATTTTGAAGATTGTGTTGTTAATTTGGCAGTTCATCTGAATATAATGTCAAAGCATAAAAAACAGGTTAGAATGTCTATTGTTATTATTATATTGACAATTTAATTAATACCCAAACCAATAGTGCATACATATATGTACGTACGTGTAGATTAATTCAATTACTTAAAACCGATTAATGATACTTATGATCCGCTAATCTATTTTCGTTGATAATTTAGTTCTTGTGCTTTAAAAAAAAAAAGTTCGTGTTCTCTTCTTTCTTTGCAAACGCGAAAATTGCATTCATCATTTTATGGATCTATAAAAACTGTTTTCAACAATATTTATTGATGTTATAAACGAAAAAAATTTTCAATAACAATTCGATTTTAATGGTATTTGATTTACTTATTAACATTTCAGTTTAAATTGCGTTGTAATTAATCCTTGGTATTTTTATATTGTATGTACACGAAATAGGAATTTATTTTCTTCTAAATACAACTCTAAATATGTATATGGATTCGGACTTTTTTTAGTAAGAGGAAATTTTTCTCATCATCTTTCCATAAACTTTATCGGAATAATTAATACTTCGATTTGAAAATTAATTAATTTATTTAATTTTGAAAAAATTTTAATGTGTGGGAAATATTATTTTTGGTGTACATTTTTGCGATGGACAACATTCGATTACAGCCAATGTGTGTGTGCGCTGTTGACAGCTGTCAAAATTGTTATTCACAAACGCCTACGATATACGGCATGGAGTTTTTCTTCGTTTTGCCAATACATAAATTGATTAATATACTTTAGGTATTTTTATTTGAAGAAAAATTTTGAAAATTTGCTGAAAACAATATTTCGGTGCGTGAAAGAGAATTGTTGTTCTTTTCTCGTTGATATCTTATACATGCCGACGAAAGTGGACATTTTCGAATAACTTCAAGTTTTTAAGTGCATTTGTCAAATACTCATTCATTTCTAGCTCGTGATATTATTATTACCTAATAATTAGGTTTACAATTTTAAGTTATTTATAAAAATATTAGGAATTTTGTGATTATTCATAATAATTATATTTTAAGTATGATCATAAATATATTTGTATGACTTTTAGTTTTATGTTATTTTTGTTTTCCATCTATGTTTTTTACTTTTTTTACTTTTATTTAATAATCTAATAGGTTTTTTATTTTAGTACATTCATATCATTCATAACAAGTGAGCTTTTCTTAATATATATATTTGCGAGCTATCAAATATAACAAATAATAATAAACGAATTACCGGTAGCACAAGTCTAATAATGCAATAATGTTTAGCACCGACATTGCCGGGGTGTGGGACCGCTTTAAGTATATTATTTGCGATTCGAAATTAAAGTTTTTTTTTCTTACAAATGTTTAGATTTCAATTAAAAGGAATAATATAAAATTGGATATATTTTAATAACAAAATTAAAATAAACATATAATAAGTAATTCTTTAAGAGTGTGTCTTTATAGATTAGTGTATACACGTTTATTTTTAAGGATTTTTTTATTATTTATATAATAATTATCTGACAATAAATAAATAAGGTGTGCAAAATTTGATTATCCTTGAGAAGGAATTACATCATATAAGAATCGTTTAATATTGGTTAACTAGAATCGATTTTTTTTTAATCGTACGAAAATTTGCTAATCAATGTCTGGGCGAAAATATGGGAAAGTTTTATTTGTTTTCTGTGTAGTCTTTATAAATTCATATATATATAATTTATATTAATATAACTTATTTAATTTACTTTTACGAATTCCGAAAAGAAATTTTCGAAGACCATTTTTAAGAAACGAACGAGAAGTATAAGTTTAAATTGTGAATAGCAGATGTTTACAGAATCATTTTAATGCATTTTAATATATATTGTATATTTAAAGGAGATATAGTCTTTCTTTTCAACAATATATTTTATATATGGCAAAATATTAATAAATATTTATTACCAAGATTAAAAAACAGTTGTCAGAGTACGTTGAGAACAATTTAATTTTATCTCGAATTCCAAAAAAAAAAAATTTAATTTATTTTCAAAATATATATATTTTAATATTATGTTGTCAAATTTTAATATTTTTACAAAAAAATTTTTGAATACATGACAGATAACTACTTTTCCTTCTTTTTTCTGTAAAAGATATTTTCACGAAATAAGGAAAAAATCAACCAAAGAATTAAGGTTTATAGTAGTTTTTAGTAAATAAATACTTTCTTATCATAAATATTATCTTGTTATCTATTATAAATATGTACATACATGTATGCACATAGTGTATAACGGGCATTGTTTATTATAAAATGCATATCTCAGGATCTTACAAAAATAGTGTTAGCATTATAAAAATGATTATTATTTCTATTATATACCAAAGAAATAATTGAATATTATTATTTTGTTTATTTTATATTCTTTAAATAATATTTATTTTTATAGATTGTTACAATTATTATTGGTATTAATAACATTAAGTAGATATTATTGGTTATTTTGTGGAAGAAATAATTATTCCATTTTAATTGAGAATATTTATTTCTTTTCAAAATCTGATCATATATCTTCGAGAATTTTCCTTAAAAAGAATTATATATTTGATACTTTAAAAAATTGCATGCTTTTTAATCAATTAAATATATATTCTTGAAATATATCGTTATGTTTTTATATTTCTTAATCTTATTTTTATTATTTACTATTTGAATATTTATTTGTATTATATTTTTATAATTTTTTTCTCCTTTTTTTGTTCCAGTTAATCTGCAATTAATTTTATTTTTTACAAATCCTGAAAAAAAACAAATACTATTGATAATTGATATGAGCGAGAATATTTTTGAAACTAAAAATTTAATGGAAATTATAGAGTATCAATAAATAAATTTTATTAATTTTAATTTCAATTTTAAATACTAAGAAATATATAAATTAATTTGCATACATCATAAAATGCTAATTGATAAGAAATAAATGAAAAATTGAAAGAAAATATTGCAAGATATCATCGGAAGGAATCACCAAAATACAAAGGAAGGCGATACATTTTGAATAATACGAGTATATTGGATTAACTACCAGTTATGCGTTACCCTGTTTGATTAGGAAATTAAAATTTATAAAAGAAATAAATAGTTTGACTTATAAATAAGGATACGTATATGCACATGCATAAAATAGAAAAATATAAGTTTTGTGATATAAACAACAAATTAGAGAAAGGAAATCTAATACTATTTATTTATTTTAAAAAATTTAAAAATTAAACATAAATAATTAGTGACATTGTTGAGAAGAAAAATTCCATCGTACAATAGTTAGAGAGCATCATCATATTTATTGAACCTTCTAGTCGAATAGTGTACGATAAACAATTTATCTTAAATTGAATAATAATAATAAGGAATTAATATAAATCTATTCATTATATACATATATATTTATATACATATAGAAACATACATAATAAATATATAATATTTAAAAAATGGCGGCTTATTTAAATCGAACTATTTCAATGGTGACCGGTAACGGAACAATACCATACGATGCAAATGCACTAACGGATTCCACATCACGTCGTTTACAAAATCTTGGAAATGACAAATCACCACTACAGATATTTGTCCGGGCTAAAAAGAAAATAAATGATATCTATTCAGAAATTGAAGAATATGTCAGCGAAACAACACAATTTATTAATGGTAACTATAAAATTGTTTATTATTATTATTTCTAATAATTATTGTTAATATACTTTATAAACGGTTAACTTTGGTGTTAAAAACTGAAACTTAACAGACTTTACTGACATCTACAATATTATGGGCAATCGAAAAAACTCAAACTACATAGTACAATTTAAAGATATACTTGGAGTAATTATATAAATATTTCTGTTCTATCTTTAGCCTTACCAAAGGAAGTGGAAATTGTCGATCTCGCCGAACAGGAATTATTTCAGGGGTATGTGCAAAAGGTGATTGCTATACGGCAAGTACTCAGTCGGGATCATATGAAAGTGGCATTTTTTGGTCGAACATCAAACGGTAAAAGTTCTGTAATAAATGCCATGTTAAAAGATAAAATATTACCAAGTGGCATTGGACACACCACAAATTGTTTTTGCCAAGTTGAGGGCATCGATGGTCAAGAGGCCTATTTGGTTAAAGAAGGTTGCGATGAAAAATTAAATGTGACGGTAATCAAATTATTTCTACCGTAACTAAATTTTAGCTTAAACCCTTTTGTGAATATGTTTTATTTAATTATTGCAGAATATAAAACAATTAGCTAACGCTCTATCACAAGAAAAATTAAGTGAAAGTTCGCTCGTGCGAATATATTGGCCGAGGGAGCGTTGTAATTTATTGCGCGATGATGTGGTATTTATGGATTCGCCGGGTGTTGATGTCTCACCAAACCTAGATGACTGGATTGACAACCACTGCCTTAATGCAGATGTGTTCGTATTGGTGCTAAACGCTGAATCGACTATGACTTTAGCAGAGAAATCATTTTTCCATACAGTCTCAAAAAAATTATCAAAACCGAACATATTCGTTTTAAACAATCGATGGGATGCGTCCGTTAGCGAGCCAGAATTTCAAGAATTTGTAAGCTTATGAACTTTCATATAGATTGGTCATTTTAAATCATTTTTTTCTTTTCGTGTTTTGTGTTTTGTATTTGTATTGTGAAAATATCAACTCTTGTTTATGAACATACTAGTTTTAAGTAAATTTGCAGAGGAATCATAAATTCCTTGATTCTCTAATGGACTGAGTAGCATGAGTTCATGTTTTATTCGTTACAAATTGGCGTATTCGAACAATAACCATAATTGTATTAAGATTTACATGATCGTAAAAAGAAATTATTAAAGAGATAAATACAAGTATGTTCGTACTTAAAAAGAAATATAAGCAAACATCTATTCGAATCTAGTTGTGTAATTATTGTCATTTTTGTATTTTCATATTCATGATATTGAAAACAAATAACTTATTAAACTTATATTTTGTAAAGAAATAATAGATTAGTATTGCTAGAAATTTAGTAAATTAATTTTTGTTTGTCATTGAAGAAAAAAATTAAGAGAATAATTTAATGTTTTCTGATCGCAATCAGAAGGATTTGGATAAGGTAGGTATATTAAACGTAGAAAAGTGAAGATAATAGAAAATGTTGATAGTGGAAAATATGCTAATAAACAAATCAAATTTTATTAATTACCCAAAATAATCCACAATTTCATGTATAACAATCCATACATACAACTTCAGAATATATATACGTAAATATTCTATGTTGATCTCCTTTTCATCTTATAATTTGAACGCTATTAATTTTTTATTCGTTAAAAATATTAAAATTTCTTTATTAAACACTTCAGGTTAAAGCTCAACACCAGGAAAGATGTATAGATTTTCTAGTAAAAGAGCTGAAAGTTAGTACTGAGAAGGAAGCGGTGGAACGCGTTTTCTTTGTTTCAGCTCGAGAGGTTCTTCAAGTAAGTTACAATTTTCTATTTTGAATGAATTCATCATATTCTTTTTATGACTATTATATTGTATAGGCACGGTTGCAAGAAGCTCAAGGCAATCCGGCACAGATGGGCGCATTAGCTGAAGGTTTTCAGAATCGATATTTTGAGTTCCAAGACTTCGAGCGTAAATTCGAAGAATGTATTTCGAAAAGCGCAGTCAAAACGAAATTCGAGCAACACAGTTCGCGGGGTAAAAATATCGCTGGCGATATGCGTTTAATGCTTGATAATATACACGACCGTGCAAATTCATTACGAACAAATAAAATGGAACAAAAGAAGGTGCTAACAGACCGCATACAGAATACTGAAAACCAGTTGATGCTGGTCACACGCGAAATGAAACTTAAAATTCACAGCATGGTGGAAGAAGTCGAACAAAAAGTCTCCAAGGCGTTGAATGAGGAAATTTGGCGTTTAGGTGTACTTGTCGATGAATTTAATATGCCATTTCACACAGAGCCACTCGTTTTAAATGTTTACAAAAAAGAAATTAATGGTCATGTAGAACAAGGATTAGGGTCTAACTTGCGAGCTCGTTTATCATTGGCACTTGCCATGAATGTAGAAACGGCACAACGTGAAATGACTGGTATAACAGTACTTTAATTAATGTGAATCGTTTTTTATATTAATTTTTAACAGAACGAATGCATGCACTCATTCCGTCAGACAAACTTGTTCAACAAACGAAAACCATAGTCGCGCGACCACAACCTTTCGAAATGCTGTATTCACTAAATTGTCAAAATCTCTGCGCCGACTTTCAGGAAGATTTAGAATTCAAATTCTCGTGGGGTATAACAGCAATGATGCAACGATTCACGGGTAAAGCAAAAACAAGCAAGAAGCTATCAGCTCTTGCACACAATCGTCAAAGCAGTAATGTTAGTGTAAGTAGAAATGAAACATATTTTTTAGTTTTAATTCATATTTGAATAAAAAAAATGTTTTTATTTTTCCTGTATCCTCGTGTAGATTCAAAATATTTTATCGCCAGTTACCCCTGACACAGATTCGCCTATGTGCCTTGTGCCGATGCAGCAAGGAATAACTCAGGAGCAGCTGTCCATGATTTCAAGGTTTGCCATCGCCTCAATTGGTTCACAAGGAACAGTTGGCGGTCTACTTGTTGCAGGAATTGTAAGTTGACATATTATCAATTATTAATATATTTAATATTATAATTTGTTTATTTCAAGCTCCTCAAAACAATTGGTTGGCGGGTTCTAGTCGGCGTTGGTGCTTTTTACAGTTGTGTATATTTATACGAACGCCTATGTTGGACAAATACAGCTAAAGAGCGAACTTTTAAGAGTCAATATGTCCGACATGCTACCAAAAAACTCAAAATGATTGTTGATTTAACATCAGCCAATTGTAGCCACCAAGTTCAACAGTAAGATAATCATTTTTAGTTATTGTAGCTATTTAATATTAACTGTATAAAATTTTAGAGAACTTTCAAGCACATTCGCGCGGTTATGCCGTGTTGTTGATAATGCAACAATGGAAATGAATGACGAATTGAAAGAGATTGAATCATCTTTGTCGATTCTAGAGTCTAACCAGAAACAACTAAAACTTTTGAGAAACAAAGCCAACTACATTACAAATGAGCTGGACATTTTCGAAAATAACTACATCAAATCAACATAAAATTCTAACCCAACCAATGGTTCCCTTTTACATATTCTTCCGCCTTACGTTAACATTAGTAATTCAATGGATAGTTATTTTACAAAAAAAAATCAGCTGTAGAGTTCAACCATAAATAGATTGCCTTCCGAATATGATTTAATAATTTCCTCGAGCAAATCTTTTCTTTTATCTCTAATATTATTATTGTTTGAAAAATTTATATAATTTTCATTATCTAACTCTTATCTACGATTTAAAAAAAAAACATTCATTTGGAAATGTTTTATATTTAAAAAAAAAACTAAATAATTTTGAATTTCTTTTGTATTAACTTTAATCCGACTTGTTATTATTTATAAATTAACTTTGTTGTTGATAGTAAAAATAGAAGCAAAATAAATAAAATGAGATTAAATGTGTGTATTTTTAATAAATATTTTTCCCTTATTTATTCGTTAACAGAGAGTATAATCAAATTAAATTTGATATAATAAACAAAGGTAAGTTATAAAATTTAGGAAAGTAAAGAAAAATAAGAATTGACAGCTGAAAAAACAAAAATTTTCAGATATGACACATAATTGCCCACATGTTTGTGCCAACCTAAAGAATAAAAACAAGTATAATATTTTTATATGATTATTAATATTTCGAAAAACAGTTATGTGTTCCTCATAAATCACGTAAAATTTGTGGTATCGAAGTTACCAAGGCGATGATGTTCTCAATATTCCGTTTCACTTTTTCACAAAAACTCTTCTTGGTTAGTAAAGTATTTAAAATAAATAATGTTGGGTACTCGATATTTCGTTTTGTATTTGTCGATTGAATTTTCAGAAAAAGTGTATACGCTAAAACAACTGAAAAATTCAAATAAGTTTGAAAATAATAAATATTATTCTGAAATTTTAATTTTTAATAAATCTTTTTTCTAAGATTAGTAATTATTATATTATATTCATCTAATCGCATAAGTTTCAGTTCTAATCGCCTTTATGCCACTTAAAGACTCCATTACTATGATATTTTTTAGTGTTATACTAAGTCGTCCTACTAATAAATATTTGATTTGAACAAAAATAACGTAAATTTATCATTTATAACTTCAAATTATCTAAACATTTTTACAAAAAGCATAAATTATGATGTGACTAAATAGAACAAATTCAACATTTTTGATCTAAAATAATTTAGCCTAGACAAAAACCTCTAATAAATTTGTACGAATTGGAACAAACTTCAGATTGTATGCACCGGCCTTGTTGTCAAAGTTTGTATTTGCACGTGTTTTAAGCTATCAGTTGGTCGGCATTGTGGGTGAAGTTTGGTTATTGATAATACGATTTGAAATTAAATAAGAATGGGAAGAGGATTTAAGAATAATTTCGGTGGTCGCGGTGGTGGTGACGGCGGTGGACGCGGTGGAGGGGGCGGCGGTTTTGGTCGTGGAGGTGGTGGAGGTTTTGGTCGTGGCGGCGGCGGCGGCAGAGGTGGTGGTGGTGGTGGCGGCCGTGGCGCACCACGAGGTCGTGGCGGCTCTAGAGGCGGCTTCGGTGGTGGTGGACGCGGCGGTGGGAGAGGAGGACCTGGCGGCCCAAAGAGAACTGTAGTTATAGAGCCCCATCGGCATTTGGGAATTTTTGTGGCACGTGGAAAAGAGGATTGCCTTGTTACGAAAAATTTAGTACCTGGAAGCGATGTGTATGGAGAAAAGAGAATATCTTGCGAGGAAAATGGCGAAAAAATTGAGTACAGAGTTTGGAATCCATTCCGTTCGAAATTAGCAGCTGCAGTATTAGGCGGTGTGGATAAAATTCATATTGCGCCCGGTACAAAAGTACTGTATTTGGGTGCAGCATCTGGAACGACCGTATCACATGTTTCGGACATAGTTGGTCCTGACGGATTAGTTTATGCCGTCGAATTCTCACACAGATCAGGACGAGATTTAATAAATGTTGCCAAGAAAAGAACAAACATTATTCCAATAATCGAAGATGCCCGTCATCCTCATAAATATCGCATGCTAATTGGAATGGTAGATTCTATATTTGCAGATGTAGCACAGCCAGACCAAGCACGTATTGTTGCCCTGAATGCACAGCACTTCCTTAAGAATGGTGGTCATTTCGTCATCTCAATTAAAGCATCATGTATTGACTCTACAGCACAGCCGGAGGCTGTATTTGCATCTGAAGTTAAAAAACTACAAGCCGATAAAATGAAACCACAAGAGCAAATTACATTAGAACCCTATGAACGAGATCATGCCGTTGTTGTTGGAGTATTTCGACCTCCAGCAAAAAATATTGGCTCGTCGTGATAATATCAATCACAAAGCTTACATAAAATCTTATAAATGTAAGGAATATTTATTAGTATATAAGAGAAAAATTGAAGTATATATGTGAATTATTTTATGATTATGATTATTATGGTGAATAAAATGTTCATTTTATTAAATAATAAATTATGTTTAATGATTTTTGATTATTTTTCGTTGAAGGTTCATCTTATTATTTATCGGTACAAGTATGACACTTCATATAACCTGTATAGATACACAAGAGTGGACTATATGATTTCGTTGATTTATAGTAAAAAATTTGAAAAAATAATGTATTTTCCTCCTCCAATTTGTCAGCAAAATAAAAATTTAAAAGTTGATGGAAACAGATTTTACTGATTTTGCTATTCTACAATAGGCCAAAAATATAATGAGTACTACTTGTACACGGTGTCGTTCTGTTTACCATCTACCATTAATATCTTTACTCCAATCATAAATTAACTCAAACGCCTTAATAATAAAACACATTTTTTTAATACTGGGATAGTGTTAAATATTAAATGAATAATAAACAATACAATAAATCAATGGTTTTAAGAAAATAAATTATTTATATTATAATTAAGAATTAATTAGCAATTGTTATTTATTTATAAATTTTAAATAGTTTTCATATAAAATTATTTTGAAAGTTGGCCGCCGTTCGTGAATAATGTTGCTGCTTTGAAAAGGAGTATAACACTTTTAATAGTCACTAATTGTTGAAATTCGTTGAGCGCACTCATTGCGGTTTAGTGCCAGTTTGACACTTTGCGTGTCATTTGCGTTAGTATGTGTGCGCTACGCTCGACTTGGCCAGCGCGCTCAAATGTAAGAGTCTCTTTCACTTTCAGCAGCCGAACAATAAACACGCTGATCTCATTGTTATTAACTTTTGTATCAAAGTACCGGCATTATTTATTTCACTTATTCCACAGCGGATTAGGTCTACAGCAATTTATACGGCAGTCGATTACACAACACTAAACGATAGATATTTTATTCTAATTTGAAAACAATCGTTTTGTAATCATATTTGATGAGAACTTAGTTATTAATAACCATGATTATAACACCTCCTATGATATTCTTATAACAACTGAATTCCTAAACAGAACATTTTTATTATTACCGATATTGTCACCATTAATTTTTAATTCATAGATTGTTTATAAAGTCAATTAGTTCTACATCAAGCTATGTATGTGTTGGTTTATGGTAATTTTTTATTGTTGAAATTCGATAAAATGAAAAAGACACTCCGATCCTTACAATTTAAGTAGATCCGTAGCACATAAATTGAAGTCATAGAATATACTATAGGTTTTTAGACTTTAGGACAGATCCATCGTACACATGTAAATTTGTATGGAATGAGGTACATACCTAAGTATCCAAGTACAGAGATTGAATGGATACTTAGAAAATTTGAGGATGTTCCAAAATATCGGGTAAGTTTCTTACAGATAAGTTTGGTAGGTATAACATAATTTAGTTCCCTAGCTCCCTAGATACATAGTACCGATCACTGGTCATTTTGATTAGTCTTCTGTCGAATCAATCTTTTCAATATATGAGAATGTTCGCAGTATTAGTGTGTAGTAAATAGAAAGTAAACAGAATATTAAAAACTAAAATTGACCCGCTACCTAAATAGTAATACACAAATTATTATTTTCGTAATTAAATTAGTGAAAAAACATTTAACTTTCATCTAATCTAATATTTTAACTCAAAAATTTTCGCCAATAATCTAACAATTTATATTTTTTAACCAAGACTTAAATTTGTAATTAAAAAAAATATCATATTAAAGAAATGTCACAATAAATATTGTATTCTTTAAATACGTAAATTATTATTAGTGCAATTCAACGAGAATTTACACTAAAATATAAAATGGATTATTGCTCAAAGTTAAGATTGACTTTTTTGTTTATCTAATTATTTTTAATTATATCTTCGTTAATTTAAAAAAAATTATTTATTTTATAATTTTAAAAGCGATACTATTACTATTATTGATAAAATTTATATCTTATTTTTTCCATGCGATTAATACTAGAAGATGGATTATTAATACTTACACATCAAAGTACGTCCGAAAAATAACCGTCAATCTGCTGAATGGAAGTCCAAAGGCGAGCTAAAACCAAAAAATTGCGTTTTCAGAAGTCTCGTGTATTGGCAATATACTTGCTTTGATACACTAAAATCGCCATCTCGTGGTTTTATAAGTACTCTGAACTAAGGTAACTTCAATTTTGACCAGTAGAAGGCGGATTGATCAGTGCTAGAAATTTAAGATGGAGAAAGTAATAAAGTGTCTGAAAATCTACACTGAGAAAAGATAATGTTAGATGTTAAAGGAAAAGGAATGGTAGGAAGTTCAAAGGCGAGCCAAAACCAAAAAAAAATGGCGTTTTCAGAAGTCTCGAATAAAGACAATATTGATTACGTTTTATGATTCGAAGGGTATTGTCCACAAGGAATTTGTTCCAGAAGGTCGAACTGTTAATGGAGAATACTATTTAGGGGTTTTAGATCGTTTGTGGAAAAGAATTGGTCGTGTTAGACTTGAATATCCAGCAGGAAAACAGCTGTTTTTATTGCACGGTAATGCACCACGTCACAAGACCAAAAAAGTGAACGAATTTTTGATGAAAAAACGGATTTCTCTCATCAACCACCCTCCAACCTTAACCGAGGTGCTGAAGAACATTCCTATATATGGCTGTAACTTTCACATCTGTCATCCGATTTAGGTGCGTTTGAAAGAGGATGAATGTATCTTTTTAATACTGCAAATAGATGGCGCTGCATGTTGTATGATTTTAATATAATTTAAGTTCGGTTATTTTTGGGACACACTGTGTATTATGGTTAAAAACATGTTTCATATAAATTTCTCATCAATGAATTTAATAATTTTATTATATTGTTTAAATTTACATTTTTCATTTATATTCATAAATATTAATCAATAATATTAAAAAATGGTTTTTCTTTACCGCATATATTTATAAACACATAATATGTACGAAGACATATGTGTTTATAAATACACAATACTAATGTATTAATGTATAATACATTAAATATATAATTTTGTATACAAATTGTTAATTTCTTGCTTAGTTTTATTTTATTAGGTCTCCATTTTTTGGTAAATTTTTTTTTGTAATAATTTTTATATATTATTATAAACAACAGATATTAAAAAAAATATGTCTTCTTTTTAGGTACGTGTTATATCATCAGTCTCCAGATTTTTTTATAATTAATTTATAAACTGTAAAATAAAATGTTGATTTTAGATTAAAAGAATAAACTACAACTAATTGTATATGTACAAACATTTTCAGTTAAGATAACAATGGTGATATTCCAGCGGTATTACCAGTGACCACACCTATATTCTTGATTAACATTGTAAGCGATTTCGCTATGGACTCATTTTCTTGGAGGCATATGACAAATGTAGCATCACGTAATTGATCTGGCAACCAATATTTTAATAATTCACGCGCCCTTTTTTGCGTTCAAAAATAATCATAAAAAATATATTTATTTAAAATTATTTATAAAAATATGTTCATTTTTACCTTGGATTATCTGATAATCTCAAATAGCACCGAACGACATGCTTTAAAAGTCTAGCCAATGGCTTTCTTGCCAATTGATTCACCATTTTACCCTATTTTAAAAAATTAAAATAGATTATTAACAAATAAAAATACTAAAAACTAGAAACGCTTAGAAACCTTTTTTAGATTAGACCTAGTATATATTTTAAAAATTATAATTTCGATATTACTTAAACTAAAAGTGCAGAAAATCTTTTCAAATGAGTTAAGTTGATTTGGATTTATTTAGTTTTCTTAAGCGATACGCTGAGTATTTTTTAATTCAAAAATATATGGTTTTATTAAATATTGTACGGAATACAAAATCAATGAGGATCTTTTTAAATTGAAAAATATTTTTCGAATCTGTTCATTTAGCTGATAATTACGTTACAAATACATCCAACTGAGAGGAGTTCGTGGCAATGCAAGCGTGGGTGTTAATATTTTGATGGGGAGTTTTTTTCATACTCAATGAGCACCTCTTTAAATTGTAAAATATGTTTGAACATAAGTTTCTGATTTTGTGTTTGTATTGATTAATCATCATTTTGTTTTTGTACTTTATTGCATTTAAAATTGATTTTCTACAATAGTGAATTATTTTCTTCAAATTATACTAAGTATCCTTTCATGTAAAATTTAAGCAAATTGCTCATGTACCTAGAATTTTTTCCATATTGTGGTCCTATCCGTAACTTATGAACTATTTAATATACAATATTTTCAATTTCTTTAATTTAGAACAGCATCTATTGATGATTATTTGTTTGTATATACTATTATTCTAACTGAAACTAAATTAATAATGATTATACACGAGTATGACTACAATAAGTAATAAACTAAAATATTTCTTCTAAGGATTTATAAAATATAAAAAAATTACATTAAATTAAAAATGAAAATGGAACAACTTACCAAAATAATGAAAACATGAGAGATTCGTTCATAGGTTTGACATATATACGACAATCCAATAGAATCTCTGAGAATTTTAAGTAAAATAAAAGTCGAAACTGTCTTGTTCATTTCACAACTAGATTCCATAATACTTAAGCACAAAGGAATAATTTTATTTGTTAATATAAATGGTATCACTTCGTGATCATTAGTCTATTATGTACAAAGAATATATTAAAATTATTACAATGGAATATTCTAAAATTGACATTTTTAACAACCAACCTTAACAAGGGAACTAATTATGCCGAGACTATTTAGACGTAGATATTCGAAAGCTCTTGTTTTTGATGTTGTTTGGAGGAACGGATAAACGTATAATGGTATTTGTGCCTTTAAAAAAACGGTTCTTGTTTCTGGGTGTGATGCAACACACTGAAGCAAGGCGAGTGCATTACAAACTCGATTGGATTGAGGCTCTGTTAATGTGGCAGGATTTAACGATGGATAAATAGTTATGATTTCCTGTAATAGTGCGGCTGATGTCCCGAAACTGTGCCATAACATTGGCGCCAAATCGGGTACACTCTTCCGTTTTTTGCTCAATTCAAACAGGGCCGTTTCCCTAGTTTCCGGATGCGACAATTCGTTGATCCATTGTAATATCTGTAATAATTTTAATAAGAAACATATATTATTTTATAGATAAATACAAATTATATTAGTGCATTACAAATAAAATCTTTATAAAAATTTCAGCATAAATTTTAATGATATTTGAAATTTTTTAATGATTTTTTATGGTAAATTTTAATTTTTTTCATAAATTTTGACATCACCACAACAATAATTGAAGACACTATACTAGAAATTCGCCAAGATTACATCGGAAAAGCGGCAAAAAAGTCATCAAATCAACATCAATGTTGCGTTTGTTTTCCACTGTGAGATTTTTCGTGAATAAATAGATGGTACTCATTGGCAATATACTTGCTTTGATACTAAAATCGCCATTTCGGTGTTTTATAAGTACTCTGAATTAAGGTAACTTCAATTTTGACCAGTAGAAGGCGGATTGATCAGTGCTAGAAATTTAAGATGGAGAAAGTAATAACGTGTCTATGAAAATCTACACTGAGAAAAGATAATGTTAGATGTTAAAGGAAAAGGAATGGTAGGTAGAGACAAAATTGTTCATTTGCGAAAATATTATTACGTACTTTCTACTATAACACACTGTTTATTGGTATATTGATATTCTGATCGTTTTCCTGGTGATAAAGTATGATAATTTCGTACTTTATATTGCACCGTTGCACCGCATAAAGACAGCCAACGAGATTTTCCGATAATAAATGCTTTATTAAAGGAAAATACAAGACATTATTTTTGAACATGAATAATATTTGACCGTGTTTACCTGACCTTTGTTTTAATTAATCCTTTAATATAATCGTTTCTTATTTTACAATTTATCCACTTAGTTCGATTTTAATTTTCGATATGAGCACATCGATCTAAAATATTTCTTAGTAATTAAAAGATAAATATTTAAGTAATAGAAAACAATTAGTTAATTAGAAGGGGAACGGATATTGGATGAAACAGATCATCCGATCTCGAAAGACAGAAGAAGAAAGGTCTAGTTCAGCAGAAACGGATGAAGAAGCTGTTTCAGAACCGGAACAAAATTGGGACGACAAAATAGAATCACCATTGAGGAATAATTTAGAATTATCATCTTCGATTGACTCACGACCACTTTTGAACCCAGGAGTTCTGTTTTTTTTGTTAAGTGTTGCAACTTAACAAAAAAAACAACTCAAATCGGAACGATGGGAGCGCCACACTCCCATCGTTCCGGGAACTTTTTTTTTTAGCAATATAAACCAAATAAGCATCGATATGGGATAAAATTATTCAAATTATGTGCTAGTGAAGGATACATCTGGAAGGAAGTCGTAAACACCAAAATTAAGAAAGTGGAAGTGGTTGCTCAAGAAGATTCAAAACAAAATAGTCGTACTTAAGTGGAAAGACAAAAGGGAAGTATTGGTGTTTAGTACGAAACATGATGACTCAATGGTTAAAGTTCTACGTAGAGGAATAGAGGTATCTAAACCACAGATGATTATTGATTACAATAAAAGTATTGTAAATTCTTCATTAACTTATTGGATCAAATGTGCTCATATTAACCCTACCATGAAATGGTACAAACAACTATTTTTCAATTTAATAAATTATGATTAAATAATCTATAATAGGAAATGGTAAACCTCAAGCTATATAAATGTTATCTTAGTGCTTGTTTCCATTGGTGGACTTGACCTCGTTTTTGTAGGCGAGACGAAGAGTGCGGGTCGGGGGGAAATAAACCAAAAACTTTTGAAAAATATTTTGCGTTCAACCGTTCCGTTCCATGTTCTACCTTACAATCGTTTCATATATGTCAAATAATATCATAATGTTCGAGCTGCCGAGCAAGAAGGTTGTGTTGTGTTAAAAAAACACCATATATTAATTCAATCATTGATGTAGCAATGGAGGGTATTTTTGATTAAAAATAAATGAAAATTAATTAGCACCAAATGAAAAATTGTTTTTTATTATTTGATATTTCAGGTCAAGATACCTGCATACACTATGCCTCACATCTGTTACGAAAATATTTAAAACAGAAACTACTCCCAAATCGAATATTTCTGTTTTTAATATGAACCTTTAATAATGTGATATAATTATAAAAATAATGAAAAAAATTTATGCCAATTAATTATTTGTATTTATTGAAGTTTTATTCTATGATTTGTTTTTGTTAATAATAATTAAATTGTATATAAAATTTTGTTTTGCATATATTTTATAACACATGTTTTAAAAAATAAAATGATTTCAAATATAGCTATCTTGCCACGGCATCGCAACTTCTGACGAGAAATATTCGGCGAAATTATTCCTGAGTTCGGCTGCAACTCTTGAATAATTTCGGCCTACAGGACCTTCTCTGCTTTCATCGTTTTCTTGGGTTGTCGGCGTTATTCGGGTAATAGGATCGACGTATTTATCATTATGTGCAATTAAAAAATTGTGGAGGACACAAATTGCTTGTACAATCCGAATAACTTTATGTGGCCGTAAGTGAATTGTTGTCTGCAACACTCTAAATCTGTTTGCGAGTATTCCAAAAGAATGTTCAACAGTTTGACGCGCATGACTAAGCCTCAATTCTTCGGTTAAAAATTTAAAGGAGCTTTTTGTATCTCTCTGTAGTCTCCATTCCTTCACCCATTCTTTCATTTTCTTCCTTGGTTTTTCTTCCGATTCCAAATATGATAAAGAAGCATTTGCTGAAATTAACATCGCAGTTGCTACCGTCACTCTTTCAATATCTTCATTATCCGTATCCATTATTCACTTTTTTCAATTTATTTTTTAAACTTCAACACAAATTTATAGCACCACAGCTAAATTTCGAATAGTAAATAAACCATAGAAAACTCTTGACATATACATACGATGCCGCTGTATGCAGTGTTCCGATTCCAAACAGACCTCTACCACCGATCTAACTCATAAAAATCAGTTGCCACCATCTTGAAAATGTCAAATAAATTTATTTTTCAACCGGGTCAAGTCCACCAGTGAAAACACGAAGAGCTCAAGTCAACCAGGTCAAGTCCACCAAGTGGAAACATGGTATTAGATTATATATACCAGAAGTATAAGCTTAAATCCGCTGTTCGTCCATAGATGGCGTGAATGAGCGTATTAAGCTACCATGGGCACGCCATACTTTTTTTTATAAGTTTAACATCTGTCAACATTAATCAATGCACATTGTCAGCAATTTCGTACAATAACATACATTTTTCCTTTGGTAATCATGTCTAATTTTGTGCCAGAAAAAGAGTATATGCGGTAAGTTCTGCTTTTCTGCTTCAATTTGAAAAAATCGGCTGCCGAATCGCATCGAATACTTATGGAGGCCTATGGTGACATGCTTTATCGGAAACAACGTGCCGAGATTGGTTTCGTCGGTTCAAAGACGGCAATTTTGACTTGTGAGACAAGAAGCATGAAAATCGGCCTAGGAAGGTTGAGGACCATCAATTGCAGGGTTTTTTTTGGACGTGTGTAATGGGGAAGATTGAAAAGGTCGGAAAATGGGTACCGCATGAATTGAACGATAGGTAGATGGAGCGACGCGAAAACACATGCGAAATCTTGCTCGCCAGACAAAAAAGAAAGTCGTTCCTGCATCGGATTGTGAAGCGATTAAAAGTGTATATATTTCGAGAATCCTAAACGCAAGAAATCGTGGGTTGATCCCGGCCAACCATCAACATCTTCCCCAAGACCAAATCGCTTCGGACGGAAGACGATGCTGTGCGTTTGGTGGGATCAGCAGGGTAGCCGTCTACTATGAAATATTGAAACCTTGTGAAACTGTTAATGCCCACCGCTACCACCAACAGCTGATCAAATTGCACCGTGCTCTGCGTGAAAAAAGGACGGATTATCAACAAAGACATGACAAGCTGATTTTCCTCCACGACAACTCACCATCGCACACGTCAAAAATGATGCGAAACTATTTGGAGACACTCAACTGGGAGGTGCTACCCCACTCCGCTTATTCACCAGACCTGACCCCTTCCAACTACCATCTGTTTTCGTCGATGGGCCACGCGCTCGCTGAGCAGCACTTCGATTCTTATGAAGACGTCCGAAAATGGGTTGATGAGTGGTTTGCCTCGAAATAGAAGGAATTTTTTTGGCGTGGTATCCACAAATTGCTCAAGAGATGGGAAAAATGTGTAACTAGCGAATACTTTGAATAAATTTGTTTTTGCTTTCTATGAAGAAAAAAAACATGTTTTTTTACTAAAAAACAGCGGAATTAAGCTTATACATCTGGTATATTTAGTATTTGTCAAATAACAGGGCTGCACTGTCCGAACCGCTGTCCTTACAAGAGATGTTTGTGAAACTTGTATGTGATAATATATATATATATATATCTTTCAATGAAATATTTTATTTTTTAAACAATTATGGTGTTTTTCTTTTATATAATCCAAATATATTCAAAGAAAAAACTAATGATTCAATAAAAAAATAAAAAGGTTTGTGCTCGTCTTTTTTATAAAAAATCAAAAACCCACTATAGTATAAAGGGCAGCAAAGGACCAAAGAAACTGCCGATATACATAAAATTCAAATAAAGTTGTATAACTGTGACTATGCCGCGCTGAAAGCAAAAATGCAGTTTGTACCACCAGTGATCATAAGGTGCTCAAAGAGCTAAGACTGCTTTAACGGAAAAGCACAATGTTGGTCAAATTAAATTTAGAACAATGCAAATTATAAACTAAATATATTAAAGTATTTAGGCACTACATGTATATAAAAAGATTTGTGACATTGAGTCTAAAAATACTGTAGCACTTCAGCATATAAAAAAATTTAAAGAATTTATTAGCAACCATTCTACCATGTTATTTAGTTTTCTAAATTAAAAAAGAATAAATAAATAATCACCATTTTTTTAAATATTATAGTGTTTTATTAATTATAACATTTTTTTAATCAAATTTTTAAATGCAATTTTCAACAAAAAAAATTGCAGTTGAATTTAATGGAAATTGCATACAAAAAAACATTAAATGAACGGTCGACGACAAAGTCTCAAGATCGTTGCGCTACAAACTATGGCCCTATACGAGTACATGGTCTAGAATGTTAAAAGAAATTTTCCAATCAAACTTTCAGAATGAATAACTTTCATTTTAAGATTTCAATAAATTGTTGCAAAATAAATTGTATTGACAAAAATATATTTACCAGAATAAACGTAGAAACACAATCCCGACGACAACGACAAACTACATGTATTTAAAACCATCACAATCTTATGGTAATGCACAAAAGTGCAACGACAGACACCAACGACACACTAATCGTCGAATTAGACTTAATCGTTGTCGTTATAGTACTGCCATACATTTCAGTGATTGGTATGTGTTGTGCCAGTATTGTTTTTTAAAGTTGAAATTGAAATCAAAGCCAGGATATAAATACATATATTAGATTAAATGAAGTTTAAAATTGAATAAAGCCTAAAATACAAATAATAAACTGAACAGATGACATTTCAGTACTCGTTCCAATTATGTTTAATTAATTTAATCGGTCGAAATTCATTAATTTTTGACTGCATTGTATTGGCTTTGTTGTTTGTCATTGTCTACAAAATTTTATTATTCATAGCAAGCATAAAACAGTACCGGGAGCTGTACTTGCGTTGTTTTTTTACAATAAAACGAACTGCGCAAAGTCTGAATCTTTACTGACCCCCTAAAATCTGAACACCTAAAGTCAGCTTATTTTCATCCAAAAAAAAAAT
This sequence comes from Atherix ibis, assembly GCA_958298945.1. Taxonomy (NCBI): domain Eukaryota; kingdom Metazoa; phylum Arthropoda; class Insecta; order Diptera; family Athericidae; genus Atherix; species Atherix ibis. The sequence goes on from OY282610.1 coordinate 9,733,217, forward strand.
GTACACTCGTAGTTATTTAGAAACACTTTCGTTTTATAACTACGCAGAGTCCGAATCTTTACCAGTCCCTAAAATTCTGAATCTTTGCCGGCAATTTTATCATCGTAAAAAATGTATATTCGGTGTTAATTTAGAAAAGTTAAAATTCTTGACCTTCTAAAGCTGGTCCCTAAAATTCTGGATCTTGGTTGGCTTTTTTTTATCGAAAAAAAAACAGTATTTGCGTTGTAAATTTATGAACGTAATAAATTAAGGCGTTTTCCTTTGGACCAATTTTACTACTAGTCGGTAGCTGCGAGTAGATGATTAAAGGAAAACCAAATTCTAAACACTAGTAGAAATATAACCTCAAAATAGTCAGCAACAATATTGAGTTTACTCACACATAAACAATAAAAACTGAGTTTATTCACACATAAACAATACTGACGAAAATATGACTGTTCAACATAATCAACGAACCCGCAAAACTATCTATTTTCACATTAGCAACTAGAATCCACCTAACGTAAATTGTATGCGCAACTCCCAGTTCAATGTGCTCGTTTGTTCGAGGTAGAATAGATAATAGCTGTATTCCATTGGACCAATTTTACTACAGCGCTGTAGACTCTCAATAAAATGAACATATCAATACAGCAGTAAAATACAATCACACAATAGTCACCAACAATACAGAGTTTATTCACACATAAACAATAAAAACAAAAATATGAGATTTCAACATAACCAACGAACCCGCAAATCTATCTATTTTCACTGTAGCAACTACAATCCACCTACCGTACATTGTATGCTTAACTCCAGCGGAAAATTACTGCTCTGTTCGAGGTAAAGTAGATGATGACAGATACACAACTAGTGTAGTAGCAAAATTGGTCCAATGGAATACAGCTAATGACAGGTAGAACTACCGACTAGTAGTAAAATTGGTCCAAAGGAAAACGCCTAATATTATATCTTAGCTGGTCGCATAAAGTCTGGGGAAAAAATTTATGAAATTCCCAGATAGTCTGAATCTTTGCCGGTTTTTCTTAGCCGACACAAACGATTCGTCCATGTTTAAAATAAATTTCATAACGTTTGCAAGTGCATTGATGAACCACAAACATAAATGTGTGAATTAATTTATATTATTAATAATAAAAATTTATTCCCATCTTAACAACTTTTTTATGCATATAAAAAATGGAAAAAAATAAAAAATGAACTCACCTTATTCCTTTGAGAGGCTGGTATATTTAAATTAGCTGAAATCTTTTGTTTATTCATTTTTATTCAATGTTTATTAGTTCTTTTGGTTTTAAAAGGAACGTTTTATTATATGAATTTGCTAATGATATAAGCTTTTAAAATGAAAAAAAAACCTATAAAATAAATAAAATTGAAATTAATTTTTTTTTATTTATTTATTGTAGCATATAAATGTATAAATGAAAAATAGACTTTCTCAGTTTAAATACACGTAATACACACGCGACATCATACCGTTTTTTTATTTTTATTTGGTAATTTATCGAAAAAGTAATCAATTAATTTGGATTTTTGAAACCTCAACATTCCAAAACGAAATTTACTTTTATTAATATAGATTTTTACTACAGCACATACATGTTATAATAAATAAGTGCATATGTGTATCTAGGTATTTAGTATATAGGAAAAATCACTATTTCAAATCCTTTTTTTTTTAAATTGATTTGGAACACTTGATCTTCCATCACTATTTCAAATACACACACTCATACGCACACAACATCTAAATTTGCATATTCGTATTACAAACCACTTTAACTAAAATTCCTTGAGGAACAGTCGTAAAGATATATAATATAATTATATAGAATTTTTAGCTTAAAAAATTTATTCTTATTACCTATTATTATTGTTACATCAAAATGGCAACCACTTCTCCCTGACAACTTCACTATACTCTGACAACTTCACTGTGATCGACAATTCTACTTTGTACACTATTAAGTTTTGCAGAAGCAAAATTTCACCACACTAATAGAAATGAAGTTAGCTGTAAGATAGACTTCTAATTTTTTCAACGTGTTATTGGTGTAATTTAAATAATAACAATAATTCATTCAAAACTGTTAATTTTTTATTTCTTTTTTTGGGACATTTATACATACATATTCACTTGATCGATAAAGATAAATTTAAAAATAAAAAAATTGTTTAACATTGTACAAATCAAATATTAAATAAGACATACTTTTTCTTAAATATATTCTTTTATTACAAATTTTTTTATGGAAATATTATTACAGTGATAGTTTATTTATTTTTATTATTAATAATACTGAAATATAAAAAAATATTTCTACGATAATTAAAAAATGATAAAATTAGAGCAACATATTTTTAGCATTTGTAAAGTTGCAAATTTAAATCAGTTGGCTACATGGCATAGCATATCTGAGATCTATATGTTGTTGCTGAGCTTGACAGGGTATGGTTGAATGTTTGTATGATTTGCAATTTCCTAAAATATATAATGTAAATTATCTTCTTAGAGGGAGGTGGGAAAATTATAGGACTACAAGTTGGTAGTATTAGTAGTCACTTTTTAATACTAATATACATGCAGGAGCAATTTTTGTACAGAAATACTAAAATGGCAATACTGCGTAAAAATGGCAAGCACATGGAAAGAATCCAACAAAATGACAAAGCCGGCAGGATAAATCCGGCTTTGCGGTAGCGTCAAAGTTGAAGTCAGCGTCAAAGTTGAAGTCAGCGTCAAAGTTAAAGTCAGCGTCAAAGTTGAAGTCAGCGTCAAAGTTGACGTCAGCGTCAAAGTCAGGACGCTGGACGACTTCAAATTTGCGGTCGAGCCTTGAAGTCTGCGTCAAAGTTGCAGTCGGCGTCAAAGCTCACCCATTTCTTAATGGATGTAAAAAAAATGTAGATGCTCCTAAATTCAAATAGTGCACATAATTAATGTGAATAAAGTTTTTAAGTAGCCCATAGTTTTAAACGGAAAAAAATCATTACTTTTTTATAATTTTACTTACAGATTATAGATAATAAAAATAATAATCAAACGCTTCTTGCGGAAACTTGGGAACAGAAATTAAATTAGATTCAGTCGCCAGTGATTCTCGTAAGTTGGTATAATCTTTCAAAAACTATGGATTAAATTATCCCTTAATTAAAAACGCCCCACTTAAAACAGATTCGCAATATTATTATTAAAATGGGAAAAATGATTACATTCAATAACTATTATCATATGAAAACCATAAGCTTAAATGTTGTGTAAGATTAGAAATTTTCAAATTTTCTTCTCATCCAAGTATGATGATTTTATTATTTTTTTTTCAATAAAATTATTTATTGAATTTCTCAAATTGCAACTTGGATTGTATTTAATTGTCGCTTCGCTCACCAACCCCCACCCATCCTATGATCGCTGCGAGATCTCCGCGGGGCCCCTATGTCAAATATTCTACTTTTTTTCTCGCTCCATACAATCCTAACATCAATTTTTGCTTTTTGGCATTTTTTTCATCTTTAGTCGCATGGCAATATTCGCGAGCAGCTTTTCTCTTTTCAGATTTGTTTTCGTTATAATTTTTCATTACATTTTTAATCTCCCTTTCTCGATTTTTTGCATAAACACGCTTCCTCGCAGTATTCTTTATGCCAGCGCTTGATACGTAATAGAGGGATAATTAACTTAGTCGTTTGTGACTATTTGTGACAAAGACTATTTAGAAGTCAACAAGTTAATTTTGTACAATAATAAATAGTGAATCTAAATAGACAATATTTAAGTTAATATTATAAAAATAAAATATATATGTTAAGTTACTACTTGGGCCTTGCCCATGATAAAAAAATATGTGTATGCGTAACGGCGAGAAGGTGTTGGCGATATGGTGTAGAAATAATTTTGTTTCTCCCATTGCCCTTCAAGTTATTGAACTTAATGATTTAAAAGAGAACTTTGACAGATAATTAAATAAATTAGCAATAAAAATAAATAGTGCCCTTTTTCGAAAAAATTTCAACATATTTCTTGTATAAATATCTTTCGATTTATTTAAATTGTCTTTAATTAATAATATACTTTTACGTCTTCAAATCATTTATGTTTTAGAAAATTTATAAATTTCATTTTTTTATCATAAAAAATGCATATATAGGGTTTTCGAATAAGAGTAATATGATTTCTTTTTTTTTAAAAACACACTAATTGTTAAGGAAATTCAAATGTTTTTTATTTAATGTGAAGTACAATCGATACAATTAAGTTCTGAATAAAACGTCATTCAAATGGCCTCCACGACTTCTTTTGCAGGAACGAATTCGATGAACCCAATTTTCGAGCACTTTTTCCACTAAATCAAGTCGTATGTCATGAATAGCACGTTCAATATTGACTTCTAAAGCTTGAAGAGAGTATGGTTTATTGCTAAAGACCAATGACTTCAAATAACTCCACAAGAAATAGTCTAATGGTGGTAAATCACAACTTCTTGGAGGCCATTCAATGTCACAATTTCTTGAAATAATCGAATCTCCAAACTTTTCTCGTAATAATTCGTTTGTTGCACGTGCTGTGTGGCACGTATCTCCGTCTTGTTGGAACCAGATGCTGTCAAGATCAACTTCTTCCAATTTTGGCCATAATAATTTGGTTATCATCGATCTATACCGCTCTCCATTGACAGTATCGGTGTTACCAGCTTCATTTCGAAAGAAGTATGGACCGATGATTCCACCAGACCAAAACCCAACCCGAACTGTCAATTTAGGTGAATGTAATGGGTGTTCATGAATAATTTGTGGATTTTTTTCGCACTAGAATCGACAGCTTTGTTTATTTACGGTTGGTAAAAAGGTTTGGGGCGATGTTGACCCCGTTGCCGCTGATGATGTTCCACTTGAAACAGATATTACCACTGTTCATATTTTATCGGTTATCGTTTCAGGACATGAATTATTCTCTATCGAAGTGGTGCTATCTAAATAATTAGTACCTGTGGATGTGCTGTCCGGTATTTGTTCGGTTGCAGTTGATTTCTAACGAGTGGATGCAGCAATCACTGCATTGGCAATACTGTTGTTGACGAATCGCTGCTGAATCACAACAATATCGATCCATTTCTGAAGCGGATGGTTACTGGTGATGAAAAGTGGGTCACTTACGACAACGTCAAGCGACAACGGTCGTGGTCAAATCGCGGTCACCCAGCGCAAACGGTGGTCAAGCCAGGATTGACAGCGAAAAAAGTTACAAGGATACAAATCTGGAGAGTACAGTAGATGAGAAAACAATTCATAACATAATTCCACTGATTTTGCTATTGCAATTGCCGATAAAAGAAAACTTATTTCTTTGCCAAATGTGGTCGTTTTGTCTTGATTTCATTATTCAACTGGTCTAATAATCCTGTATAATATTGGCAACAATTATAAATCGGTATAAAACTTCATTTAGATTATGCTTTAAAATGGCCAAACATTTTGTTAAAGTCATTATATGAACATGTCTGCTTTTAAATGGCTGTCAAAATTAAACTAATGCACAGATGCTTATGAAATTTTATAAAAGGTCTTTTTAAAACTTTAGAAATTGAAAAAAAAATTAGTTTAATGATATTAGTTACATTTTTTGACTTTATTACTGACTTATCAGACTGCATTCGTATGTAAGTTATCTTAAGAAAATACTTTAATGAAATGGGCAGAAAATGTCTTTAAAAGAAATTTTATTGGACCTTTCTTTCCGTTTTCAAGACAACATACATATTTATGACAGTATCTTATATCTTTTTGTGTACTTATTTCTCTTATTTCAAGAATAATTCGCTTAGATTTTATTAACAAAAATTGGTGTAATTTTTTTTCTTTCATCCTAACCGAGTAACAATTTGTACAGTATTTTCACTGTTTAAAGAAACAACTGCTAATTGTAAAAAATCTTCAAGGATAAAATTAAAATATAATATGTTTTATTATTTTGGCAAAAGGAAAAACACAATATGACCAAGCAAGTGAAAGTGCTGGAATTTTTTTTGAACAAAGTCTTTTTCGTCTAATTATCCTTCATCTACTGTATTGTATAAATGTGATATGGCTTAGTAGATTTTTCTCCTTTTTCTGTACTAAATGAATTATTATGAAATTTGTGTTCTTTCTTCTTCTTTTTGGTCATTTTAAATAAAGGTAAATAATATAGAAAAATAAAACAAAATAAAGAATGAAGGAAAAAAAAATACCAAACAAATTTTCATTATATTTAAAACTTGAATTATTTAAATTTTTATTTACTCGTAAATTGTCTGTACAGATCCTTAGACTTAACTTTTAATGAGATCTTAAGTGGCCAATTTCTTATTAATCCATTGAATTATAAGCCAAGTAATTATTTTCAATTAACCTATAGAATATTATTGACTATTTAATTAAAATGAATTTAAATTATGCTTAATAGACAAATAAGCAAAAATGAAATGAAAAATATAAAGTTAATTAAGAGGTACGATTGGGAGAAAAGTAAATTTAATCTGGAGGAGATCTTTTAATTAAATTATAAATTCTGCAAACTTTTTTGTTGTTGTATATTTTACATTTATCATATTTATCTTATTAATATTTATTAAATATTGATAGTTTTATAAATTATAATAAAAATATTAAAATATATTAAAATAAAGGTAATAAAATATAAAATTTCGAATAGAAGAATTGGTTGTTCAGAAATTGGTTTTTATTTTTACTGCAAAGGTAATTCTTTTTTATTCTTCTTCAAATGCATATAATAATAGTATAAAAATACTATCAGAAAGAGTAAGTAAGAGAAGTAAAAATTCATTAAGGGTTGTTTTTAACTACAATAGTAAGATTTTTCATGGCAACGTAACAGATTTGAAGCTAAAAGCTTTGTGGCATTGGGCTTCCATGAGTGTTTCTTTTATAGGACAACAATTGAAAGATTTTTATATGCAATGCTCTAGAAGTGATCATAGAGTATTTTTATAAGCGGCAAAAAGCCCATTTACGATTGGTTACTTTATTTGGAACTAAAGATTTTCGAAAGAATTTCTTAACATTGGCTGGGATTTAAGATTTTAAGAAGGATTCGATCTGCCAGAAAGACTAAATTTTAGCAGAATATCGAATTTTTTTTTGTTTACTGAGAAGCAAAATATCGAGGAATCTTTTTATTGTTGAGTGGGTGATGGATAGGATAAAATTTCTCCTACAAAAACCTTACTTAGAGACACATAATATTAGGTGTTATAAAAAGTCATCCATTATTTTGCCAATAGATGACTTTAGGAGTCTGTATCTCCCGTTGTAAAAGTGCGATCGGGTTGCACTAGATGGCGTTAGAAAGATAAAATTTTGTGCAAAAATATTTTTTTAGCATGCGTCAAAGAAGGGCACCAATAAAGAGAAAAACGCCATATTTTACAGTTTTTCTTCGATAAAGGCGAAAACGCAAGGCAGGCAGCTGAAAATGTGAATAGTGTTTATGGTCTGTAACAGTCAATCATGCGTCATTTTGGTTTCGTCGATTCCGTTCCGGTAATTTTGATGTCAAAGATGCATCACGCTCTGGAAGGCCAATTGTCGAAAATGTCGATAAAATAATGGAAATTGTCGAGTCCAACCATCACGTAAGTACTGTTTCGATTGCCCAAGAGCTAAACATTGCACAAAAAACCGTTTGGAACCACTTAAATAAGGCTGGATACAAAAAGAAGCTCGATGTATGGGTGCCACAGGAGTTATCGCAAAAAAACCTCATGGACCGAATTTCCATATCTGAAGAAAGTTAGTGGAAAGTTCAGTGCTAAGAAAAAGATGATGAGTATTGAATTAAAACGTGAAATTATAGAAAAACATGAGCAAGGTGTGCGAGTTATTGAGTTGTCGAGGCAGTATGAGCGTAGTACGTCAATGATATGTACTGTGCTTAAACAAAAGGACTCGATAAACGGTGTAACGCCAGCTAAGGGCGTTACAATATTTTCCAAGCTCCTAACCTCCCTTCATGAAAATATGGAGAAACTGCTGATGGTGTGGGTGACAGAGAAACAGCTTCAAGGAGATACCTTGACGCAGATCATCATTTGCGAGAAGGCACGAGCGATCTACGGAGATTTGCTGAAGCAAACCCCGCACACTTCAACGGGCGAGGCATCGGAAGACTCGTTTAAAGCCAGCCGGGGCTGGTTTGAGAACTTTAAGAAAAGGACCGTCATTCACTCCGTCGTCAGGCATGTTGAGGCACCGAGTTCCGATGTGAAGGCAGCTGAGGATTACCTTAAAACGTTTTCCGAACTGGTAAAAGCCAAGGATATATCCCTCAGCAAATCTTCAACTGTGACGAGACAGGGCTCTTCTGCACAAGGATGCCGAATAGGAGTTACATAACGGCAGAGGAGAAGACTATGCCAGGCCGCAAACCCATGAAAGATAGATTAACTTTAGCACTGTGCGCCAATGCGAGTGGCGACTGCAAGATCCCCAGAGCATTTAAGTGACATAAGATTTTAAAAGAAAAACTGTAAGTTATGTGGAGGGCAAACCCGAAGGCATGGGTCACCAGGCAGTTCTTTGTGGAGTGGGTAAACCTGGTTTTTGGCTCTTCTGTTACCGACTCTCGTAGATGACATCCTCGAAGAGTTCAAGTTTATAAAGATTCTCTACCTACCACCCAACACCACTCCTATCCTGCAGCCTATGGATTGGCAGGTGATTTCTAATTTTAAGAAGCTATACATCAAGCATCTGTTTCGGCGCTGCTTTGAGGTGACGAAGAACACAAACCTCACCCTTCGAGAGGTCTGGAAGGACCACTTTAATATCGTGATTTGCCTCAGAATTAATGATCAGGCGTGGCTGGGTGTTACAACGAGAACCTTAACCTCTGCATGGAAGAATCTGTGGCCTGAAGCTGTAGCCGAAAGAACCTTCGAAGAATTCGAACCCGGTGTGTCAGTAGAGGAGGAGATTGTGTCTCTGGGGAAATTCATGGGTCTGGAGGTGGATGAGAGAGACGTGAACGAGGAGCACACCCAGGAACTAACGACCGAGGAGATACAAGAGTTACAGTTATAGCAGCATACGGAGGTTCTGCAAGAAATTGGTTTCGAGGAGCCAGAGGAGGAGGAGGTTACTTCTACAAGTGAGATAAAGTAGATTTTGGGAATGTGGGAGAGAGTTTCACAGTTCGTGAAAAAGAAACACCCAGAAAAAGTTGCAACTGGTCGTGCATCGGAGCTATTTAATGACACTTGTCTAACTCATTTCCGGAACATTCTGAAAGGGAGGAAGAAACAAACCTCCTTGGACATGTTTTTTTTTAAACGGCCTACAGGTGAAAGTGAGAAAAGCGTGGCGAAAAAGGCAAAGACCAGTGAAGAGAAAAGCAGTGACGAAAATTAAGCGAAAGTAACACTTTATTCAAAAACACGTAACAAAAATAACTGGGGTGACTTTTTGGGGGCTGGACCGGATTAATGGCAGTTCAATTAATTTCAATGGAGAAATTTGCTTTGAGATACGAGTAATTTGAAATACGAGCAAGGTTGCGGAACGTCGAGGTACCACTGTATTCTTTAATCTAAGAACTAACCAGTCAGCCAATAATCAAACTCATATGTTGGTAAACTCTTCTCATTTGAAACGAATTTCATACAAAATTAAATACAAATTCTGAATGATGACAAAAATAATAAAAAATAAATGAAAAATAAATCGTTTTATTTTTTTTTAAAATGTCTCATACTCTCTTGTTATATTCTGTGATAGAAATGTCATCGACAACAATCGGTGTGGAGAGTTTCTTTAATACTATGGAGAATTCTGAGAACTGTGCTATAATTGCTGTACAGTCCGGATGACAATTTCAATTTCTTATATCAGAGATGATTGAAATTTTTTATGTTTGTTTCTTTTACGATAGATAAATACACCAGTAATACTGAGAGATTTCGTTAAATATAATTTTCATTGTTTCAATTCAGGTGTCTCCATTATCTCCTATATGTTCCGGCATGATTTTTTCTAGTTCTGCTGGGTGTGGGAGCATATCTGTGCTAAAACATCGAACGCCCCACAATATACGCATAAAGCTAGCAACAAGCATAGCTAGCAGAATAATGTGTTAGATATGCTTGTTGCTAGCTTTATCTCTGCGTTTGCTCCTCATTAGACGTACTCCTGTAGAACTTCACGTTTAAGAAATTTTAGTTTTTAATGCAAATTTTAATATATTTCTCAACCATCCAACAAACAAGAATTCAGCGATTTTTTTTTTCGTACGATACCACAGCTTGGTGGAAAAATGGCTAGATTAGATGAAGTTAAAAATTGCATGCATTGCTTAAGGAAACCTAAACATTTTGAGCATTTTTGGAAGTTGTCATTAACACATACCAAGAATGGAAAGTTTATGGATAATGGCTGGAGATTTTGGTTTCGCTTAAGAGTCAGAAGACAACTGTGCTTTGGAAGTATTAAATTCCGCTCTGTTCTTTGAGTCCCATAGTAATACACGATCTATATCGGAATTCAATGAATTTAACGTACGTTGTCGAAGAAGAATTTCGTAAATCAGGAAACGAGTATGAAAAACTAACTGTACTGTCATAAGTGAAACAGTCGATTGAATTAGTAGTAGCAGATAAGGGACAATTTATGAACATAAGAAAAAGAGTCAGAGATAGAACTGAACCTTGGGGAACACCAACAATTAATCGGTGGACTGAAGACTTGAAGCCATCCGAAACAATTTGTATTGAACGGTGCAAAAGGTAGTTTCCAATCCATTTGAGGAGGCAATAATCATCGATGCCATATACTCGTAAACGCAATTATAGCTTAACTATTTGTAGAGTTGACTTTTTATGCCAATTAAATGGCATTTTTAAGTAACATTAGACTTAAAAATGCCATTTAATTGGCATAAAATTATAGATTCTTATCTGTTTTTTGTATTTTTGTTATTGTTGATTAGGTTACTTTGCAATAAAAAAAATTATATTGTACTAGATTCTATTATATTAATGTGTTCTTAGATGATCTTTTCAAAAAGTAACATGACCTTCTTTAGTAAAGACGTTATTACGAGTAGCATTTTGATAAACATTCGTGCTAACTTATTTTTCGTTATCTTTATACTTAATAACGTTGATGAAATAAAAATGATTGGCAAAATTTCTTGTATGAGGTTGGGCGAAGCACATGTAAGCAGAATGGTGTTATTGTAGAACTTGTGACTTGTAATGCAAAATATACAGTAGTTGCGAGTACGGAGAGACCTGCATAGCAAATGCGAATGAACTAATTTTTATAAACAGAACACATTAATTTATTTGTCATCTACACATATATATAGATCTTTGAAATATATGCGAGAAAATGCTAATTCCTATGCCCACTTTTCAACGTAAATTACAATACTATAGTGTGGACCATATAAAAGTTCCATTTTAATATGGTGGACCATTTAAAAACTGGTGTATATTTTTTTAAATTTCCGGTTTTATTAGAAATATTCAACCTTGAAATTTAATAATGAAACACAACATCATTCCCAGAAAACTGGGAAATATTGAGAACTTTCGAAAACCGAATAATCAGCCGAAATTCTGATGTCAATTGGACGCCTCGGAGCTGTGATTTGAGACCGTTGGATTATTTTCTGTGGGGAGCCGTTAAGGATAAATGTTACGCAAGCCTTCCAGAAACAATTGAGGTCTTGGAACACGAAATCAAAGTTGCCATTGAAGAGATACAGGCCCAGAAAATTGAAAATGTACTGAAAAATTTGGTCGAGTAAATGGGGTACTATAAAGCCATCCGTGGCAGTCATTTAAATGATGTTATGTTTCATTCTTAAATTTCAATGTTCAATCTTTCTAATAAAACCGGAAATTAAAAAAAATATAAACAAGTTTTTTTAAAATTTACTTTTTAAAATGGAACTTCTTAATTTGGACCATATATATGGTCCACCCTATAATTCGTAAATTAGAATTCATACGATTCAAACAAATAATAAATGAAAATACAAGAATAACTGCTGAAAAGTGAATGATTTTTACAATATAAAAGCTCATGTTGGTAATGATTTAAAAATAAACGATAATGAATTCATAGTTATTTCAATGAAAAACAATATAGTAATTAATAATACTGAGAAAATGGTGAGAGTCATTAAATATAATTAAATGGACTTCAGGCCACACAAAGTTGCCTTTTACCTAATTATTATTTGAATTACAATATTAACGCAGAAATATAAAGCAACACTTCTAAATTAATAATAAATCAGCTTATAGAAACTTAAATAGTAAGAAATAAAATAAATACATGGTATTCATAAGAACTAATATAGTTGAATAAACAAAAAATTAAGCAATATAAAATTAAGGTCTAATGCAATAATTTTATTGAATAGAAAAGGTGTAATTTGTATACTAATAAAGTTTCCATTGCTAAAACTACTTTTATACAATAAGTACCATAACAAAATTGATAACGCACAGGATCAAAAATCCATGTGGCAAGCTATAAAGAATTATGTTTTTAAAAAATCAAAATATGATTTTAGAACTAGTAACAGATTTAATGAATATTTTGTCAACAGCATTATAGAAATTAACAGTAATATTGACCTAAGACGATATCAAAATCCGATTATAAGTGCTTGTTGTAAATTCAAATTTAAATTGACAAACATAAATTAACTAAAAATAATTTAAAATTCGTTAAATAATAAAAATGATATCATTTTATTTAATAAGAATATGTTGAAAGATTCTTTTGAATTAATTGGTCAAAATTTGTCATCAATAATAAATTGTTCTATGGAACGTGGTGGTATTGTTCCCATTATCTGGAAAATATCTTTAATAGTAACAATTGCAAAAGTTAATAATACTAAGAAATGTATTGAGTTTTGTCCTTTGCCAATATGATTTATATTCTAGTATATAATCAATTAGTGTTTCTGGATTTAAAACGATCGATCACTAAATTTTACTTCAGAAACTTGAAAAATATGGCATTGAAGAAACAGAATTAGAATGGTTGAAATCATATTTATTTGAAAGAGGTCAAAAAACTAAAGTGAATTAGACTGTTTGTCCTGTAATTGGAGTTAATTTAGGATTACCACAAGGCACAATTTTTGGTGAGTTAATTTTCCTAATTTATATCAATGATATTCTCAAAGTAGTTGGAGAAACTAGTTTAAGGCTCTTTTCTGATGACGCCATTTTATATGTAACAGGAGATTCTGCTGCCGATTGCAAATTGAGAATAAATATTACTTTAAAAAATTGGGCAGAATGGGTCAATATGAATAAGTTAAAACTGAATGTTGATAAATCAAAATGTGTAATCGTTAATTGCAAATTGCATAATACAAGTATTGAAATATTTAGCTGCCATTTTATAGATGATCGACTAAGTTTCAAATTACATATAGATTATATTTGCAAAGAAATTGCAAAAAAAGTTAATTTTTTGGATAAAATAATAAATAATATTTCATATATGGGCTCAATTAAGATATACGATAATTAAACCAAATATTGAGTATTGCTCATCAATTATTTTTATGTGCAATAGAGAAATTATGAGCAGATTGCAAGTTGCAAAACAATGCGCTGCGAATAAAAGTAAATAAAGATTCATCCAGATTGTTAATGCTAAATTCTCTAAATTGGCTAACTGTTAACAGTGGATAATAATGAATGTTTTTATAATAGTATGCAAAAATAAATACTATTTACTATCGGAACACTTATCAAATAAATTAAATTATGTATATATTACTCAAAACTATTCATTCCGAAATTGTCAGGATTTTAGATTAGACTATACAAGGAATGAAAAACTAAGAATATGTTAATGCACAATTGATTGAAAATATTAAAATGTGAAGCGAATTTAGTTAAATTTAAAAAAAAGTTAATTATGTTTAAGATAAATTTCCTATTATACGCGTACATGTTTTTTAATTCATTTTTTTATTGTTTGGCGAATTATGTTAAAAAAATTTATTTTACTGTACGAATACTTTCTGAACTAAGTAAATAAATTGTTATTATTATTATTTTATAATTTAGAAAGCGATACTATTACTATTAAAACGTGTTTCATATAAATATAAATATATGGTATTGTCCATTATGTTTTAAAATTCAAATTTTCCCAAATATATTTTTTTATTGTTACGACGTAGCATGGCTATGGCGTGTTCTAAAAGATTCGAGAGTATGAATGCGACTGCTGCTCGCGAGAAAGTTTAGTTGAGTTTTATTCTTAATTGAACCTGAATAGCGAGAGAAAGCGACTAAAGTAAGCGGTGTTGCGTAATTTTTATATAAGTGTTGTGTGGACGTCTCGTAATTTGCGAGTTATTTTATTTTTGTCTTTACTCTATTCATCTAATCTATGGTACGTTGGATCGTAACAGTATTCATGATTTTCATTTTTCTTGACTCTTAGCATCTTACATATTGATTAAAAACTTATGAACTTTATAACCAAAAAAGCATCGTCATATGGTTTCAAGTTAATTATTAATTTACACCAAACTAACAACTACAATTCGAAATATAAAAAAACACTTTTGATTATTATTAATAAACTTGATTTTATTAATAATCAAAAATCTTATTAACTAAAAACTTATGAATAATTTACAATGATTTTCTTTAACAGGATATTTAATCTATTGTTGTTATTTCTTTTTCTTTTTTATCATATTATATTTACTAGCTAATTTTTGAAAATATTTATCAATGCATATAAAAATTTCTTATGAACAAATTCATTAATTTTATTATATTGTTTAAATTTACACTCTTCATTTATCGTCTTGAATATTAATAAATAATGCTAAAAAAATGGTTTTTCTTTATCGTATATTATTTTTTGTTTTCATGTGTAAATAATTTACGTTGATCTCATTTTGCTTAGTTTTTATACATCGTTAATAATTCTATGAATCATTTTTATATAATATTATATTTTATTTATTGATTATTATCTTCCAATATAAAAATATACAAATATAGAAGAGAACAAATTTATATCATTTCATATACATATACAAGTATTTCTATCAAGTCTATAAAACTGGTTTGTTTTACTTCATGTGTATTTATTATATTTCTTTATTTTTCATGCAAAGAAATACTTAATTTTAATTTTCCTATAATTAATTAATCCATGAGTTAATTGTGGTGTTAGTGCATTGAAACTTTTGCTTAAAAAAATAGCATAAAATAAAAGAACTAATAATATTAAGTTACTTAAATAATAAATTGTACAAAATAAAAATTGTAATTGATTAATCATTAACATTGGTGACCTGATTGCTCCTCATAATTGAGTATAAAATAAAAAATGTCATTTACAAAAATTGAGCAACCATTAACATTGGTGACCCCAAGGTAATAAATAAGCTTATTGTAAGTGCAGGTGGTTATGGAAGGGAAGCAGCAAATAGTTCGAGGAAAACTGATAATGTATGACTTAGTTCATACTTGTCCCGAAAATATTAAATGCAAACGTGGTACAAGTGGTAAAGAGGTCGTTCTCACGTCAAATAACTTCAGAATCTTTAAAAAACAATTCTGAACTAATTTGGCGTGAGAACGACCAACGCCCCAAATAGGGAAAACAAAGACCATAAACGCTTATTAATCGAACATAAACCAAAGTTGGGTAGATACATTTTTATGGTAGTATTTTGTATATTGCTCAAAAGCTTTTTAATGATCCAACTGGATTTGTCTCGAAATATAACGAGAACGACCTTAGATTATAGAGTTCAACGAATTCATTAATTTTATTATATTTTTTTTCTTCATTTATAGTCTTTAATATTAATAAATAATGCTAAAAAAATGGTTTTTCTTTACCGTTTATTATTTTTTGTTTTCATATGTAAATAATTTACGTTGATCTCATTTTGCTTAGTTTTTATACATCGTTAATAATTCTATGAATCATTTTTATATTATATTATATTTTATTTATTGATTATTATCTTCCAATATAAAAATATATAAATATAGATGAGAACAAATTTATATCATTTCATATACATATACAAGTATTTCTATCAAGTCTATAAAACTGTTTTGTTTTATTTCATGTTTATTTATTATATTTCTTTATTTTTCATGCAAAGAAATACTTAATTTTAATTTTCCTTTAATTAATTAATCCATGGCTTAATTGTGGTGTTAGTGCATTGATCTCTGCTTTCCCTATTTGGGGCGTTGGTCGTTCTCACGTCAAATTAGTTCAGAATTGTTTTTTAAAGATTCTGAAGTTATTTGACGTGAGAACGACCTCTTTACCACTTTTGCACTTCATACTCTCGGGACAAGTTTTATTATGGTTAAATTGATACTCGGGATTGATACTAGAAAATGGATTATATTATTATGGTTAAAAACATGTTTCATATAAATTTCTCATCAATGAATTTATTAATTTTATATATTGTTTAAATTTACATTCTTCATTTATAGTCGTAAATATTAATCAATAATGTTAAAAAAGTGGTTTTCTTTACCGCATAATATTTATAAACACATACGTATACATATGTGTTTATAAATACACAAACTTTTATAGATACATTAATAGATTATTTCACATATAAATTGTTTATTAGTCATTTACTTTTTTCTTAGTTTTATTTTATTAGCTTTCCATTTTTTGGTAAATTTTTTTTTCTTCGATATATTTATATTTTGTTTATTATAAGAAATATGATAAAAGTCGTACATATTTTCAAAAAAATATGCCCTCTTTTTAGGTACGTGTTATATCATCAGACAGTCTCCAGATTTTTGTATGCAAGTGTATATCACGGGGTTTTATAATTAATTTATAAACTGTAAAATAAAATGTTATTTTAGATTAAAAGAATAAACCACGGCTAATTGTTTATGTACTTACATTTTCATTTAAGATGACAATGGTGATATTCCAACTTGGCGTGGATCCGTAGTAGTACCAGCGCCCATATCTAAATTTTTGATCAACATTGTAAGCCAATGCGCTGTTGACTTATCTTCTTGGAGGCATGTGGCAAATGTAGCATCTCGTAATTGATCTGGCAGGCAATGTCTTAATGCTTCACGCGCTCTTTTTGTGTTCAAAATAATAATAAGAAAAATATTTATTTAAAATTATCTATAAAAATAAGATCAATTTTACCTTGGATTATCTGATAATCTCAAATAGCACCGAACGACATGCTTTAAAAGTCTAGCCGATGGCTCTTTGGCCAATTGTATCACCATTTTACCCTATTTTTATAATTAAATAGAAGAGCATCTATTCGTGATTATTTGTTTGTACTATTATTTTAACTAAATTAATAATGATTATACACGAGTATGACAATAATAAGAAAAAAACTAAAATATTTCTTCTAAAGATTTATAAAATATGACAAATTTACATTAAATTAAAAAGGAAAATGAAAAAACTTACCAAAATAATGGCAACATGAGAGAATCGTTCATAGGTTTGACATATATACGACAGTCCACTATCATCTACAAGAATTTTTTGTAAAATAAAAGTCGAAACTGTCTTGCTCAGTTCAGAACCAGATTCCATAATTCTTAAGCACAAAGGAATGATTTCAGTTGTTAATAGAAAAGTTATCACTTCTTGCTCATCAGTCTATTATGTCCAAAGAAAATAAAATGGAAAATGCAAAAATACATATTAAAATTATTATTTAACGTGTGTGTACGATTAATATTACAATAAAATATTTTAAAATTAATATTTTCACAACCAACCTTAACAAGGGCACCAATTACGCCGAGACTAGTTAGACGTAGATATTCGAAAGCTCTTGTTTTTGATGTTGTATGAAGGAAAGGATAAAGGTATAATGGTATTTGTGCCTGTAAAAAAACGGTTCTTGTTTCTGGGTGTGATGCAACACACTGAAGCAAGGCGAGTGCATTACAAACTCGATTGGATTGATGCGCTGTTAATGTGGCAGGATTTATCGATGGATAAATAGTAATAATTTCCTGTAATAGTGCGGCTGATGTCCCGAAACTGTGCCATAACATTGGCGCCAAATCGGGTACACTCTCCCGTTTTTTGCTCAATTCAAACAAGGCCGTTTCTCTAGTTTCCGGATGCGATAATTCGTTAATCCATTGGAATACCTGTAATAAATTGAAAAAAAAAATATATTATTGTATTACAAATAAAATCTTTACAAATATGTCAGTACTAATTTGATGATATTTTAAATTGTTCAATGATTTTTTTTAAATTTTTCAATGATTTTTTATTGATAATTTTCTTTTTTTTTTATTGATAAGTAATTGCAGGTACTATTTTACTAACTGTATTCGAACTCAAAAACCCAGAGGAACAAATATATTTTACAGATATGGTGGATATTTGAAAAATCAGGAAAACCTTATCATATTGCTTTCGTAGCTGTTGGTGATTGTAATAATTCGCAAAAATCGAGGTATTCAAAATAATGATTCAATTCTTTTGAATACTGTTCTTAGAAAATACGATAAAATAAGGAACGACCAGGAGACATTACGATGGTGTTCTAATGAGTCTAATGACCACGTATTATTTTTGTCACCTAGTAATGTTATCGCTTAATTGTGTATCCCCTCCAGTAAGTGTAATAACGTTTTAGAAGCGCCTACCAAAAAGTGTGAAAAAATATAAAATGAACTCACCTTTTCCGTTTCAGATGCTGGTAAATTTAAATTAGCTGGACTCTCTTGTTTACTCATTTTTATTCAATGTTAATTAGTTCTTTTGATGGTAAAAGGAACGTTTATTTATATGAATTTGTTAATGATAATCGCTTTAAAAATAAAAAAACCTGTAAAATAAATAGAATCGAAATTAATTGTTTTATTTAATTATTTTAGCATATAAATGCACACATATAAAAATAGACTTTCCCATTTTAAATAGTACACACATGAACAGTATACATACAGTCTTTTAAATAATTTTTCGAATTTTCTTTTGCAATTTATCGAAAAAGTATTCAATTAATTTGGATTTATGAAACCTCAACATTCCAAAACGAAGTTTACTTTTATTAATATACATTTTTACTATAGGACATGTTATTTATATGTTCATTACTGCACTGACATATATATGTGCATATGTGTATCTAGATATTTAGTATATAGGAAAAATCACTATTTCAATTACATCATTTTAAAAAAAATGATTTGAAATACTTGATCTTCCATTAATGTCACATACACTCAAACCCACACATACTCCATATTTACACATTCGTATCACAAACCACTTTAAGACGTAAAATGCCTTGAGAAACACTCGTAAAGATATCGAATAGAATTTTTACCTTAAAAATTTATTCTTATTACCTATTACAGCAAAATGTTTAAAATAATATTTCGGATAACCTATAATAATTTTTTTACACTATATTCGCTACCAAAATAACCACAAACCCATTAGCACGACTTCACTATACTACTGATCGACAATTCTACACTCTGCACTAAGTTGGGCGCAAGCCAATTTTCACCACACTAATAGAAATGAAGTTAGCTGTAAGATATACTTCTAATTTTTTCAACATGTTATTGGTGTAATTTAAATAATAACAATAATTATAATAAATAGCTAAACGAATTATATAATATTATAAAATATTATATAATTCGTTTGGCTATTTATTTGAAATTTTAAATGATTTATCGTTTGTTATATTATTGTAATTTATAATTTATTTTCATTTTGATACGTTAATTCATAATATATATATATTTAATTGTAACTAAGAAAACAAAATTTAATATATAATTAATATTTAAAAAATATTGATATTGTTTAGAAAATCTTTAAAAAAAAATTATATTTAATTATGATAAAAAAAAAGTAATAATAATAAACTAAAATATTTCATATATATAATGAAATGCTATTATATAAAAATATTATGATATTTTATCCATTTCATTATTATTTGCAATAAAAACAATTTTCTTGTAGTTACATTGAAAATGAATATTTTGTAGGTACGCATGCAAACGGGGCGTATTTGAAGTTGACAACTTAAAATGTCAACAGAACCGATAATAAGAACAGCTGTTCTGATTCATTGTGGTTTATGCATTTGAATAGATTAAATAGCTGTTATTTTATTCTTACAAATTAGAATCTCAAATAAATAAATCAATTTAGAATAAAATAAATTTCTTGATGCAGTAAAAAAATGTTTCCACATCTAACTGGATGGAGTTCAAGAGTAAATATAACTCATTTAAAAGAGATGGAATGCCGAGAATTTTCAAAAATCATCGATAAATGCAAAGGAAAAAAGGTAAAAAGTTTATAGTTAGTAAATGTACAAAATAATTCAATTTGGTGTTCTTTTATTATAGTTACTTGTTTTGGATGGTTCACTAAAGGGTCCAGTAGGACTAGTAACACAGATGATTTCACGTAATGAAACAAACATTATTGACACGATTCTAATAAGACCTGGTTCACTTCCTGACAAAGATGTTGAGAGCATTATATTTATTACTCGTCCAAATTTAAAGTTAATGGATATTATAGCAGAAAATATATTGAATGAATCAAGCAAAAGAAAAACCATAAAAAAAGAATATAACTTATTCTTTTTACCAAGAAGGTCAACTTTATGTGAAGATCATCTCGATAATAAAGGAATTTTGGGCAGTTTTACGAATATAGGCGATTTTCAATGTGACTTCTTTCCAATCGATTCTGATTTGATATCGATGGAATTACGAGATGCATATAAAGAATTAGTCGTAGATGGTGACCAGACTTGTCTATATCACGCAGCGTGCGGTCTTGTAAATTTACAAAAAATCTATGGTCGAATACCAAAAATTTACGGCAAAGGTGATTTTGCTTTTAAAATATGGGAATTGGCAAAAGCAATGGGTCAGGACGAGCGTACAATGTTTAATTCGGAAAAGGGTGCTATTGATCAAATCATAATACTTGATCGAACAATTGATCTAATGAGCATTCTTGCAACACAATTGACTTATGAAGGCCTTATCGACGAATTCTATGGCATTGAATCAACAACAACAATATTTCCAGCTGAACTATTTACCAAATCTAGTGATGAAGGTATACATTTTAGTCCGCCCACAGAAAAGAAACGAATTGTTTTGAATTCAGAAGAAGAATTGTTTGCTGAACTACGTGATAAAAATTTCAATGCAGTTGGTCGAATAATATCGCGACAGGCTAAATCGATAAGCTCCCAATTAGATGAGAGACATAGTGAAAAATCAGTGCCAGACATGAAAAAATTCGTTGAACGCTTACCAAATATGCTAGCGAAAAAGCACTCACTTGCAACTCATACAGCAATTGCTGGAGCCATACAAAAATTTACCAATTCTGATGAATTTCTTGATCGATTGGCTGCGGAACAAGATTTCATGGTTTGTGCTGATATTGACAAGCCTAGTGCGTTTATAGAAGATATGATTGCAAATAAAGGGGATTTTCGGTCCATAATTCGTCTGATTTGCATGCAGTGTATTGCTGGATCTGGATTGAAACCAAAGGTATTATATTTTATTAACGACTTACTTTTTAGCATAATCGTATTTTGTGAAGATTTTAGATTATTATAAACGTGAACTTGTACATGTATATGGTATTGAAAAATTATTTACTATAATGAATTTAGAGCGTGCCGGTCTATTGAAAGTTCAAACGGAATCGCGAACATATGCTGTGCTTCGAAAGGTAAGTTCTATACTTTTTATTAAATAAAATAATAAACGTATTTTAATATATATATTATATTTCAGACGCTAAACTTGACAGTCGAAAATGTTGAAGTAGCGCCGAAGGATATTAGTTACGTACATAGTTTCTATGCACCATTGTCAGTGCGAATTGTTGAACAAAGCCTTAAGCCATTGGGTTGGCAATCCTTAAAAAGTATTCTCCATAATATTCCGGGACAAACATTCGAGGATTCCCAAGCTCCATCGACTGGAATCGGTGGACGACGTGGCTCGTTAACAAGTGAAATATCTCAATCTGATAATCCTCGTGTTGTTCTTCTTTTCTTCGTGGGTGGTTGTACATTTGCAGAAATATCAGCTCTTCGATTTTTGTCACAACAAGAAGATAATGTTAAATTCGTAATAGCAACAACAAAACTAATCAATAAAAATACATTCCTAGATTGCTTTATAGAACCTTGAATATAATATATAAATATTATTGTATAAGATTGAACATGTATTATTATTCAAATTAATAGAGCGTTTTGCTTTTATAATATAAACTCATTGATTATAAAATACAAATATAGATGAAAAATATTACCAATTTAATTAAAAAACCATTTTATTTTCTCTACATACCTAAATATTAAAATATTTATTGCATAATTTGTAACTATAATTAACATTTTATCTTAACACATTTGTAGTAAATACCCTTAGAATCTTGTATTTTTTAGGAGATCTTTATAAGCTTTCAATTCTATTCTAGTTCAATCTTTTTTCTATTGATTTCATTTTTGAGCACTCAAATAATAATATCTCTTTGAGACTGAAAAGCTTACCTTCCTTTTTGTGAAATGAAATGTAATCTCGGCTAAAAAAGAATTTTAAATATGCCAATACTTTTTCTTTTATTCTTTTATGTAAATCGAAAGAACACTAAAAGAAATTTAAAAAAAAGAAACATTACAAATGTATTTTGCGTTTCAACATATCTACATGTCAATCCAGAGAACAGGAATACAAGCTTCGATTATTAGATTTCTTTTTTAATAGTCTTTACTAACTCACTTACATGTTTTATGTAAGTGAATTAGTAATGAAATTTTTTGTATAATTTTATTTAAATATAATTATTTTATTTTATTTGTTGAATTTAAGATATTAAATAACATAAATTAATTATAATTATGTTTTGATTTATATTAAAACAAGAAATTATATTATAGATAATAAACAAATTGGCAGCGAACATATTTACTTGATTATTATGTAATTTAAATCATTTCAAGTTTGTCTTTTTTCTTATTTTTATTAGACGTTTTAATAATTTTAATAAAATATTTTACAATTACAATATATAAGATAAATATTTTTAATTTAATTTTCATTTAAAAGCGTAAAAATTACAGTTCAACGGAGAATTCCATTATGTTTATAATTTTGTTTATAGCTCTGGTTGCTCAAACTGTAATAAAATTCCTTCTAATTATCAATTGCAATGTCTTTTCTTTACTATTTTTACCCATTATTATTTATTAATCGGAATTTATTTATTTACTTATTTATAGAATTACCTACTTATTTTTGGTCCAGCCAAATGAATAAATTGAAAGAGAATTTCTTTTTTAATATCATTATCTATATAATATTGTAAATTTAGATATTTTAAACAATTATTCTTTTATTATTTAAATTTCTATTATTATCTAATAATTGTAATGATTTAATAATACAAATAAATGTATCGGTTGAATATTTATATAATAGTTTTATTCACAAAAACATTTTTTACATGATTTCTCCATTTCTAAATTTTTTTTAAATAATCAACTAAATATTTTTATATTTTATTGTTTTTAGACGGTTTTATTTCGAAAAATCAAATATTTACTATTAGTTTTAAGGAATACAATACCTAGTAAAAATAAAAAATGTCAAAAGGGTTCTTTTGTAATATTACATTTTTTATGCAATTATATTTAACGTTTCTTAATTTTCATTTAAGCTGGCTTACAAAAAGTTTTAAGGGAAATCTGATAGAAAATCGTAGTGTAACATCTCGCATCTGTATCAAATAAACATTTTTTGTTCGTTATTATTATCTATAAAAAAAACATTATATATATAATTTAAAGAAAAAAACAATGAAAACCCGATAATTCACGGTCAATTATACAATAATATTCAAAATTCCAAAGGGGCTTTATTAGAACATTTATTAAAAAAGTATTTTCTAATAAATTGTGAATTTAAGTGGAGTTGAAGTGGTGAAGTTGAATGCACCGCACCTTATTTACTGATTAAATGTAATTTCAAAAAACTACATGAGACTTAATAAATATCACAACAACTTCAGCAACTTACTTTTAAGGAATCGAATGATCAATCCACTATCAAGGAACATTTCCTTATCATTAATAGATATTAAGAGTTTTTGTAAATTATTGAAATAATGTGTGAAAAATTTGTCAACTTGAAACAAAATTTGTCAATAAATACAAATTTATTGTCTACATTTAATATGTTATTACAATTAAATAGAACCGAATATAAATGGTATAAAAGCTGAACTTACGTTTGCCAGAAATATATCAAAATTTATACATCGAACACATATCGAAATAATTTTAGATGTTTCCATTGACAATTCATGTTTGTATATTTTAGAAATATTTTTAATATATTAACTTTTTTCTGAAATAGGAGCCTGCATCATATTCTTTTGATACTTTTCAAAACACTAACAATTAATTGTTTAAAGAGAAGGTAAATCAACTTGAAATAATATAAAAACACAAATCTCTTAATTGACAAATATATTTATTTATTTATTTGAAAATCCGATTATTATTATTTTTCATTGATTTTGCGCTATTTTTAATTTTTATATTTCTGATAATGTATGTATTAACATTTCAAAGATGTTTGTACCATACTTTTTTTAAATGAAGTAAATTGATTTCTTGGGTACAAACTGGATTTTGTTTAATCGTATTTTACCGTAATTAAAAAATTATCTGTTGCTAGCCAAATACCAATACATCTAATATTCTTTATTTTTTAAATTTTGAAACTTTTTACACCTTTCTTGTACCTTTCTTCGAACAAAATAATTAGATAACAAATAGAAATTTATGGAAATTTTTATAAAATACGAATGTCTTAATTCAATAACATATTAATTTTGAAAAAGTAAAACAAAAAATAGTAATAATTAAATTTTCTTTCTTTTATTTACAAATAGACCACTATATATATATTATGTCGTTATTTTTTGTATTAAATTATTATTATTTTATTATAAATTATTATTATTATTATTAATTATTATTTTTATTATTATTAATATTATATAAATATTTATTTGCCATTTAATTAATCAAATCAATGTATCTATATATTCAATTTTAATATGCAAAAATTTTCAACGATGCAATTGTTTACCTATCAATTGTTTTACGCGAAAATTTTACACTATATGTGTAGTATAATATATTTCGCAGTTTTTTAACATTATTTGTTTATTCATTTAAAAACTGAAATAAATATAAATTATGTTCTCCCAAAAGTATTAATTTAACTTTTATTTTGGAATTAAATTTTATAGAATTATCTATAAAAGTAAAAATTAATTTTTTTCAATATTTTTACTCCTTTACAATTTTGAAATAAACCTAAACACCATTTTTTTTATAATAATATTATAAATATAGTATAATTCTTTGACAAAAATCTATTGTTTTGTTTTTCTAGTCACTAGTTTACAAAAATGGTCGCGAAAACACTGATCAGATATAAAATGTGGCAATTCTGGAAAAAATTAAACAGCTAATAAAAATGGTATGCTGTATTCATTCGGCTTCTCCTATTTTTAATTGTATCTAACATGATTTAATTAATATCAATACAAAATATAGATTATAAAGTGATGGTAGATGAATTTATTTTAACTTTTCTTTTTTTTAAATTGTTTTGTAATTATCAAATTACATATTTAAAATAATTTGATATTTTCAATTAGAGATAATATTACTAGCATTTATGGTTAAATTATTTTGATTTAATTTTATTATCATTATAATTTCTAACAAACGAAAAATAAATTAAATATAAACTAAAGAAACAATAATAATAATAAAATAAAAATATACAGAACTATGTCTCACTTTTTACATAAAAATTGTACTGTTAAAATAATTAAAAAGAGAAAAACAATTAAACAAATAATGATGAAACTGAACAGAAAACAAAAAATTTTATTATTATGTTATTTTTTAAAGTAAGGTTAATAGTATCTTTTTTTTAAATAGCGTGGTTGAATGTGTATGACTATGTTCGCTTGTGTATGTTGTCTGTGCATTTTTGTGAAAATGTGAATGAATTTATTTGGATCTGTTTTAACAATGCCAAGACATTTGTTATCTATTTTTTATTTATGTTCTGGTCATTTTACTTTTTGTTTTTGTTTTCTTATTATTAATTTTTTTTCGTCGTTTATAACATTAACTAATATATAATATTATTTATGGTTTTGCTCCGAATAATTATAGATTCAGTATTTTTTAAATTATAATGCAAACCTGTATATATGTATGTGTGTATACATTAATACTTACATAATCTTAAAAACATGTGTGAATATTATTATTTTTATATTCCTTATCATTTTTCTTTAAATTTTTCGTTTTAATTATTTATCTTTCTCTTATCGTATTTTTAATTAATAATCTTTACTGCTCTTTAGCTTATTTATTTATTTTGAATATTTGTTCTTCTTTTGCATTTTTATTATTTATTTATTATTATTTGATTATTATTTATTTTATTTTAATTATTTATCAATTAATAGTTTTATTTTTTTTTTAAATAATAACTTTTACAATGAGGAAGTGAACTTTTTCCGGAACATGGTTTTTTTATATCTTCCATAATGTTCTTTCATTAGATTATTTTGATGCTATAGTGAGCCGGCTGGAAAACTTGTTGAGCTATTACTGTGTGCTAAGCTTATCATTGAACCTGAAAGACTGCCTTCCTCATCTGGATAAGTCTCTTTAGATGCTTCAGCTAAGGCGAGAGCACTATTTATAGAAATAAAATATTTAACATATAAAAGAGGAAATATTTATATTAAATACATATTATTCTTCAATTAAAAAAGTATAGTTTTCTGTTTAACATGATCGGAAACAAATCTCTATTTTTAAAATAACAATTCTTTAACTTTATAGGCTCAATATTTTAATATATGATCGAATAATTTAAAAGATATTATTACCTGAATCCCATTCGAGCAGATTCGTCATCAAATGCTTCCAATTCCTTCTCATGCTTTTCATTTCGCATTCGTATTCTTTCTGCTTTTTCATTTTCAAACTGTTGTAATTCAGCTTCCATCTATTTAATAAAAATTGTTAAAACATATGGAAGAGTCAAAATTAAATAAGGAAGTTTACCTTGCTTTCGAGTAATGCTCTTCTTACACTAACACGATCTTCTAATTCTTTGCGTTCCCTGTCTCGTTGCACCTGGGCTTGCATTTTATTTTTACTCTGATAAGCCATTAGTATGTCTAATTCATATTGAAGCATATCTTTTAGATGTTGGCATTCTATTTCTTGGCTTTCATCCAAACGGAGACTTTGTTTTTGTAACATATCCGCAATACTTTGTTCGTACTTGTAATGGAATAAGTGAATTATTAGCAACATATTAGATTGAACATAAGACACTTAAATTAATTCTTACGAAAATTGTATACTTCTTTAATTATTTAAAATTAAATGATATAAATTTAAATATTATCTCGAAAATATAACGATTTTTTTTGAATGAATTAATATATGTATATATGCTAGCAAATTTAACTTACTTGATCACCTAAAAGTGTCAGTTTACGATGCTTTTCTTCTTTTAGTTTTTTCATCACAGCTTTTTGTTGCTCCTTCGGTGTACTTTGGAGTATTTGGGCTTTTAACGCTTTATATTGTCTCGTTTGCGTTTTGCATGTATCGCGAAATTGTTTACGAATTTGCAATTCTTTTTGCTGTACGAAATTAATTTTTATTCAATTTAATTATATGATGAAATATATATATGTACATAAAAGGAATTATTAACCTTTAAACTCTTTGGCTGTTGTCGTAATTCAAGGGCATGCTTTCTAAGCAATTCCTTCTGTGCTCTATCCATATAATCTTTTTGATTCTGTAATTCCGTTGCATGCTGTTTGGTTATCTATAGTAAATATTTATAATTTTTTTCGATATTATTCTAATTTGGAAACAAATTAAACATAAATAATAAATTATATTTACTTGCTCTTCTCTCAAGTTATGTACACTTTTTTGTTGCCTATATTCTAATTCTTGAGTTTTTTCGTGATGCTTTAAAAGCATTGCGTGTGCTTGCTCTAATTGTTGCTGCTTCTTACACAGCTCCTATAATGCAAACATAATAATTATAACACATTATGATCAAAATTATGCGATATCTATATTTTTTATTCAACTATTGATAATATACTTTAAAGTACGTACGTCTTGGAAAAGATGATTTTCCAATTCATGCAAAAGTATCATGCGTTTCCGCTTGAACTTTCTCATCTCTAATTCGATATATTGCTTTTGAGTTCTAAGCAGACGTTGCTCTTCTTCAGCTTCGGCCTGCTTCAGATTCTCTTTTTGCGACTGTAAAGTTATGTCGCGTTGACGCTTCGGTGTCGATTCGTCCATAGAAAGTTCACGTTTCCACCGCTCTTTGTTTGCTTTATATTCTTTCTTACGATTCATATCAAATGTTTTTCTATCTCCTTCCTGCTTTAGAGAGATTTCTTTATATAATTTCTTTTCGGCAGAATTGTTTTGCTTAATTCTGCGATCGATCTCCTGTTGATGCTTAGCCTGAATAATCCAAAAAAAAAATCAGTTTGTTAGTTGAATATAACATAATTAGAAACTTACCGATAACCGTTCTAATTCTCTCGAGAAATTATGTAGAAGCATATCATATTCTTTATCTAATGCCGCCTTATGAGCTTCCATTTCTACTTTGCATTTTTCTTCGAGTTTCAACAATGCCGCTTGATGTTCACGACGCATTCGCTTATAACCGGTCATTTGCTCATGCATCTCCTCCTACAATAATAAGCAAAATACCATGTTTTTATAATACAATAAACGTTAGTTTTTTTTCTTCTTTTTAAAATGTAAAATCAAATTTTTAAACTACACATTATATATGAAAAAGTTTATCAAAGTCATCTATTCACTAAATGTGTATGTTTTATATAAATTTTGGTAGTTTTATTCAAATAAAATTATTTATTAATCTAAAAATTATGAATAAAATAATATCAATTTGAATTCAACATAATTCAACCGAATTTTTTTATCTCCTTTAATTTTTTTATTTCAACTGATTTTAGTATGCTTGAAAAAATTGTTTTAATGAAGTCTATTCTTACAATATTAATATATAAAACATAAAAAATAAAAATGGTTTATTATTAATATAAATCCAACAAGCCAAATAATTTATCTAAAAATAATATTGTACTATACAAAAAAAGGTAGATAGGAAAGGAATAGAGCAATGAAAATACAGGAATGATTTGTTAGTTTTGTATGTTTATGTGAGAATAATATAGGAGGGTGCAAAAAATGATACGAAATATTCGAATGAAGATGTAATACTAATTTTCTTCCCTCTATTTTCGTATTAAAGAAGTATTACTTATTATTATAAAAACTGTAATTATAAAAGGTGACACTACGATATTTACATAAATAATAATATGTTCGATAGCAAACATTTTAAAACTATAACGATCGTTGTTGCCTTATTCGATAGACATAATGTAAATGTGAATTAATTAAATGTTTATAGAAAAATAATCTTTGATAATCGCTTTAAAATACATAATAAATGTAATTTTATATCAAAAGTTTTATTTTACGTTTACGTTTATTTGAATATAGAGAAATAATTTACGACATCTTAATAATAAACAAATAATAATCTTAATTGTGACCATACAAATAGCAGTAAAAATTCTTCGTTTTCCGGAGGCAATTTTTAAGGTATACTTATGTCCATTTTTATTTGAAGATCAATTATTTAAAAAAAATGAAACCCCAATAATGTACTTATTATAATAAGAAAATTTCGTAAGATTATTTAAATTGTTTAAGTATTAAACGTATAATTTTACGAACCAAATATAAAAGGAAAAAAGAACATATAAATTATAGATATACAATTGCCAATAGAAATGGTAAACTTTTACTAACTAGAAGAAAACTTATGTACGTTTGAATGCATCAATATTTTTTTAAATTCAATAAACACCTAACACATTGTGGATCTAATAGAAAGTTGTTTTTTACTTTTGTCAAAATAATTATATTGTAAAATATTAAAATATTTAGGGAAGAAAATGTATTTAAATTTAAGCTTCTTCTATATATTATTTGATGGAAAATTTATGCAAACATTTTAATTGGAAATATGATGAAATTTGATTGATTAACTGGCTGTCTATTGAATTTGATAAATAGATGGAAATTATGTTGCAATCTAGTGAAAATATTGAATACTATTTAAAAATAATCTAGTAAAACGACACAACGGAAAACATGTTTACCTAGATTTGACTGTTTTTCCATGTCAACTTTCAAGATATTCTGTTTATTTTTAAAACTTTATTTTACGCATAATTCTGAGTTTATATATAATCGTCACAATGTAAAATTTTCACTTATATTGATTAACAAATCCAAAAAAAAGAAACAAACGGAAAAAGGGCAATATCGCGCAATTATTGCCTTCGATTTATATACTGTAGTTCAAACTCATTCTATGTATAACATCGTCTTCAAGAATTAATTTTTTTTTAATAAATTAGATAATTTTCATTACTAGTGCATAATGTGTTTTCATTCAATTTTTTGATATTTCTAAATATTTTTGGTTAATTATTATTTGTATACATATGAAAGAAGTTACATTCGTTTGCAATTTATAAAGGCAGGCTATACAATATTTATCAGAACAATAAATATCTTCAACGATTATCTCTTTATTCGGTGCTTAACATATCATGTTTCATGATAATAAAATCTTGATCGTAAAAATATCTCTTTTTAGCGAAACAAGACTTGCATAGATTTAAGCAACACGCTCTGACGCGAATTTGACGACAAAATAGTGATGATCATTCATTATTTCACTTGGCTATGATATTGAACAATAACTAGTGCCACCGCAAAATGCTGGACATAGATAATAGTCCTATTGGTATACACAAAATAATTATTATTTGATCTTCAGACAAACATCAAAATTTAAAAAAAATATGTAAATTAAAATATATAAAAAACCGTATATGATAATATTCAGAAAAATATTCATGTATATACGTAGTGCGGCATGGTGTGTGTCTATAATTTTATATTTGAGGAGTGTTTTCGAGAAAAGCTCTGTGTAAATATTAAAGGGGAAAAAATATATTAATGACAAACCATAGAAATGGAAAAATTTAATTATACTATAAATTTCCCTGAAAATACTTAACACATAATTAAACTTCAATAAATTTATCAACTAACATCGAAAAAAATATGAAATAATTTATGTTTGCAAATAATACAAATGAGGTTTTAAAAGTTTTTCATAGTATTGTGTAAACTGAAGAAAGAATTATTTAAATTAATAAAGGATGATTCTGTACTATGCTCAACAGTCCAAAACTGTTGAAATAAAAATATATACAGAAAATGTTTAATTTATTAGTATTAAATAAAATTTAGATTTATAAAGCAAATTCAAATTGAATGGACGGTATTTTACGTAACAATATGCTTTCGATTCACATAGTTGCGCAATATTTGAAATCTGTTTCAATTTCTGAAGTTGCGATATATTTGTTCACAGTCAAATTAACCCAGTTCTAAACATTTAGTTTAAACGAATTGTATTTTAATAAAGAAAATAAGAATTTTTCTTTAGGTATCCTATTTGTGTTAGCATACAAAAAGTATGCACCGCACTATGTACATTTTAATTAAATTCGATAATTAAATGAAATAAATTATTTTTTAAAGAACAAAGAAAATTAAATAAACGTAAAATAGTACAAAATGTAAATATATGACGAATGCACTAACCTGCATATGCTCTTTTTGTTGTTTGGTTACAATACTGGTTGTTCGAATTGTTGCAAAATTATTTGTGCCATGCTCTGACACTACATTTGATATGGCCTGTTGTGTTGCATGGTTTTGATGTGGTGAGTAGCCACCAACTGGTAAAGGAACAAAAGCGCTTCCACCACTATTGCCACCTATGACACTGCTCTCACTAGAGCTTATGCCGCCCATGCCAATGATACTACTGGTGCTACCACTAACACCTATTCCCATACCGTCACTACCTCCACTGACAATTCCTACCACAACGCCACCACCACTTCCACTACCGCTACCACTACCACTAAGATTACCACCGGCATTTCTGCCACCACTGCAAATGCCAGTCGGACCACTAATTATATCGACTGCTCCCCCTGGATTATGCATCATTGCATTCTGTGCAGAATTAATAGGTATAATTGATCTCGGATTTGCTGGATTTATGTTATTGTTCAAATTCATCATATTTGGTATCGGCGGTAGATTACGGTATCGCGAAGAATTTCGCGATATCGCACCACTTTGATGATGATATCCACTGCCTGGTATGACACCAATATTAACACCTCCGCTTCTGTTAGAATGATGTGGTTCACTTGATCCATGCTGTATGGAATTCGACGATGAGCTCTACATAGTTGAAGATTGGCGTTGAGAAAGTGAAAAGAGTAAGCAAAGAGGGAAAAAGATAGAAAGAGAAAGAATAGGAAAAAAATCATTTAATTAGTTAAATTTTAATTGAATTATAGTACCATTATTGAATTCAATACTACTTGACTACTGGCCGCTGATACACCAACCGAATGTAATGAATGTTCGGAAGTAATGCTGTTGCTTTTGCTGCTATCACCACCAGTCTGCTCATCAGGTGTATCATCAGGATCACCAATTGCACTTTCAGTGTCACACGAATCGATCATTAATATCTTCTTCATTTTTCTATAATTTAAATTGTCAAGTTCCCTAACAGCAGCCTTAGTACGGGCTATAAGTTCGATCAGAACATTTGGCATACGTAATCTTGTTACGTACTCATGTGTTAGTAATTTAGCCGATGTTGGCCGCTCTGTTGGTGATTTTCGTAAACATGAATCAACAAAATTACGAAATTTTGATGACCAATCTTGAGCCTTAATTTAAAAACAAAAAACATTAAGTACTTTGAATTTCCAAAACGAAACAAATTATAATAATAAGCCATATTTTTATTATTATTTAAGTAAAGTTCATTTATATTACATTAAATGTTGAATTCCTCTCAGTAGAATGTAATACTTACATGTAATGTTGGTGAATCATTTTGAGCGATATGATATAAAGCCGACATGGCATTCATATTAAAATACGGTGGCTTTCTCTCAGCAAGTTCTATACATGTTATGCCAAGGGACCATACATCGACTTTGCCATCATATTGTCCCTCATCCATAGCTAAGATGACTTCCGGTGCCATCCAGTACGGTGTTCCAACAAAACTATTTGCCGGACACTTTATAGCGGCACTACCGAAATCTGCTAGCTTAACTACACCTCCTTCCGTTAATAGAATATTCCCAGCCTTAATGTCGCGATGAATCCTTCCTAAGCTATGTAGATAGCTTAATCCTCCGAGTACACCATCACAAATTGCAGCTATTTCATCTTCATGTAAGGGCATTTTATGTACTTCAATTATATCAGATGCTGATCCGACACAATACTCCATAACAAGCCAGGCCGTATTTTCACGTAAATAGCAGCCTTTATATTCAATTGTGTTAGGGTGGTTTAGTTGACGAAGAAATCTATTAATGAATTATGTTACAACTTCATAACATTCAATTTATTAAAAATCATATAAATTAAATTCAACAAAAAATTGATGAAATCATGACATCATTATTTACATTTGACTGAGTCAATTACCTTATTTCCTTTAAAATGTCTTGCCATTTCTCCAGACTTTGTTTGCCAGCATATGACATTTTCTTAATGGCGACAATTTCTTTCGTAAGATTACATCGGGCATAGTATACGGCACCAAAGGATCCATGGCCGATTTCCCGCAGATCTTCAAATATTTTTTCCGGATCATGTTTATTGAATAAATCCGCAATTTCTGGATCTTTAAGACTTCCAGGACGTGCGGAAGGCATTGCTCACGAACAAAGCCGGTCTACAATATGAATACATAATATATTATTTTTAAACTTTTTTTTTCAATAATTCATCTGGAATTAATATTTTTATATACATTCATTACATTATATATTATTTAGGTAAAATATATTGTATATAATAATCTATAGGAGTTTGAAAAATATTATTATCATAATTAAAATAAAAACCCCGCACTGGTGATGTGTGCTACATCAGATCGTTATTTTGTAGAGATATTTTTTTAAATATTTACGAGGAAATCGTTTGAAACTATTATTCAAACAATTTCCTCTATTATTAGAATAGAATTATAAGTAATTTGTAAATCAGCAGTTTTTATTAAAGTTGTGCATTTTGTAAAAAAAACATTTCAATATGTAAAAAAAAACATTTTGTAAAAAAAACTATCCATAATGAGAGTTATACGATCAACATCAATGTCTCAAATTAAAATAATCACAACTGATTTTGTATTAAATAATAACAGCCAATTCTTACTGGTTACATAAAAAAAAACTAGAGATTCAATTATAATTTTTGAATAGAATAAAATTCAACTTTAAAAATATATTTTAAATTGATTCGAACAATATTTTCCGTCAAGAGTTTATGTTGATTACCATTTGAGACTATATTAAGTCGCAACTATATATAGTAAATTATTTCTGTATTCTTCTTCTAATAATGAACACTACTTATTTAATATAATAGCTTACCTATTATGTAATTTACTACCATTTAGAATAAGGTAAAACCTGAACTAAGACATCATTCAGGAACGCCTTCATTTAAATGCTATTATCTGCAAATAGTATAAAAGGAAATTATAGGATTTTGAGGTTTTTTATTTCCTTTATTATTGTTATTTATATTGTTATTAAAAAAATTTATTGAATGATAAAAATTTCAATATTTTTTAAAATTAATATGTTTCAATAGAAACATATTTTTGAAAATTTTCTTTTTTCAACTAAATTTGAAAATTTTCTTATAAAATAACACTTGATATGTTTTCTCTTCTTCTCTTCTTCATTCGTTCTCTCACTCTCTCCTTCTCTGTCAATTTTTTCTCACATTTGTTTTCATTTAATTTGTATATATTGTATTTGACTTTTTGACAAGAATCGGCATTTTTATATAGGATATTTTACACTTCGCTCTTATTCATTATCTAATTATAGAGGAATTCCTAGTTTAAAATGTTCAAATAAGACAAATTAATTAGAATGTATGGGGACTTTTTCTCATACAATTGAATAGTAAACAAATTTTAGGTAATTGTACCTACGTATGCATATGAAGTATAGCTGGGGTAATTAAGAATGTTTTGTTTTTAGAAAATTTTTGCAAGGGAAAAAAACGAATATAGATTTAAAAAAACCACAACAAAATATAAATAAATAAATAACTAAAACATTCGGGCACATTCATGCATGTACGCATACGCATACGTGCTGGTATGGTAAAGTAGCCAAACGTAAAATATCGTACGTATTTTTTCACATGTCAATTGCAATTGAGAATTTGAATTATGAACATTATTTTATTTTAATAAATAATTGTAATAATAATAACAATGAGTCAATTGATGGGATGGATGTTCTCAAATGTAGAATGTTACTACACTTGCAGTATATGGATTTGTATATTTAAAAATAATAGTAATAATAATAATAATAATATCAATAAATAAATGTAGAAAACACGGGTAGCGGCAACCATAGATGATTAAGAGCAATATTGTCTCTTGCTCTCTTGTTCTCTTACTCTCGACCCCTTATATTCTATTTCAGTCGAACACCCTTTTACCATATTATATCAAATCCGTGTATATCTACGCATATACAAAACCATGTACATATTATTAGTTATTTTTGCCTTTTCTTTTTATTCGTTTTAAATTTAATTAATTCAATTTTTTCCTTCAAATTTTATTATTTATTTTAACAAAATGAATTAACTTATTTCACAATAAGTACATATACAATAGGATGATTTGATACAGAATCGGAATTGAAAATACTATTCGCTAAGTATTATAATGTAAAATAACACATTTCAATCCATATAGTCGTCGTCGGTCATTCAATAAGATATTGTTGCTCTGATGCTTTTTGTTCTTTTTTTTTGATTTTCTTTCAATAAGACTGTTAATGTCATGTTTGGCTAATTTATTTACTTTTTTATCAAATCAAAACTAAAAACTAAAACATAAAAAAAAAAAACATTTTTTCCAAAATGAATGCACACAACACATTGATTTATTTTGTTCTTATTATTAATATTGAACATTGAAAAGATACTAAATGGTGAACGAAAATAGGAATTTTGTTTTAATTATACTTTTTTTTCCTTGTATTTATTTATTAGATTATTATCTGGCTGATATTCTTATAATAATAACAATTTTGTTTACTTAAATGATGATAATTTTTAGATTTCTTTTTTTATTTAACCATTCATTCATTATTCATTATTTTCAATTTGGTTTTTTTTTTTGTTGAAAATCTTTCCGTCATAAGGAAAATATTTTTCGCTTGAATTTATCCATTCCTCTCATACGGTTTGCACACGACAATATGTATGCGAAACCATTATGTCGGTATAATTGATTTTTATCAATAATATATATTTTGATCATTTGCATTATCATAATACAATTTTTAATTAAATTTGTTTTTGTATTAAAAAAATTTACTACCACCAACGACTATATAGGGTTACTGTGCGGTCTCCCCAATAGTGTCTGACGAAAAAAAAAAGAAGAAAAAAATGAGAGAAAATCTCATTACTTCGAACTCAGTGATTTTCTCATTTGATCAATTAGAAAAAAAATACAATTGATATTTTCACACCTGTAACTATTTCATTATGTATTCACTTACTTAAATTGATTTTATTTATGATATCTGAAATCTATCTATAGGCCTTTTGACTAGGATATAACTCAAGAAATTTCACAAAATATCAAAAAACTTTTTGACAATCACAAGGTTTTTTTACTTCTCGTCGTCGTCGTTCCGTCGTCTTCTTCTTCTTCTTCTTTTTCTTATTCTTCTTCTTATTATGTTACTTCTCCTTCTTTACATTTTTATTATTTCTAACACACTAAAAACACCAAAAACTTTATATTGTTTTCAGTGTTTATTATATTTGAATATATTACATTATATTATTGATATTCAATATTTATTTAAACAATAATTATTAAAATTATATTGATAATATTAAATGATATCTAATAAAAATTCGAAATTTTTTTAAAAGACCTTCCTTCAAAATGGCGATTTTAGAGGAATGCTTTTTTGGCCACTCGCTCAATCATCCCAAAGTAGATGAATACACTATACATGCACTTTCATACATTTCAATATGTTAACACACACGTGCCCTATCAACGAATCCAAATTCGTGCAAAATCGACCTGACAGAGAGCAACCTACATCGCACAGAATTTTACCGAGTGAAATAGTAAGAGCTACATCGCACAGAATTTTACCGAGCCAAATCCCTGTCATTAACGGCCGTATTAACGAGAGCGAGAAACATCTATATAATAAGAAAGACAAGATCAAACATGATGGGAGAAAGGGTAAAACTTTAATTTCCATCGAGTATTCAACTCAGAATTTCCCTACAAACATTTTTCGAGCTTTGTAGAGCAAGTGAGAGAATTAATCGACCGAAAAGCTTTTAATAAAGAAAGTCAGCAAGAATATATATTTGTCAATGAATTCACAACAATATGTCAAATTCTAGTTTTACACACTCACAGCAAATTAAAAACTTCTTGCTAGTAAACGTTTCTTATCCTACTGCATTATTTTTGTAATAATAATACGAATCCAATGATTAAACGCGATTTTAAAATTTTCTATGACCGACGAATCAAAATTATTACGCTAAATTTACAAATGTACATAACCAAATTCTGTTCCATGTCAAAAACAGTTCGATTAAAAGCTTTTAAAGCTTCATTACATTGCTAATGAACCTGTTCAACAGTTCCGAA
Source organism: Atherix ibis (assembly GCA_958298945.1). Taxonomy (NCBI): domain Eukaryota; kingdom Metazoa; phylum Arthropoda; class Insecta; order Diptera; family Athericidae; genus Atherix; species Atherix ibis. The sequence continues at coordinate 9,771,349 of OY282610.1, forward strand.
CTAAATGATAAAGCCTAGGACACAGTGTAAACGTCCAGTTCCTTTAATAGAATACATAAATTTCTTTTTGTTTATAATTATTCGAATAATATATTCATACTGCTTTAAATATAAAAAAAATTAAAATTATAAATCAATCGTGTATATCGAACAAATATATATGTTTTAAATTGAACATTTTTTTAAAAACTCCGCTTCATTCTCATATTAGCTGTATTCCATTGGACCAACTTTACTACAGCGCTGTAGACTCTCAATAAAATGAACATATCAATACAGCAGTAAAATGCAATAACACAATAGTCACGGACAATACCGAGTTTATTCACACATAAACAATAAAAACAAAAATATGACATTTCAACATAACCAACGAACCCGCAAATCTATCTATTTTCACTGTAGCAACTACAATCCACCTACCGTACATTGTATGCTTAACTCCAGCGGAAAATTACTGCTCTGTTCGAGGTAAAGTAGATGATGACAGATACACAACTAGTGTAGTAGCAAAATTGGTCCAATGGAATACAGCTATTGTGTAATATACAATTAAAACAAAATACTAGCTGTATTCCATTGGACCAATTTTGCTACTCACAAGTACTTGCCCGCTGGAATGCAAAATTTACTGACAGCAGTAAAATATAACCTCAAAATAGTTAACAACAATACTGAGTTTACTCACGCATAAACAATAAAAACTGAGTTTCTTCACACATAAACAATATTGATAAAAATATGACTCTTCAACATAACTAACTAACCCGCTAAGCCATCTATTTCCAGTTCGGGAACTAACATACCCTACCGTAAATTGTATGGCGTAACTACGCATGCGAACTACTCATTTGTTCGAGGTGGTGTAGATGATGAAAGCTAGAACTACTCGTGAGTAGCAAAATTTTCCCAATGGAATACAGCTAATATCTTATAATTTAAGTAATTCATAATATTTAATTTAAACTGTTTTTAAAAACATCATTTATTTTATATTTTAATGATAAATAAAATATTGTTATATTCAACATTGAGCATTGCTTTATAGCCTTTAACTATCATGATGTGTCAAAATCATACACTTCAACATAAATTAACGAAATAATTAATTAAATTTAATAATATACACATTTTACATAAGTAATTAATAAAAGAAATAAATATTATTAAGTATATATTAATTATTAATTAAATAATTCAAAATTATTATAGATAATTGACAGCCATTGATAGCAATATTTACATGAAAAATACTACATTCCTATTCTATATGTTGGCAGCTCTGAAATGAAGTAAGTTCTAAAAAACTAAGGCTCAATACAAAAAATTGATTTGCAATGGTGTCAGAAACAAATCTCAGAAGAAATTTGTTTTAACATAAATTGAATTTTATTTCGATATTTTTAATTACTACAATCATAAATACTAGTAATGCAATATTTTTCTATGTACACGTAGTTTAAGCCCGTTTATTACTAGGCATACTGTTGAAAATGGAATTAAAATGTAAACACACCTCTATAAAACTTACGTGTAAATCTGCCCTTATGAATTGTTAATAGCTGTATTAAATTGGACCAATTTCGCTACTCACAAGTACTTGCGAGTAGATGCCCATAGGAATGCAGGACTTACTGACAGCAGTAAAATATAACCTCAAAATAGTCAACAACAATACTGAGTTTACTCACACATAAACTGTTGGCAATACTGACAGTCGACACTTTTCCTGGTAACACTGCTCTACTTTTATAACAGGCGTTTTCCTTTAGACCAATTTTGCTACTACGCGGTAGATGACCAAAGGAAAGCCAAATTCTGAACTCTAGTAGAGACATAACCTCAAAATAGTCGGCAACAATACTGAGTTTACTCACACATAAACAATAAAATCTGAGTTTATTCACACATAAACAATACTGACAAAAATATGACTCTTCAACATAACTAACGAGCCCGCAAAACTATCTATTTTCACTTTAGCAACTAGAATCCACCTAACGTAAATTGTATGCGTAACTCCCAGTTCGATGTGGTCGTTTGTTCGAGGTAGAGTAGATAATGACAGCTACAACTACCGTGTAGTAGCAAAATTGGTCCAAAGGAAAACGCCTAACATGTTATAGTAAAAAAGGCCACGCCATCTTACTTGTATTAATGTCGTTTTAATCTTTAAATATATTAATTTACTTTAAATTGTTAAGTTGTTTTCATTTAAATACAAAAGGTTATGGGCCCAGGATTAAACAAATATACTGTGTAGCTCATAAATTATTCGAAAAAATGGCTCAGAATAATTTTCGTATTGAATCTTTAAACAAGGAAAACTACGACACTTGGTGTATCCACGCTCAGGCCGTGTTAATCAAGAATGGACTCTGGGGATATGTCAGTGGAGAAATAGAAAAACCTGAAGATCAAGTAAACATAAAAAAATGGGAAACCGACGATTCATATGCAAGGTCGGATTTATTTTTACTAATATCTTCTAGTGAAATACGTCAAGTAAGAAATTGTAAAACTTCAAAGGAAGTCTGGGATACCTTAAAGGGTATATACCAAAGTGAAGGCCCTGCTCGAAAGGCCACACTTCTCAAACGTCTTGTTTTGTACAAAATGACAACGGACCAAAACGTAAGAGATCATTTAAATAATTTGATGGATACTGTGGATAAACTGGAGGGCCTAGGAGTTGAAATAAATCATGATTTATTGACAATAATAATGTTATATAGTTTTCCATCTACGTGTATGTTTGAAAACTTTCGAGTAGCGATAGAGAGCCGTGACAATTTGCCCAAACGAACAGACCTAAAAGTTAAAATCTTGGAAGAGCATATGGCAAGAACAAAAGATACATTTTATGGACAACAAAATTTTCAAAGCCAAGAGGATGCATTTTATGGACATGGTTCAAAATTTAATAAAAATTCATACTTTAATAAAACTAAGTACAAAAACAATAAAAAATCATACAAGACTGATTCAAAATTAAAATGCCAAAATTGCGGTCGTGAAAATCACAGAACGGATCAATGTCGAAATTCAGAAAATCGTAAATATCGAAAGGGAGAAAACACATTCTTAAATGAGAAATCACACGCTACAATGACTAAAAGAAAACCCTCAAATTTCTGGTGCTTCGATTCCGGAAGCACCTCCCACATGTGTTCAAAACAAAATTGCGGTCGTGAAAATCACAGAACGGATCAATGTCGAAATTCAGAAAATCGTAAATATCGAAAGGGAGAAAACACATTCTTAAATGAGAAATCACACGCTACAATGACTAAAAGAAAACCCTCAAATTTCTGGTGCTTCGATTCCGGAAGCACCTCCCACATGTGTTCAAAACAAAAATATTTCCTCCACATTAAAAAGACTGAAAACAATTTTTTGCAATTAGCATCATCAGAGCACTCAGCATATATAAATGGAAAGGGACTAGCCAAAATATGTATAACAAAAGACCATGAAATAAATCACTCTTTATGTTCCAGAATTGACAGCATATTTACTCTCAGTTGGAAAAATTACCGAAAAGGGATTTGGTGTGACTTTTACTTAAAGCAAAGCATTCATTAAAAATTATGAGGGTGATACTATCCTCATGGCAAATAAAATTAATGGGCTATATTATGTTATTGAAAATGATAATCCTGAGGCTTCAAATTAAACAAATTTTTCAACATGCAGACTTTAAAATATGCGCATCAAACAAAATCAATGGTGGGCCTAAACTTTAATCCCAATAAATCTTTTTCAGATTGTGAAATATGCATAAAAGGTAAAATGTCTAAATCAACATTTAAATCCAGCCAAGAAGTTAAAAATCTGGAATTACTAGAAATTGTCCATTCAGACGTAGTCGGACCTATGCGAACTTCATCAAATGCAGGGTGCCGCTACTTAGTAACTTTCATTGACGAAAAATGCCTATATACTAAGATATATTTTCTAAAAAAGAAAAATGAAGTCCTAAACTTCTTTAAACAATTTAAAGAAGAAGCTGAAAACCTAACTGGAAAAAAACATTAAATATCTCCAAAGTGATAATGGAATCGGAGAATAAACAAGTAAAGAATTTACAAAATATTTAATTGAAAATGAAATTCAAAGGAGACTGTCAGCTCCATACACTCCTCAACAGAACGGATTCAATGAGAGGAAGAATCGGACTATTTTGGACAAAGCCAGGTGCCTAATGTTGGAGGGAAACCTAACTCACTCTTTTTAGGCTGAGGCTGTGATTTGTTCCAATTATATCATAAATCGATCAATTAATAACAATAATCCATTTAAGATATGATTCAAAAGAAAACCATCTGTAAAATATTTTCAAATTTTTGGATCTAAAGCCTTTTTCTTAAATAAAAACATTAATAAATCTAAATTTGATTCAAGAGCAAAAGAGGGAATTTTCGTTGGATATTCTGAGATATCAAAAGCCTACCGCATATGAGATCCTGAAAAAAGAAAAGTTGTAATAACAAAGGATGTAAAAATTATAAATAAACCATCTCAAAATGTTATACAAGAAAACTCTATTGAAGATCTATTTCTAGATGTAAAATTTACTAAACAAAAATTAGAAAGAGCAATTGAAATCAACATACAACCAGAAAATTCTCCAATTACTCTCCAGCAAGACTTCAACAACATAACTCAAGAAGAAGAACACTTATTCGATGAGGCAATTGAAATTGAAACTGATCCAGACACTAATTTGGAACTAGATCATGAATCAGATCAATCACGGACTACGACACTAAGAGATTGAAACAAAATAGAGCCACCAAAATGGACGTTGGACTATGAATGTGAAAGTTCATAATTTTCTGAAGAAGAAGCTCTAAATGGTCCTGCTGCACTTTCATGGCGAAAAGCATTCAAATAAGAAATCGAAGCTCATCTTAAAAACCAAACATGGAAAGTAGTTAACAAAAATAATAACAGCAACGTCATTGACTCCAAAATTTCCGCCCCCGCGGAGGGATGGTATATAAAGATTTATTTATCATCCTGAAGACAGCAATGCTGGAAGGGGGCTATAGTAAATATGTGACCGAAAGTGATATATTATGGTATTAATATACTATATATGTATATCACATAATGGTGGTGCATGAACAAAATGAAGGGGTGCATATATTTATATATGCACAAAATGATGAAAAGATGGTGGATGAGTACTGAAGAAATAGAGAGTGTAAAAATGTCAGCAGGTTATAAGATTGCTGTCCACTGCTCACTGAGCGGGGTACAGACCTGAAGTACTCTAATAAAAAAAGTGGGTACCACGGGAACCGAGTTGCCCGACAGAACGAAGTTCAAACATGAAACAGATCTTTCAGGTCTTGGCGTTGAAGCTGCATTTTGAAAGCATAATATTTGTCTATATGCTAATGCAAGTGGAGTCGAACCTGTTGTTCTGTGGAGTGAATGAATTAGTTCTGTGCTCGGTTATTGGAGAGGTTGCTTAGGCATTCACGTGGTGGCTGTGGTTGACACCCATATCGCGGGTACGATCTACGGATCGCGGAAGGGAGATAACTGGCAAAAGTAGCAATACTTTGGACTTATCTCGGGCGATGTCACTGCTTGTGACATCAGAGGTTTAAGGTAGGCCTCGCCATTAGCAGTTGGGGTAATCAGCTTATAAATGATTACTAACTGCTAAACAATTCAGTTAATTGGTTAGTACTCTCAGTTATTGTTGCGCTGATTGAGCGTATCGTATCTCAATCCCAATGGTCGTGGGCGACCGGTGTTATTTTGTCTTACGACGCGATATAGCACCACTAAATACATAGAGACTTCTGACTCCAAAATTATATTTAAAATAAAATATAAACCAACGGGAGAAATTGAAAGACGAAAAGCCCGACTAGCGGCACGCGGATTTGCTCAGCGCCCTGGGATAGATATTGGTGAGACATATGCCTCAGTCACAAAATTGAGGTCAATTAGACTACTTTTGGCATTGTCCGTTGAAGAAGAACTCAATATTAACCAGCTTGATGTATCTACCGCATTTTTAAATTTGTCCCCTTTTAACGTGATCCTTGACAAAATGAAATCTTGTATCGATGTGCTTCGTTCGATTGCTGAACTTTTCTTCTCTGATGATTTTTATACAGCTTTGATTGTCCTCGTATATTAATGTTGGATTCCTCATTGCCGCGTGTATGTCTTCCAGTAATCTCCGCAACCAGATCGTTTCTTGTCAAGTGTCTGACAAAGCGATGAATTCTGCCTCTGTTGAAGAGAGTGAAACACAAGTTTGTTTCCTGCCGACCAACTGCTGACTCCTCCATTCAAGAAGAAAACGTAGCCGCTGTTAGACCTCCTGGTTTCCTTGTCTTCTGCCCAATTGGCGTCTGAATAACCAAGCAACTCCTCCCCGTCGACTCCACCGGTGTCACTGAGTTTAAGTTTCAGTTCCGATGTTCCCTTGAGGTACCTAACGACTCTTTTGAGCTGTTCCCAATCTTCTTGACTTGGACTTGAAGTCTTTTGAGCTAAAATATTAACACTTGCCCTTATGTCTGGCCTCGTGTTGATGGAAATATACAAAAGACATCCGAGTAACTTCTGATAATCCCCGTTGCTGACCAGTTTTTGTGATGTTTCTGAGGGCGATTTATAATATCCTATTTCCATCGGAGTTTTCGCCTCTTTTGCCTCCTCGAGTCCAAACATCTTCGTGACTTGATCAATGTATTCTGATTGGCGCAATTCGTAGTTTCCCTGTTCGTCGCTGGTAACCTCAATTCCAAGGTAATGTTTTATTTCTCCAAGATCCATGATCTCGAATTTTGTGGCAAGGAGTTTTCTTATTGCTTGAACTTGGTCCCTCGTTTTGCAAACAACCAAAATATCATCCACGTAAATCAAAACGTAGCACCAGTCTTTTCCAACTTCTTCGTGTACAGGCATGGATCTGCCTTTCCCTGCATGAATCCTCCATCGATCAAGGCTACGTTCCCCTTTTCGTAGCAAGTACTCGCTGCTTGTTTAAGTCCATAAATGCTTTTCTTCAATAAACAGACTTTTCCCTGATCCTCAAAGTTGAATCCTGGCGGTTGTTTCATGTAAATGACCTCCTCCAGCGACCCATTGAGAAACGCAGTTTTTGCATCAAGATGACGAACCTTCATTTTTCGTCTTCCTGCAACTGATAACAGAGTTCTAAACGTCGATTGACGACCAACTGGAGCGAAAACTTCGTTAAAGTCCACTCCGAATTTCTGTGAAAAACCCCGAGCCACTAGTCTGGCCTTATATCGCCGTACTAATGCTTTTTCATCCTTTTTGACCTTGAATACCCATTTACATCCAATTGCTTCTCTTTTCTCAGGTAGATCTGTCAGTTCCCACGTCCTGTTCTTCTTGAGTGACTACAACTCCTCCTGCATGGCGATTATCCATTTATTTCTGTCTTTGCTTGACATGGCTTCCTCATAATCTTTGGGCTCCTTAATCGCCAAGTTCATTTCTTCAATCAATCTTTGTGGAGGTTTTCCTTTCGTAGACCTAGAAGAGATCCTTTGAGGAATCTGTACCTGCTCAATTTGAACGTCCTCTTCCTCTATTTTCTCTTCTTCTATTTCATTGTCTGGAATGTTCTCATCCTCTGGTTCCCCTTTCTCCTCCTGAGTCCCTTTTTCTTCTGTAATTGGAAATCAATTTCGAATTCTGTGAATAATCCGACCTCTCCTGGAAATGTCACATCGCGACTAATTTCCACCTTCCGTGTTACTGGATTGTAGCATCGAAATGCCTTTGACCGATTGCCGTATCCAAGAAAAACCATTTCCATTCCCGTATGATCTAGTTTTCTTCTCTTTTCTTTTGGAATGTGTACAAAGCATTTGCTTCCAAAATAATGCATGTTTTCGAATAAAACTTTGCCTCCGCTCCACTGCTCGTATGGAATTTCTCCTGTTGACCTCGTGTTAACTCGATTGTGGATAAAAACTGCTGTTGATACTGCTTCTCCCCAAAAAGAATTTGGAAGTCCAGAATCGATCAACATACAACGTGCCATTTCCATGATTGAGCGATTTTTTCTCTCTGCAACTCCATTTTGTTCAGGTGAATACGACGCTGTCAGTTGTGCTGTGATTCCCTCTGCGTTGAGATACTCCTTGAACCGGTTTCCGGTGTATTCTCCTCCTCGATCCGAACGTAGGATTTTTGGCTTTTTTCCAAACATGGTTTTTGTCATTTCAACAAATTCCCTGAATGACTCCTCAACTTCACTCTTATGAGCCAACAGTTTCACAACTGTGAAACGAGTAAAATCATCCGTGAATGTGACGATGTAACGTTTACCACCCATTGTTTCTGTTTGCATAGGTCCGCAAACATCCGTATGAACAAGATCCAAAACAGCTTTTCTCCTATTCGAAGGTTCCTTAGGAAAAGGTTTTCTCGTCATTTTTCCTTTGGTACATGTTTCGCAGAGCTTCCTGATGCCGCATTCCTTAATCCTGATTCCGCCAACAACATCTTTCTGATTGCTGCGGGATGACCCAAACGCCTGTGCCAACTGTGAATGCAATTTTCATTATGCTCCAAACTCATAATATTGACTCTCTCTGGTGTACGCAACTGGTATAAATTATTTCTGCGATCGACCACAGCAACATAATCATTATTTTTATCAATTTCACAATGGTTGTCTTTAAATATTATTTCAAACCCATTTTCTGCCAGTTTTCCTATTGACAAAACATTCCCAACCAGCTCTGATGCGTATAATACTTCCTTCGCTGTTGCTTCTTGGACTTTGCCAGCCCGATTTAGAAACTGTACTTTTCCGCTTCCAATGCCGATCACGTCGACTTTTTCGCCGTTTGCAACTCAATATTTGTCTTGTAAGTTTCATCCAGGGAATTGAAGAATTCTCTGCTGTTGGTAACGTGCCTTGTTGCACCTGAATCAAGCAACCAACCATCCCTGACCTTTCCGTTAACTGAAAAAACAAAATCATTATTGTCTGAATTGACTGAATTCACTTTATCTTTCGATCCTTGTGCTTGTTTCTTGGCCAGCCATTTCCTGTATTCAGCATAATCCCTTTTCATATGATTTGGCTTCTTGCAGAAAAACAATGCTCATATTCCGCTATCAATTTTTGCTGAACGAATGAAAACGTCAAATCCTGTTCGTCCCTAGCCTCTAGTGCAATTATAAGAGTATCGTAACACTTCGGTAAACTGCTCAACAACATAGCGACACACCAGGGCTCGGGTAACTCGTCATTACTTATGTCCTTGAGTTTTACAAACAAATTCCGCATCTCATTTATGTGATCTGGAACTCGACCATTTTCCTCCATTTTGAAAGTACAAATCATGCGCATCAAATGAACTTTATTGCTTAGTTTCGCCTTTTCATGGTAACTTTTCAAGTTATTCCATGCACCAAGCGCTGTATTTTCCTTACGTACGTGAACAATTTGATCATCTTCGATTGACAAACCTATCCAGGAAAATGCGCGTTCGTCTATCCGATCCCATTCCTTTTGGAGCAATACCCTGGCTGCCTTCTGCTCGTTCGTCGCTGTGTCAGCCAAATCTTCCGGACGGGGCTTATTTAGTGCTGACCACAATTCCTCCTTCTTGAGCAGCAATTCAATCCTGAATTTCCAGTTCATGTAATTGGCGTTATTCAGCTTTTCGAATTTTTCTTTATAATCTGTCATTTTGACCAAATTCGTTTAGGCGCCGCGAAAGTGAAGTTAACTTTCAGTTCAACTTTTTACGTCAAAGAATTTACTCTCTGCTCGTTATCTGGGCCCATAACCTAATGAAATAATCAAGCCAGATATACTTTTGGAACTGTATAGAATAAATTTAACTCTCAGACTTTAGTTTAAACCGTATATTTAACAAACTCATTTAGTATTACATTCGTATACATGGGACGAGCAGAGCAGACAGACAGAACAAACTGTGTGTAAGACAAATAAAAACTGTGTGTGAATATTTCGCGCATGACAAGTAAAACAAAATTCAAAAAAATTCAAACCCGACAAATATTTTAACGCTTATATCTATATATCAACGATAACGACAACACATCAGCTCAAAATCTGGCGAGGAACCCAATTGTCAGCTCTCGCTCCAAACATATCAATATGAAGGAGCACTTTTTCCGTGAAAAAGTGGAGGAGGGAGAGATCAATGTATTATATATACCGACAAGTAAGATGGAGGCTGATATACTAACAAAGGGACTTGCTGGACCTCACCACAACCTCTTAATAAGGGCTCTGGGTCTGGATACAGGAAATGTCAACTGAGGGCGACTGTTGGCAATACTGACAGTCGACACTTTTCCTGGTAACACTGCTCTTCTTTTATAACATGTTATAGTAAAAAAAGGCCACGCCATCTTACTTGTATTAATGTCGTCTTCATCTTTAAATACATTAATTTACTTTAAATTGTTGAGTTGCTTTCATTTAAACACAAAATAAACGATAAAAACTAAGTTTATTCAACATAACCAACGAACCCGCTAAGCCATCTATTTCCAGTTCAAGAACTAAAATACCCTACCGTAAATTGTTGGCGTAACTACTCATGCGAACTACTCATTTGTTCGAGGTGGTGTAGATGAGGACAGCTATAACTACTCGTGAGTAGCAAAAAATGGAATACAGCTATTTTATTTTATAACTGTTAAAATAAAACTTCTTCTGTTGTTGTGATTCATAGAAAAAAGGTGTTTTTTATTTTATCTCTGCCAACAGGTTATGGGCCCAGACCCATTTTGATAAATAATCGAATTTATAATTATTAAAATTAAACCAGATATTGGCAGAAATATTGGTTGATATTTAAGTTATTGATTTCAACAAAATTCAAATTGAAAAATTGCGTGGCTCTGAAAATTATCAAACATAAATAAAATCAGTATTGGGCGTGGAGAATTTGCTAAATTGTATCAAATTTGAAGATAAAGCTGTTGTTGAAACAATTTAAAAAATTTTAATTTAAAATCTAAATAAATTAAATAAGGCAATGCACCAAGTGATCCTAAGTATTGAAGCATCTTTGTATGTTCATGTCCAAAATTGTAATAGTGCTTATGAAATATGGCAAAAATTGATGAACGTGTTTGAAGATAGGAGTCTTGGTCGCCGCATTGGGTTGCTGAAAGAGTTAAAGTCAATAAATTTGGAATCTTGTGAAAATATGGAAGATTTTATTTCAAAAATTATTGGTACGGCTAATAAATTGAACGCGATTGAGTTCGAGGTAAACGATGAATTGGTTGGTTCCTTGTTACTAAAAGTTCCCCCCGATGAATATGAGCCAATTAATATGGGAATTGAAGCAAGCGGAACTAAATTATCATCGGATTCAATTGGATCGCGCCTATGTGAAATGGCCAAACCTCACTCGGGTAATTCCCAACAAGCATTTATTGGTGGGATAGGTCAACATTTAATTCGCACAAATCAGATAAAAATAAAATCAAATGCACGGAATGTGGAAAAATTGGGCACAAAAGGTCCAGATATTTTCGATTATTGAGGAAACTTAATGAAGAATCAAAAAATAATGACAAAGCATCAAATGCATTTACTGCAATTTTTCATGAAACACGGAACATTTATAGTGATGAAAAATTTGTGTTGTTTTTTAAGTCCTTGAGCCAAGTGGTATTTTTTGTTGATAGTGGTGTATCTCAACATATGGTTTCCAATAAAGAGTGGCTTCACAATATTCTTGATTCATCGGTAAAATATATCTACACGGCTGACAACAAAAAACTTAAAATTGAATGTGTAGGCGATATACAATAAATATTGAATTGAATGGAAAATTGGTTACTGTCTGTGACGTATTATATGTTCCGGAAATCGCAGCAAATCTTTTATCTATTTCACGAATTATTGAAATGGGTAATAGGGTTGAGATTAAAAAAGATGGTTGTTTTATTTTCAATAAATCTGGTGATTTTTTGGCGAAGGGTATTTTAAATAATGGTATTTATAAATTGATTGTTGAATTTCCAAATGCTTTTGTTATGCGTCCAAAACTTGATGACATTAAAGTCTGGCATAAGAGACTTGGGCACATTAATTACCAAAAATTGAACGCTATGAATAATTTTTGTGATGGTATGAATTTTAAGAAATCTATACCAAATGAGATTTGTGAAATTTGTGTTAAAGCAAAACAATGCAGACAACCATTTAATAGTACGGGTAAAAGAGCTCAATGTTTATTGGAGATTATCCATTCTGACTTATTTGGACCAATGGAAAATACATCCATTGGTGGATCAAAATATTTTCTAACTTTAATTGATGATTATTCAAGAAAAGTAACTGTTTATTTTATTAAAAATAAAAATGAAGTGGCTGAAAAATTTACGGCTTATAAAGCACTAGTAGAAAATCAATTAAAAAGAAATATAAAAATTCTCAGAACCGACAATGGAACAGAATATTTATATAAAAAACTTGAGAATTTTTTGGAAAAATCCGGAATCATACATCAATCAACTATTCCTTATACTCCAGAACAAAATGGTTTAGCAGAAAGAATGAACAGATCGCTTATTGAAAAGCCGAAATATTTATTATATGATGCTGTTCTCAATAAACCTTTTTGGGCGGAGGCAGTCAACACTGCAGCATATTAACTTAATCGTTCTACTTGTCTTTCAACTAATTGGACAGGTAATAAAGTCAATTTAAGTAATTGACTTTATTACCTGTCCAATTAGTTGAACGACAAGTAGAACGATTAAGTTATTTAAAGTAATTTAAATTTTTTGGGTTAAGGGCATTTATTCATATTCCAAAAGAATTACGAAAGAAATGATATTCTAAATCAAAAGAACTGGTATTTGTTGGTTATTGTGAATACACCAAGGGTTATCGTTTTATGGACAAAACAAATTGTAAAATCGTTAAGACACGAAATGTAATTTTTATTGAACCTGTAGAATTTATATTGGAAAACCCACTTGAAAAAGAAAATATGGATCAAGTGAGAGATGAGATTAATGTTCTACATTATATTGAAAATGACGATGTTTTAACTTCCAATAATGAGGACAAAGCAAATACAAGTGAAAAATATGAATTGAGAAGATCAGCTCGTGAATGAAAAGCAGTAATTGAATAACATCAATAAAGAGCCTTATACAATTCAAGATGTCTATAAAAGCGAAAATAGCGGGGATTGGAAGAGGGCCATGAAATCTGAATTAAATTCATTCGAAGAAAATAACACTTGGACGTTGGTTGAGTTACCAAAGGATCGAAAGGCAATTAAAATTAAATGGGCATTTAAAACCAAAGAGGAAAATGATCAGATGAAATTTAAGGCTAGGTTGGTGGTGAAGGGATACTCACAAATAGCTGAAATAGATTATGATGAAAGGTTTTCACGGATGACGGATCATCAGATATAGCTCCATTAGATGCTTGATAGCATTTGCGGCCAGACATCGGATGAATATCGACCAAATGGATGTTAATATACGTAATGCTTTCTTGCAAGCAGAAATTTATGTTTGTCAACCAGAGGGTTTTGCAGATGGTACTGAAAAGGTTTATTGTCTTAATAAATCAATGTTCGTGTATGGTTTAAAACAAAGTACCAGACAATGGAATTCAAAGCTGAATAAAGCTTTAACGGAATTTGGTTTAATACGTTCGAAAGTAGATCCATGTGTCTACATATTATCATTAGAAAATACAACAAAATTATTTGTCGCTGTTTATGTTGACGATTTGCTAATTTTCTGGAAAGACTTCAAAATCAGGGAGGAATTAAAGAAACTATTGTCTTCAATGTTTAGAATATAGGATTTTGGTGAAGCTAGAAATTGTGTTGGACTACGAATTACAAGAGATGAAAGTGGAAATTATTACATTGATCTATCTAAATATATAAATCAGATACTTGAAAAATTCGAAATGTTGAATTGTAATCCTTTAAGTATATCATCTGATCCAAATCAAAAATTAAGCATTGAAATGGCACCTTAAAATCGAGAAGAATTTAAGGAAAACAAAAACATTCCATATCAACAGGTGGTTGGTTCTTTACTTTATTTGGTTCAGGGGTCAAGACTGGATATTGCATTTGCAGTTGGAGATGTTAGTCGATTTAACTCATCATTTGGCAAACCACATTGGTTGGCAGTCAAGAGAATTTTGCGCTATTTAAAGGGTACTAGTGATTTTAAATTAATATTTTCTTCTTCTATTAAGGATGCTATGTTGGGGTACACTGATGCTAATAGGGCATCTGACTTAGATAAAAGAAGATCGTGTACTGGATATGTGCTTCTTTTACAAGGTGGTACGGTTTCTTGGTGCAGTAAGAGACAAGCAACAGTTGCATTGTCCAGCACAGAGGCTGAAAATATGTCTCTTTCTTCACCTATTCAAGAGGCAATGTGGCTCAAACGATTGGGCAATGAATTGGGGAATTTATTCGAAAGGTCACCAGTTATAGTGAAATGTGACAATAAAGTAAGTTTTTTTTTGGCTAAAAATGATGTATATTGGATACGAACCAAACACATTGATATACGCTATCGTTTTATTCGTGAATCAATTGAAGAAGGATCGGTTGTTGTGCATTATGTATCAACTGATCAAATGGTAGCTGATTGTTTGACTAAAGGTGTTCCATCAATCAAGCATAATTTTTGCACAAACGAAATGGGAATTGTGAACGGAAAATAAAATAATTATTTTAATTTTATTTATTTTATTAATTGTTAATTAATTACATTTATTTTCATTTTTGTATTAAATTTTATTTTTAATAATTTAATAAGTGAGGGTGTTGAAAATTGAATTATAATGTAAGCACACCTCTATAAAACTTGTTTACTTTAATTACTTACGTGTAAATCTGCCCTTATGAATTGTTATTTTATTTTATAAAATGTTCTTGTGATTCGTAGAAAAAAGGTGTTTTTTATTTTATCTCTGCCAACACATACTTACGTCTTAGCGATTTTTTTTTTATAATTTCATAATTTTTAGCAAGAAATTTAATACAAAAGAAAAAGTAGAATTGTAGAACGAAATGGATGAAATAAAGTCAACTTAAATTGTTAATGGACAACAAATAAAATTATTATTAAACACATGAATTCCCCGAGTTTTATTTTATAACTTATTGGACTCTTACAAAATATTTATATTTTGGTATATATCGCATTTCGAAGAAGTCAATCATGAAAATTTATATCTATGTATATATTTTTTGCTTTAATTATAAAAGCTTAAAAATTATACTAGTTTCTCTATGTGTATATATATTTATGTTACTATTATACTTTGCTGCAATGGATTTTATTTTGTTCGATTTCATAGTATAATGTTTTACAGTTGTAACACCTGGTAGTATTTTCTATTGTTTTTTTTCTTCTCAATAATATAATAGTAATATAAAAGCACTTTATTTTTATTGAATATTGTTGTATATTTCTAAATTCAGTTCTTTTAATGTAAAACTAATTAACGAAACTTTTAATTTTTCCATTTAAATGTATTGATTTTGTGCTAAATTTTTGGATTATCTTATTTTACATTAATTAGATTACATTTCCAATCAGTTCGGTTTTTAACATATTCCTTTGACAAAAGTAACTAAACATATACATATTATATATATATATATAAAAGCGCAAACTTAATTAACAAGCAAAAAAATAATTTTTATTTTCTATTTTTTCCACTCTATCATTTCTTTTCTCACACTTCATTTTTCTTGTACAAAAATATTGTAGTTTATTTAAATATAATTTTAAAATGCAATTTTTTTCTATACACATATGCCTCTGTTGTAAATAAAATTCTATATTAGTGCATATTGTATGTATGTAGATATTATCCAGTTTGAAGCGAAAATGTAACATTCTTATTGAGTTGGCGAAAATTCCGTCGGCACTAATATACGACAATGCATTTCCCTAATTAATGGAACCGTATATGCAACGCATTCATCCCAACCGGGTGAACGCCATGCTGCCTCTCTTGTTTCCTTTCGCTCTTGAAGCGATTTATAACCTACATAAAATGTATGCATAAAACTTACATTTTGATAATCATGTCTATATTATGAATTCAAAAAAAACTTACACACACTAATTTTTAAAAATTTATACTTACACCAAAGATGATGAACATTATAAAGACGACCTATTTGCGAAAAGAATCCGGCAAATGCTTCGTTATTGTTTTTTCTGTAATTAATTGCGCGAGCCCAATTATTTCCCCACTCAATCATCGTTCCTGGCTTAAGTCTATATGATCTAAAAAAATATAATCAAAAATATTATAACTTTTCCTTTCTATATTCTTTATCTTCGAAAATCATTATACAATATTTACATACCTCATTTCGTAGATATGTTTACCATCTCGTAATTGAATTTGTGGCCAATAACTAAATGCAAGCAAGTATTGAAGATGACGGGATCTAAGAAAATTTCCACGCTCACTCATTAATTGTAAATAATCCTTAAATTAAATAAATACAATCTAGTATAGAAACTTTTTTATTATTATTATTTTAATCAAATATTGTGAACTATTCAATTTTAAATTCGTTTATACCTGATCATTCCAGAGCTCATGTTTGGCTTGATCAATTTTCTCAAATCCGCCAGTATATTTCCATAGGTGAATACATTGATCAACATCACCCACTTGAACAGTCCATGATCCCATTAAATTACATGATATATTATCTTTTTTTGAATCAATCAGCTCTACAGTTTGTTTACTAAAAACGAATTGATAAATAAATTAGTCATTTTATTTACTTATAAAATATCACAATAAAACTACTTACTAATTTGCTAAATATTTCTTGATTGAATCTGGTCTAACATTGTGCGTATGGAGTGCATATATTATTTCCTTGTCACTCAACATTCGACTGTGTGGCTCCTTTGTTGGTTCAATTTTTCTTACCAACAATTTACTTAACCAGGATTCCGATCCATCACGATTTAATGTTGATGTTGTTGAGATTCCACTAAAAAAAATTTATTATTTATTAAAATATTTTTTTCTTTACAAATTCGATCATTTTATAAATAGTTATATTAAATATAGCAAAGCTTATTTATATATTTATTGAAATGAGTATATTCAATTTATTTGAACTTTTTCTTTCTCCCTCAATTGAGTTATACAATTTTTACTGGACAGGTTCAATGGACTTAAAGAAAATCAATTATTTCATATTATTTAAAAGTTAATTTACAACTGAATATCAATATATTTTGTTATCATACATAAAATAATTTATTTATAATATAAGAAATATATTTACCGTGATGACAATTGTGAAATATTTAAAATTGGTGAAAATCTTATAATTTTTGTTAGATTTGTCATTGTGAACGCGTTTATTCGACTTGAAAATAGTGAAACCATAAACAACAATAAATAAATAATCAGTGATATCTAATAAGCACACAAAAAAAAACAAGTTACGATTTTATTACAATTTTCGCAAATTCAATAATTTCTAGTTTTCGGGACCGGAAAAATTTCATAAGCGTTTTGGTTAATATCCTACTATTTATGTATATATAGAAATGTAAATATATCAAATTAATAAATGTATATGCATATATGTTCAAATATTATACATGAAATTTTTCCCTTTTTTATTACTTTATATATAGAAGAGAAATAGTTTTTAAACTCTCCCGAGCAGAGCGATTATTATATCAAATGATATTTACATCGGTATACATGCATATGTACATAAATTAATTTTTGCAACAAATATATTTTTGTTTGTTTTATTAAAATGCATCGATACGATAATCACCGCTTTTGACTAAATAAAACCTTTTAACAAACAATTATGAACTAATTTTATAATATACAAATAATATATACAAGGCGCAATTGACTGGAAACGGCTTAAATATTCTAATTCTGATTATGAATTTTTCTCGTTTCGTTTTTCACACAAATCGACCATTTAACACACGCAAAAATAATGACACACACGTACTATACGTACAATAAACCACTTGCGTTGTTCGGCTGTTCGCCTACACTACAATTCAATTGCTGATAATACCTTGCTGTCACTTATCATCAGAGGCCGCATAGGACAGGACAAGTCGTGCATGTAGAAAAATCCGTACACAACCTTAAAAACATTCGAACTTGATATACTGTCCTGTTCCAGCTCCGTTATGATATACATAATTGAATGAAAGAGATAGTATTATACAATCAAAAACAGCTGATTTATATAAAAATTCATCTTAAACAAAATTTATTTTCTCTCATTTTAAATTGTGATGAAATTTCTATTTTCCCATAATCTGACAATATTTAAAAATAAAGAAAATATTTCCCTCGTAGTCTATATATAAATTATTACATATTAATATTGTTAGTAAAAAAATATATAAATACAAAAACAAATACAGAAAATCAAATGAGAGAATATTTAAATAAATTCAAAATAGATTCACTTTTTCGTACATTTTATATGTGTGCATGCATATGAAGAGTATATTTATGCTTAATTATTATATTTTATTAATGGTTTTTAAAGATTCCAAAAGAAAAAAAATACTAGAAGAACAAAGTGTTACAATTATTTTTTATATTTGAGAAGAAATTATTCTAAAAAATCCCATAGATCATATATAAGTACAGTGTACAACAAAAATATTATTTAATCTAATATTTTCTAAATATTCCACTGTATGTACACTCCAGGCCAAAAGTTGGCACTCACCTTGTTAACAAAATATTCCCTCTAGAAATCTCATTAAACTCTTCATAAAATCATAAACTACTACTATTATCTTCAGATGTATAATATAATATATAGTAAATTAGAATAAATAAAAGTTTGAATATTCAATAGAATAAAAGAATCATTTCTATTTATGTCTGGTTTTTTACTATACATGTCAAGTGTGACAAACTGACAAGGTCCCGCCCGCCCTGGTTTGTAGCCAGTGAAAAGAAAAGTTTAATTTTTATGTTGCTGATTTGGGAAGTTCAAAAATACCTCTTTCTTTCTGTGCCTAAACATTATCCTATATAAATATAAAAGGATTAATTTGATCCATTTTTATTAATATTTATCTAAAGTTGGAGCTATTAAAATCTATTTAAATGAAAATTAAAAAATACAAAACAAATTCGTTAAATTAATGTTAAATTGTTCTCTACTATTGTTATTTTATTTAACGAAGGTTAATCGACGTTTTTTATAGTGGTTAAGTTTAAAATATCAAAGAGTTGCGTTCATAGAACTACAACGTTTTAATTAGATTGGAAGTCATGGTAGATTAGCATAGTCTCTAAAATTACTAGTTTAAGCAAAGATTGCTTAATTTGCACAAGTTAAAAGAATCAGAGACTTGAAGCTCTTCAAATTTGGTGCGAATTAAATAAAAGCATAGCCAAACCAGTGTCTCTAACATATAAAAAACACAAATATTACTTATAATTGTTTCCGTACCGCTGTACGATTGAATATACCATTAGCCCACAAATAAAAATAAAAATAGATTAGGCTTTAAATTCTATTAAAACAGGACTCCTGGGGACTTTAAAAATGTACTCTGGACGAATGAGTAAAAGTTCCAGATCTCTGGGTCTAAAAGAAGAATTAACGTGCGTCGCAGTGCTGGAGAAAAATGCTTCCGGAAACTTTGATTCAAACCGTGAAGCTAATGTAGTGGCTCGATTTAGATACTGGGTATAAATTTATGAAGAGAGTTAGAGACTTGGTACGAATTTATGTAGAGACTATTTACAAAATTAGAAAAACAAGAAGGCATTTTGGAAAATATGACATGGCTGCCGCCTTAGATTATAGAAGAACTGGATAGGGGTCTACACAAAAATTCTGTCTAAATTTTGCTAGCAATACATTCGTAGAACGCACGCACACGTAGAATACAAGAAACGGCGTAAATCAGTCGGGGCCAGTTTTAAACTTTGGGCGTTTAAAACCATTCTGATAGGTGATGTCATTTAAGCGTAAATAAATAGATTTTTTTAATATTTCGGGTTTTGTTGTTCGATAGAATTAGTTTTGGAAATTTTCAATAAAATATAGTATTCTATTTTAAAATATTAATTATTTTCATTTTATTTATTTCACTATATTTAGGTGACCATTCGTACTGGTTTTACCAGTACGGTACTGGTTTTTTTTTGCCATTGGACCTGGTCAGTTGTAAAATAAAACCAGTACAGATTTACCCAGGTCCCTAAAACTTATTGACACCTGTCCAAATTAAACTAACCTCAAATAGAAAACAAATTTCAAAATTTTGTCAAAATACGAGTGTACTTTTAAGTTAAAAGTTAAAATTTAACGTAACAAAACTAATCGATTGTTTTGGGGGCAATTATGCCACCAAAACGACGTACGTGCGTCTTCAATGACGAGTTGAAATCAAAATATACATTCATAAAAATATAACGTGATTGCAATAGTGAGGTGGAATGTTTAAAATGCAGAATTGTATTTTCTATTTCGAATATTGGAAAAACTGATATTGATAACCACCTAAAAACGGTCAAACATAAACGGGCCGTGTCCGCAAGAATTTCAATTACGAGTGTAACATCATATTTTAAGAAAATACAATTTGAAGATGCTGAAAAGAAATTGGCTATAGTCGAAGGTTTATGGGCGTACCACACAGTCATGCACAACGTGCAAAATAATTAGAACATGTTACGATACTAAATATACATGTTCGAAAACAAAATGTGAGGCAATAGTTACCGATGTATTGGCACCGTATGCAAAACAGTTATTGGAAGAGAATCTAAATTCTGCAAATCTCGTTTCTATTTATACGGATGCAACAAACCATAAGGATATAAAGCTAATTCCAATAATAATAAGATATTTTTCGTATCAAACAGGAATACAAGTTAAAATTTTAGAAATGACAAATTTACCAGGCGAAACATCAGATATAGTTACTAATTATATTTTGGAAGTTTTAAAACAGCATCATTTGGATACCAAGGTACTAGGATTCTGTGCTGACAACACCAGTACAAATTTTGGAGGAAAGCGCAGAAATTGGGAGAATAACATTTTCACCAAGCAGAAATCGAATTTGGATGGAAGAGAGCTTGGGGGAATTGGTTGTACCGCTCATATTTTGAACAACGCCATGCAAACTGCAGCTGACTGTCTTCCAATTGATACGCAAACTTTCATAACTAAGATTTGTTTATTCTTTCATATATACACAGTGCGCGTTACTGAATTAAAAGAGTTTTGGGAATTCGTTGACATTGAATATAAGAAACTCTTGGGATATAGCGCCACACGTTGGTTGGCGTTACGGCCCGCGATTGAACGTGTCATTCAAATATATCTGGCATTGAAATCTTATTTTGCTTCAAATGAAAATAGCCCCACAATTATCATAAACTATTTCGAAAATCCAGAGACAGAGTCTTGGCTTTATTTTGTGCATAATGTGTAATCAATTTTTTACAACACTATTTTGAAGGACAGCGGATATCTCCTATTGAAACTAGCTATATTTATAACGACTTAAAAACAAAATTAGTTGAAAGAAAAGCTAGCGTTATCTTAGCATTACAAGTTCGACAAAATTTGAAGCATCTTGAGGAGGAAGGCATTTTAAATTCTGCTATTTTCAAAGAAAAAGTGGTGAAATTTTATGATACGTGTATTCAATATCTAGATGAATGGGGAGGGCCTATTAAGGATGCCGAAAAATTCAATTGGATTATGTTAAACACTCAACCAACTCATGAAAATGTTCAAGTATGCAGTAATTATATTCTCCAAAATTTTTCTAGAATACATTTAGTAAAAGGAGACCTGTTTGATGAAACCTGTTTCGTAATCAAATATGCTACTGACGAAAAAATATCTCACTGGAGACAAAATAATGTATCAGTATCGAACAGATGGATCGAGATATTCAAAGCTTTGAAAGAAAATGATGTTGCCGTCATAAATATTGGCATATTAGTAGAATATTGTACTAATGCACCTGCCGAACATGTTTTTACTTTGATGAACTATATGTGCTCCAGTGAAAAAACTCAATTAAATGTTGAAACTTTGAAATGTTTTGTAATTACTAAATACAATTTCAATCAAACTTGTATCGAATTTTATGAAAACATCCAGGGAAATGGTGTATTGTTAAAATCGATTCACTCGTCACAAAAATATAAGAAAATTAAAATTTTAGAATAAATACCTAATAGTCTGGAATATTTTTTTATTAAAATTATTTTTTACTGTAATATGCATGCGAAATAATAAATAACACATTTATTTATTATTTAATTATTAGATTTATTCAATGCTTATTAATATTACGTATTACTTTATACATGGTTGAAGCTCAACTAACTTCAAATGTCAGCTGTCACATGCAGCAATGTTGCCTTTTGATGGCCATGTTATTTTTTTGATGACATTCCTTTAATGTCACATTACATTTACAACTATATAATACTTTTTTATTTCTCAAATTCCTTGCACGATAACTGTGAAAAAACGTTATACATATGTAAATGTTTAATATATCTTTTTTCTTTAAAAAATCGTTATCGTTTTCAAGTTGTTCCAAAACAAAATCAGCAAATTCACGACGTTTACGGTGGTGCAATGGCTTCAGTTCTTGAGTGATAACAATTTTATATGGATACAAGCCCAAATCCTTTCTCAAAATCCGAAACGTCACTTAGAAATCGTATCACTCTTATTGGAAAACCCTATACTTTTTTTTTTAATACAATGAAAACAGCAATGAAAAACAGACTGAAAAATATAGCAATTTGGGAGTTTAAAATAAATGATTGCGTTAATATGAATAAAATAAATTCTCAGTTGTAAGCACATTTCCATTCCGTAGATACGCAAAAGATAAGAAAATTTTCTTACACACTTTTTACGTACGCCGGCACTGAACTATTATCTAGTAAACATTGAACTGTCAACATCACATTTGCTTACATTGATTGAATGACGAACTTTCCACTCTTTAACCATTTTTTGGACAAAATAAATTATTAAAAGCCTTTTAAACATATTATAAAGTAAATTTTTGTTAATTTCTCTAGTAAAAATAAATATGTCAACTTATCGAAAGAAAGAAATTCCCGGCTTCCTCATTCCGTTGAATTACCAGCAACCCTTTATAAAACATTTGCATTTTCTGAAATAAAAACTTCCTATTAAATGTTATCAACAATATAACTATTTATATAAATACTTACTTTTTCGTAAAAACCTCAAAAAACATAAAAACTACACTTTCCGATAAGTGCCAAAATAACAACTTGAAAAACAATAAAAGTATGCAAGCATTTCGGTATGCTACCACTTTTATGGAGAATGGCGTGTTTAAAAACTCTCCAAAAGTCTACAACATTCAGGCGCTTGATATTTATAAAATAAATAATAACCCTAAAATACAATTCCTCTTCATATCAAAAGATTGTACGAAAAATAAAAATTGCCTGTCGTGTTTAAATTGTATTTTTGTTTGGAATAAGTGAATTAAAATGAATATAAGTTATACTTTTGGAATTTAATAAATTTCTATTACGGAAACTAGATGTCAGTGGGTATCATGTGCACGGAAAAAAATCTACACAAAAGTATGCACGCGTTACGATTTCTCGCCGCTTTTGCAATAATTAAGCCAGAAAATTTCATATACATATATATACGAAAATATGACATACAGGCCTATCCAGGTATGCTTTAATCTAAGGCTGCCGCAATGACCCGATTTCAACTCCATAAAAGTTCTTAGGGATGAACTACACAGATGAATGCCATCCTCGAAGAAAGACTATACCAGAACAATATTTCAAACGATATTTTGATCAAACGATTGCCTTGAAGTGTATTTTTTTCTATACTTAAGATCGAAATTAATATAATTTGAAAAAAAATCAATATATTTTTTGCTTTATCATTTTCCCTCCAAAAAAAAATGGTCGCATTACTTTTGGTCTTTCAAAATTAAAAGTATAGTATTGTTAAATTTTAAATAAAAAGAACTAAATAAAAACCTCTCGAATAAATAATATATTATGTATCCATAGGATTGGAATTATAATTTTTTTTCCATTTATTGTGGCACAAATATAGCTAAAATGAGTTTTTCCGGAAATTTATTATAATATACGAGTTTTATTAATTACCAAATTTTCCCAAATATTTATTATTTATATTCATTACCATTGATGCTGAACTGAAAATGTGTAATATTACCATTAATTCGTAGTTGAAAATATATAAAGTTATAATTAAAAAAAGAAAAACTAAAATAATGTGGCATAAAAATATAATTAAGCATATAAGAGAGAAATTTCAAAAATAGTGGCAATAAGAAGCTATGAATTTAGAAACGTCGAGACGAGAGTTGCCTTCGTACAGTGATAAATCAATTTATTGTGCATTATTTGCGATTCAGTATTGTGCATGCCGGTATAACATTTGGACGATTAAGTATTAAAAGAATTTGGTTAAAATGGCTTCAATAAGTTTATTAAATCCTAAAGCAGAATTTGCAAAAGCAGCGGAAGCCCTTGCATTAAATATATCTGCCGCGAAGGGTTTACAGGATGTAATGCGAACAAATTTGGGACCAAGAGGAACTTTAAAAATGTAAGTTTAATGTCGTGTTATTTTTCTGGAAGTATCTAAATAATAGTGACAGTTTAGTAATTCTTTCGTGTAAAAGATTCTAACATATTAACTTAGATATTTACATTGTAAGAATAATTATATATTAAATTATTATGTTAACTAATCGAATCATTTGAAATTTGAGCTACTTTATTATAATGCTTGTAAGGTTCAAATGTGCAGTAATTAGGAAGAATTATTTTTTAAAGTGTAATTTTATTTTCGAACATATAGTTGATTATAAAAAATATAATGATTTCAATTGAAATTGATGATAAATTCTTGAAATGAGACCAGATGGATCGATTGCTTGTTATTAGATGCCATGTGCATTTTAAGGTTAGATTATTCACTCATCAATGACTCATGTGTTCGTGTTAGTTGCAAAGTATTGAATATCGTATATGTTAAAGGGTTGGATAAAAAACTGGTGTACTACAGAAATAATTCAAATTTAATTTGCCAGAATTAAATATGTTATATCGTCGCTCAAGTTGAGAAAATAAAGAAATATTTTCATACAATTTATCGACACACTGAAATGGTAAAGTTCCAAATGAAATTAACACCTGACAAATCTGCTCATCTCTTTAATTAGCAAGCTTTTGTTTTAAATCATGTTTTTAATTTTTAATTAAAATTATCATATGGCCTAATTGAGTATAGCATAATTATAATGAATTTTAAAGGAATGCTTTAGTACTTTTGCACAATACCATATGGCATTAGCATGCATATACGAATGGGAAAATCTTGAACAGGATATGATACATTTTCATATAAGATTCTAAATATGAATATGTATATAATTAAAAATCTTTTGCTATGAAAAATCTTCCATAAATAATAATGTTATCCCTTTGTTTGTGTGTTTGTATTGTTGTAACTGATATAGGCATAAAATGCCATTTTAATAAAGAAACATTTGTAAAAAAACGTATTTTAAGGAATAGTGGTTAGATATTTTTGCTGTTAGATTTCAGTAGCTAATTAAATGTATATGACGTTGCCACAATATGAATTTAGTGCTCTAAGGAGATAATAAGTAGATATAAAGATCAATATCTTATATAGTTTAAGACTGATTTCTTTGTGACTAATCAAATAATGAATCATTTATTTACGTCAATAGGTTAGTGTCTGGTGCCGGTGATATTAAAATTACAAAAGATGGCAACGTATTACTTCATGAAATGCAAATACAACATCCAACAGCTTCTATGATTGCACGTGCAACAACTGCACAAGACGACATGACCGGAGACGGCACTACATCAACGGTACTCTTGATCGGTGAATTGCTCAAACAAGCCGATATTTATATCAGTGAAGGTCTACATCCTAGAGTAGTTACTGAAGGTATGGATAAGGCCCGTGCAAAAGCTGTTGAAGTTCTCGAACAGATGAAAATCAAACAATATTTGGATGAGAAGAAGGTTGAAGAGTCATCCATTTTTAATAAGTGTTTGCTAGAAACAGCGAAAACGAGCTTACGCACTAAATTACATCATGAATTAGCGGATCATTTTGCTGGCATTTGTGTAGATGCTGTTCAATGTACACGAAAAGTTTCTAATCAAATGGATCTTCATATGATCGAATTGATGGAAATGCAACATAAAACGGCTATGGATTCATGTCTTGTAAAAGGAATCGTATTGGATCATGGGTCCAGGCATCCAGATATGCCGAAGCGTTTATCGAACGCATACATTTTAACATGTAATGTTTCGCTTGAATATGAAAAGTCAGAAGTCAACTCAGGATTTTTCTATAAAACAGCTGCAGAGCGGGAAAAGTTTGTACAAGCTGAGCGTGAATTTATTGAGCAACGCTGCAAGAAAATTATTGAATTGAAAAGAAAATTATGTATTGATGATAAATCGTTCGTTGTAATCAATCAAAAGGGAATTGATCCAATGTGTTTGGATATGCTTTCTAAAGAAGGAATTATGGCTTTGCGTCGAGCGAAACGTCGTAATATGGAACGTCTCGCATTGGCATGTGGAGGTGTAGCTGTTAACTCTTTTGATGATCTTAACGAATCTCAATTAGGGTATGTTATAACTTAGCGGCAGCTTTTTCAAGCTAATATTATTGTATTTGTGAATTTTTAACTTTTATTTTGCAGATATGCTGGTTCCGTTTATGAACACGTACTTGGTGAAACAAAGTATACATTTGTAGAGGAGTGTGAGAATCCACGTTCGGTAACCGTTCTTGTTAAGGGACCTAACAAGCATACAATTCTTCAAATTAAGGACGCCGTTCGCGATGGTCTACGTGCGGTGAAGAATGCCCTTGAAGATGAATGTGTCGTTCCTGGCGCTGGCGCATTTGAAATACGTGCATACAATGAATTAATGAAACTGAAGAATTCCGAAACCGGAAAACTTCGATTGGGCATTCAAGTATTTGCGGATGCACTACTTATTATACCGAAAACATTAGCTGCTAATAGCGGTCATGATGTTCAAGGCGTCATCGTTGAACTTATCAAAGAAGATTCAAATAGTGCTGAACCAATATGTATAGATATAACCACCGGAAATGCAATGAATGCGAAGGATTTGGAAGTTTATGATAATTTCATTGTTAAAAAGCAAATTTTAAATTCTTGTTCCATAATCGCATCTAATCTTTTGTTAGTAGATGAAATAATGCGAGCTGGAATGACGAGTTTAAAGGGATAAAATTACCGCTAAGGATAACATTTATATTGTTTTAACGGTCATGTTACGTGATCGATAATTGTTGGAAATCACAGTAAATCCGTGAATAATAATTTACTAATCTACATTCAAAATGCACTCATGTTTATTTACAATAATACAATTAAATAAAATTTCGATAAAATAAAAAAAAGATGGTTCGAAATTCACAGTAAAAATAATATATTTGAATAAAATTTCCATAAAATAAAAGAAATGTGGCCTTTTTTTATTTCTAATAGTAAGTTAAGGTGGATTTTATGTTCCTTGTAGCCTAGGTGGATTTTATGTTCCTTGTAGCCTAGGTGGATTTTATGTTCCTTGTAATTAATACAATTTCTTCTTGAAGTATTTCTGAAAACTTATTAACAAGATGGAAACAAATAATACACAGTTGAAATAACATTCTTGAAAAATATTAAGAAATAAAATAACGATTAAAAGGTTCTGCTCAGTATACCATTTGAAATTCAAATTTTGTAGTTTTCAATTCAGAATTTGCTTCAGAATAGAAATCTAAACAATTACTTTTTGATTACACACATAATTTTATATAAATAGATATAGTGAGACTGAAAATATTGTTTTTCTATCATAAGGATTAAAGTATCTCAGCTTACCATCCTCTAAAATCTGACGAAGTTGAAATATAATTAAGTGGGAGAAAAAAACCAATTATATTCAAGGTTACATTTACATTTATTTTTATTTATTTCATATATGTATGTATATATATAATTCACATCTTACATAAGAAATTACAATTCTACGATTTTCCTTTAAAAGAAAAAAACATATTTATTTTTTCATATCGTAATAGTTATGATATTATATCGTCATAAATAATAAACAATTAAAATAAATACGAATGACTGAAACTGCATTGGATGCATTTGGAAAAAGATAACTATAAAAAAAGTAACGACGAAGAAAACTTAACATACTTATACAATAGAACAAAAATAGAGTATACATTTTATAATCTTATTTTACAGAGATTGTTTGTTATTACCTTGTTTTTTTTCTAAAATATTTTTTAATATTTTTTGTTTAGTATTCATAATTAAAAATTGTAGTTTTTAATATTTATACATGTACCTGCCGTAATTAATAATCATAAGTAGTTTTTGTATTATTTTTTTCTTCAGATATAAAATGTGTTTAAAATATTTCCATTGATTGATTTTTATCGAAATATAAATTACTCGTATATATGTTTATATAATAGTTTTTGGCTTTCTTTCGTAAGGAAAGTTAACATCGGTTAAAAAATATAATAACTGACTAGCTATGCATACCAATCATAAAATTACTATAAGTTTTTTTTCATCGTTTTTTTTTCCCGCTCTCTTTGTTTCTTTCATTATAAAACAAATGAATATAGTTAAGATGTTAGTGGAATAAAATATAGGAAAAAAGTAATATTAAATACAATGTATTTAATGAAATCGTTGAATAATGGATGGCATTATTCCTCTGAGCAAAATTTTAATTACTTTTTCAATTTGGCAGCTTCATCCATCTTTCGTTGCTCTTCACGTTCTCGGACATCAATTACCGATAAATCCTTGCATGCGACATACGCATGAATGCACGAAATCAACGATTTTATAATGGCAAATGGACAGCAGAAAATTGCAGCTGCTTTGAACAGAGACATTCCAAGGACTGTAAATAAATATAAAAATATTTCAATATTTGTCAAAAAAAACCATAAAGTATATGGTAAAGGGAGAATGTATTCTTTTTTCTTTTTTTCAACCAAGATTATTTCAAATAATATTAACCGTGAAAAAAAATATATTCTATGCTAAAATTAAGTTTATTCAATTGTTCACTTAATTTTCGATTAAATTATTGATTAAGAATTTATGCAGCCCTCCAATTTGGAAGATTATTATTTTTGCTAATACAACCAAATGTTGCCCGGTGTTGGAATTTTGCACAAATTCGTATTCAATAATAAAATAAATTAATGACCAAAATAAATACTTACATGTTGGTCCTTGAGTGAAATACAAAAGATAAAGGCAAGCATAAAAGACTTCATTTGTCATGCACATAAATGTAAGGACATTCTTCTGATAGTAAATTCGCATGACGATATTCTCATTGATATCAAAAGCTTTGTGTGATGTTTTACCAACCATAACGCTCCTGTAAAGTTATAATAAATTGCAAATTAAATCAAATCATAGCCTTTCTTTACAAAAATATGTAATTGATTTGTTGATATATACAATTGCTATACAACGTTGGCCATTAAATTATTACCACCTGTTTGCTCAAGTAACTTCGCTAATTCAAAATTTCAACAATAAAATAAATCTAATATTCAAAATATCCTTTTTCTCGTCTTGAATTGTTCTTCCTGTTACGAATTGTAATTATTTTTTTCCCTGGTAATTTTCCTTTTAAAAATTGATCGGTTTGCTTTTATTTTATTTTTTTTTTTGGTTTGGTTTAATAATGAATATTTAGAAAAAAATTTAAATTATTAGAAATAATTATAAATTATATAAAAGTGTATATAATCAATTGAATAGAAAAAAAATATTTAATAAAATTAAAAACGTTATTAAAAATATTCAAAAAAACTTTTTACATTTTTTTATGAAAAGTGTTTTCCGTAAATCCACTTTAATTAAACATCGAAAGTGTGAATAATTCATTGGCCATATATGTGTATATACAGCAGTGTTTGGGTTGTAAATCCTCTATACACTCTTACGTTTGCATATATAGCCAATGGCATGCAACATCGATTGCCATCGATAATTGGAATAGGAACATGTATTTTGGATAAAAGTAGCTCAACGTAACGAGGAGGCACATCGTACCACAGCGATCGGTAAGCTGATCGAGTAGAGCACCAAATTTGGTACCTAAAATAGAAATTAAAGAAAATTAATTATTTTTAAAAAAATTTATAAAATTAAATATAATCGTTCTTATTGTAAGTAGTTGTTTCTTTTCATATTTTATAAAGTTCTTAATATTAAAAATAAATAATAAAAAATCATTGAAAATTTTAAAATTTACTATTTATTTTTAAATGTACTTTACTTTGATTAGATTTAAGTATAGTTTCTGCTTTAGACTTAATAATTTTTATGATAATTGAAAAGAAAAAGATATCCATTAACAGAAATATACGAGATGATATTGTTGGCAAACGTTCTTTAGTATTTGTATTTTTCTATTGTATAATATTAAGAAAGATGCTATTCAAATTTTGGACGAAATGTTGTTGAACCAATCCATCAAATGTCATACAAAAATAAGGACATTCATCTACGTTTGGACTGTTTTCAATATTTAGACGCTGACCACTTATTATGACATAGTCATTCCTGTGGAACCTACCTGTTAGATACTAATTAGTTTCCATGCTGAAATTTGATTTTTCGATTGACTAATTTTTGTTTTCATCAAATATTAGTTAACAAAATTAGATGGTATTTGAAGGGCATACAAATTGAGACACGTCAGCGAACGTGACGTCAAAATGACGCCAGAATTGTGACGTTGGTTGAAGTCGCTGACTCGTCAGCCAACCAATTTTGGCTGACGAATTTGCTAACAATTCAAATAATTGTGATATTTATCAGTCAAGCCGTCGTCAGCCATATCATTCTCTCGCTGTATTCGTTGTAGAAAACACGTTGTTTTGTTTCATTTTTCAGTAGATACATTTTGTTTCTGTCTCAAGTGAATAAATTTTAGGAGAGTGTGAGCAAAATCGATTTTGTCTTACTGGCTGACTATTGACAGACTGTTTGATAGGCATACAACTTGACTGCCAAAGATTCGAAGTTATCAGCCAAGTGAAAATTAAAAGTGTGCTGCCCGTCAGGCAATTTTTTCGTGATATCACGTTGGCTGATGTTTGCCAATTCGGCTGACTACCTAATAGCACCAAAAAAAATTATTAACGAAAGGAATACATTTTAACTTCGACTATGGTATATTATTGGTAATTACAATTTATAATGAAAAAAGAACAAACCAAAATATTTTAAAGAACAGGCAGAATGTCTTAAAATTAAAAGAAACAATTAATTGGTATTTTTTTTATATTGTATATTGTAACAAAAGAAATTAAAATTAAAAGTAACAATTAATTGGTATTTTTTTTAAATATTGTATATTGTATATACTCGTTTAGAAATAGAAGTTTACAAAACTGGCCAATTATAAGGATTAATTTCAAGAATTAATCTGAATTTATATACATTTAAAAAAATATATATAATCAAAGTTAAGTAATAATAAATATAATTACTAAACTGGCTACGTCGACTTCTTGTATAGTTACCAGGTGTATAAGCTTAATTAAGCTACCATGGGCACGCCACACTTTTTTTTATGAGTTTGACATTTGTCAACATTAATCAGTGCACATTGTCAGCAATTTCGTACAACAACATACATTTTTCCTTTGGTAATCACGTCTAGTTTTGTACCAGAAAAGCTGCTTTTCAGCTTCAATTTGAAGAAATCGGCTGCCGAATCGCATCGAATGCTTATGGAGGCCTATGGTGACAGTGATTTATGGAAAACAACGTGCCAAGATTGGTTTCGTCGGTTCAAAGACGGCAATTTTGACTTGTGGGCAATTGGGTATTACTCAACCAGCCATTTCCATGCGCCTGCGTGCCATGAGGAAGATCGGAAAATGGGTGCCGCATGATTTGAACGACAGGTAGATGGAGCGACGCCAAAACACATGCGAAATCTTGCTCGCCAAGCAAAAAAGAAAGTGGATATATATCGAGAATCTGAAATATGTCCACTTTCTTTTTTAAACGCAAGAAATTGTGGGTTGATCCCGGCCAACCATCAACATCTTCCCCAAGACCAAATCGCTTCGGACGGAAGACGATGCTGTGCGTCTACTATGAGATGTTGAAACCTGGTGAAACTGTTAATGCCCACCGCTACCACCAAAAACTGATCAAATTGCACCGTGCTCTGCATGAAAAAAGGACGGATTATCAACAAAGACATGACAAGCTGATTTTCCTCTACGACAACGCACCATCGCACACTTCAAAAATGGTCCGAAACTACTTGGAGATACTCAACTAGGATGTGCTACCCCACCCCGCTTATTCACCAGACCTGGCCTCTTCCGACTACCATCTGTTTTCGTCAATGGGCCACGCGCTCGCTGAGCAACACTTCGATTCTTACAAAGCCATCCGAAAATGGCTTGATGAGTGGTTTGCCTCGAAAGAGAAGGAATTTTTTTTTCGTGGTATCCACAAATTACCCGAGAGATGGGAAAATGTGTAGCTAGGGAGGGCAAGTACTTTGAATAAACTTGTTTTTGCTTTCTATTAAAAAAAAACCTGTGTAAAAACAGCGTATTTAAGTTTATACACCTGGTAAATAAGTCTTCTAACAACATCTGCCGTTAGATTTTTATATTTTTAAATTTTAAAATTTTTATTTACACAAAACAAGACATATAAAATATATTTATAAACTATAATTTTCACAATTATAGATAGAGTACAGTTAAGGGATTGAGTTCCTGTTAAAATTGATAAGATACCGCTGTGCAAATAAAAACTAAATGAAAATTGATCTGATATGGAATATGAAAAATTATAGAACCGTCAAAGGATATGTGTATATCGTAAGTCTCGTTCATGGACTTATTGCATATTCATAAATTATTTGATTAAAATAACCATTTTGAAATACGAGTAATTAGAAAATTCCTATTATAAAATGCACTCAATTTAAGACACCATTTGTTTTGTTAGCCAGTAAAAAAAATAATTTTTTTCTGTTCGGCCAGATAAATTTTTAACGACAATAAAATGTCAACTCTTATCATTAACCTTTTATTATATAAAAATATGATTTTGGAAAGTTTTCTAGATTTTTTTAAAATTATACTTATTATAGTAGTATTGGAAATTATATTCTTTATCAAATGTTTGATTTATACATGCATGAAAAGTATGTATGTCCGTACAATGCAGGCCAAAAGTATGCACTCACCTTGATAACAACATATTATCTATAAAATCTTTGGTTAAAAACGTCATAACTCGAAAACTTGTATCATTTATGCTGATGTACAAAATAATACAATATATGGTAAATTAGAAGTAAATACTTTATTCTTTTCTGGAATATCAATAAAAAACAGTCGTAATTTCCATTCATCTCCCTTTTTTTGCTATAATATGTCAAGTGGAATTGACAAGTTTCCGCGAGTGTTTATGGCAGATAAAAATAAATGTTAAGGGGAAGTCCAAGAATTTCTCTTTCTTTTGTATGCCTAAACTTATAAGTAGATATATTGTAAAAGGATTAATTCAATCGTTTTTTCTTAATATTTATGTAAAATTGAAGTTATTAAATTCTATTTAATTAAAAATTTAAGAATATGGAAAAAATTCGTGAAAATAATGTTGAACATAAATCGGACTGTTTTATAAGTGGCTACGTTTAAAATTTCAAAGAGTTGCGTTCACAGAAGTATATAACATTATAGTCAGTACCGGAAGCAATTGGAATTTACTACAGTCTGGTAGACCTAAAATTACTAGTCTCAACGAGGATTATTTAATATAAACAACTAGTAAAAGAAATCGGAGACCTACAGTATCTCAAATTCGGTGCGTATTAAATAAAAGCCTTGCTAAATCAGTGCATTTAACAAATAAAAAAAATAAAATTTGTCAAAATAGTTTCCATACCGCAACGCATCGATATAGACTACCAGTCTTCAAAATAAAAAAGAAGAGGATTGGAATGGGCTTTAATTCCATCAAAATTGGACTGCTGAACCCAAAGGGCGGTAAATCGCATGATATTAGCGGCCAGTTGACATCAGGATGTCTCAAAATAACGCAACGTGGAAACTTGTTTCAACTACTGTGTGGCAAGTCGCCACATATCGTCTAATTGATCTAACCAAAATCCACACTACACAATAAGTTTTTCTAAATGCAAAGATAAGCTTCTGGAAATATTAGGGTTGCTTTTTGTCCCAAATCTGAAGGTGTCTTACGTTCTCTATGATTAGCAAATTCAGTATTCAGTTCTCTATGATTAACAAAATACAAACGTATAAATATGAATCGGCTGCCAAAGATAAAGCGTACCTACTGAAAAGCAACTTAACATCAAACGAAAACGACATTATTTTTATCAATTTTTCACATGTTCCATTTGTTAAAATTTCTTCATTTTGCTCGAAAATTGTATTAAAAAACATTAAATGTCGATCTGTTAAAGCGAAAAAATTTGCGATATTTTTGGCCGTAATGATCCAAAAATATCGCAAATTTTTTCGCTTTAATTTTTTCGAGCCTGTAATCAAGAATTTGATGCATAAATTTGAGAAAATTTCTGAGAATAGAAGCGGTATAATTAGATTGAGATATTTAGGACAAGCAGCATAATGGTCATATTGAGATTTTAAGACATGCTATGGTACAGAAAAATTCAAATTTTTAGCAGATGTAGCTGTATAGTTAAAGTAAGAATTTTAGGACATGCCGTAGTATGATAATATTGAGATTTTTAGGACATGCAGCAGTATAGAATGATTCAGATTTGTAGGTAATGCCGTGGAATAGTCAGACTGCAGTTTTTAGGACATGCACCGGTATAGTTAAAAAAGATTTTTAGGAAAAGCTATGGTATAGTCGAATTGAGATTTTGAGCATATGTCGTGATATAGTCAGACCATAATTTTTAGGACATGCAGGATATGGTCATTATAAAATTTCTAAGACATGAAGCTGCATAGTTTAATTGAGATTTTTCGGATATGTTCTGGTATAATCAGACTGAGATTTTTAGGACATGCAGCAGAATGGTCATATTGAGATTTTTAGGACGTGCCATGGTACAGAAAGATTCTGATTTTTAGGACATGGAATGGTATAATCAGACTGCAGTTCTTAGGACATGCAGGTGTATAGTTAAAGTAAGATTTTTTGGACATGCCTTCGTATGGTTATATTGAGATTTTTAGGATATGCAGCAGTATAGAAAGATCCAGATTTGTTGGTAGTGTCGTGGAATAGTCAGACTGTAGTTTTTAGGACATGCAGCGGTATAGTTAAAATAAGATTTTCAGGACAAGCTGTGGTATATTTGAATTGAGATTTTCAGGATATGTCGTAATATAGTCAGACCGTAATTTTTAGGACATGCATCATATGGTAATTTTAAAGTTTCTAAGATATGAAGCGATATAGTTAGATTGAGATTTTTCGGATATGTCCTGGTATAGTCAGACTGAGATTTTTAGGACATGCATCAGTATAGAAAATTTCAAATTTTTAGGACACGCCATCGTACAGAAAGATTGAGATTTTTAGGACATGCCGTAGTATAGAAAAATTAAGATCTGGGATACACTTCAATTGAATTTTTAGAAAATAAGCGGCATTATTTTTGAGATACTGCGATGCAGTCAGATTTACTTTTCCAGAAACACTGCGGTGCAGTTAGCATATAGTTAGGTTAAGATTTTGCAAAACTATTATTTCAGAGGCTAGCCTATCTTTACACACAAAAATGATTTCGAAACTTTACCCTGAAGTTAGTGTCAGCTGTATATAAAATACGCTATGTACGGAAGCTGAGTTTTTTGTCGTTTAGTCAGGTCAACTATGTACATTTTTCTGCTTAATCAGGCCAAAAAATTTTAAGAATATCGTTGCAATTTTGTTTTACCCTTTTTTTTAAAAAAAAAGTATTGATTTATGTAAGCTATTTGATAGTAACGGATATTCCAATTATAACTTTTTTAAAGAGGATTGAAATTGACCATATTGACAGTAGAAAAACACAGTAGAAAGTTTACCATTTATTACAACGTCTTCAATTTTTCTTTACTATCGCCGCATTTAAATAATTCAAATCCATAATGAAAATGGTAAATATGTGAAAGTTGGTTTTCAGAAAAATTTATCATCTCGAACGAAACTCATTTCCACTTAGACGGTTATTTTAACAAGCAAAATTATCGCATTTGGACATTTCAAAATCCAAGACCAGTTATTGAAAATTACATTGCATTTATCACGTGCCACTATATGGTGTACTTTATGAGTCGGGGGCATCATTAGTCCGTATTTTTTCGAAAATGAGTCTTGGGTTACAGTTACTGTCAATGAAAGGAGCTATGAGGCGTTTTCCTTTGGACCAATTTTGCTACGAGTCGGTAGTTCTAGCTGCCATCATATACTCTACCTCGAACAAACGAGCACATTGAACTGGGAGTTACGCCATACAATTTACGGTAGGGTATTTTAGTTCCCGAACTGGAAATAGATGGCTTAGCGGGTTCGTTGGTTATGTTGAAGAGTCATATATAACTCAGTTTTTATTGTTTATGTGTGAGTAAACTCAGTATTGTTTCTGGCTGTTTTGAGGTTATGTTTCTACTAGTGGATAGAATTTGGCTTTCCTTTGGTCATCTACTCGCAGCTACCGACTAGTAACAAAATTGGTCCAAAGGAAAACGCCTATAGTGACATGGTAACCAATTTTTTATGGGCTAATTTTGATGACATGGCTGTCGACAACTTATGGTTTCAACAGGACCTGCGTACCACATTGCCCAAGAAATAATCGCTTTTAAGGAAAACCAAATTCAATGAGCATCTAATTTCTTGAAGAGGTGATATCAATACATCATGCGATTTAAAATCCGTTGGACTTCTTTTTGTGGGGCTTTGTAAAAGATAAGGTTTATGCAAATAGTCCCAGACACAATTTAAGAGCTTAAAACCAATATCAACCGCATCATTTATGAAATAGAGCCCCAGAATTATACAAAATTATTGTACTATCGATGCAGAAAAATAACCTATACCTTTAAACGTATTTTATTTGATTGAAATATATTGTAGAGACTTAAGCATTTCTTAATGAACAAATCTTGTTTTTCTTTCATAAATGGTAAAGTCTCTGCAATATTTTTTAATAAAAAATTATAGAATTTTCATATAAAATGTATGTTTTATTCAAAATTTAAACTTTTTTTAAAAAGTTTAATACTAAAATACTGTGGATCATAATGTGTTAAGATTAAAATAAATAAAATAAAAATGCTCATTTCATTTTAATTTCTGAATTTTATTTAACTTTATCCGGAAAACAAAAGCCAAAGTGCCCATATTACTTTTGACTTGCAGTGTACGTACATACATATGTACATATTTGGCGAATCGTCATGACTCATATGTACATATCTGTATTTGTATAGCAATTTTAAAGATAAACATTCCAATATAGATACACTTGGAGTGTATGCAATTCTATTTATAGAAGTGGATGGAGGCGATATAAAATTATTTAAAAGTAACGAGCATTTCAATATCGCAATGTAAACAGTCGATGATGTACATACGTTTTTTTCCCATCACTATTAACAACATTTCTCTTTCCTTTAAAAAAACACCCAATCCAAAACAACAAATAAGCCGAAAATAAAAAAAATACACAAAATTTACTATCGTATTCAGACAAACATACACATTTCGATATTAATATAATATACAAAAATACAAGAATAAACTAGTAGACAATAAGAAGAAAAAAACGAGCAACACCAGATAAAATGTACGATTTATTTTAACAAGAAAGTTAAAATGGTAAGCAAGTAAAGTGTATGTAAACTGTACTTTTTTGAATAATTTGCAAGTATTTTCTAAGGTAAACTAATTGTTTGCTTCCGTTTTTTTTTTAACGTAGAAAACTTAACTAGCGATAAGGCTAATCAAACAGAAAATTAATTAGCATCTTAAAAAAAAAGTTCAATCCATTTGTCGTAGTGTGTATGAGTGCAGTAAGAGCTTTTTTGGCAGTACAGCCATAAGCATATTTGCATATTTTTTGCCGGTGGGTGCGTTGGTTGGTAAGAGAGAGAGCAATGCTTTTTGCGAAAAAATTCCAAATTGATTTTGTTTATTCTGGAGTATTTGATTGTAGGCATAATATTAGTGAAAATTCCCATACGTACAAGATCCGATCATGTACATATGCATGTATTCTGCACTACAGCAACGTCTATTTTAACCTTGAAAATTATTTGCATCGTGAATATTTTCACCAAACAAGCAAATTATTTCAACGATTCACCAGCAATTTTGATTAAAAATTAATTATATATGTTAAAATCTAAGCAAAATTCTTATTAATTTTCAGTTAAGAAAATTAAAACGAAAAACCTCAATCAATTGATAGCTCCAAAAATAATTTCGGTTTCCATTTTTTCTTTAAAGCTATAATATTTTTTATATCTACATCGAAATTGAATAATAATTTTTTTAATCAGATATTTTCATATTAGATAACGGTCTTTCTTTCTATTTCGATTGGTACCATTGTTAACAAAAGTTTAAGGAATAATAGCACATAACCACAATTATTATTCAAAAATTTGTATTGAGTTTTATTAAAAGGGTGAATCGAAATAATGTCGAATTATTTATTTTTCTTAGTAAAATTTTTCGACGAACTAACAATGGCGATAAGAGGTTTTTTTTACCCGTTCCTATTTCGAACATGTGCTTGCTATAACGATAGATAACCTATAAAAATATTTTTTTTTTTATCGCAAATAAACTTACATAAAAATTCATATTTTTCCTATTCAATTAATTCTACCACCTTCTATCGACAACTAATTGTAATTTAGTATGAAAAAAAAATTGAATTTTATTTATTCATTTTAGACTTTATATTTGTGGGTTTTTGGAAATTGTCTATTTACACTAAATTAAATTTGTCTATATAAGAATATGTTTTTACTTTTATAAAAATTGTTATTTTTGTTAAAACAATTTTTTTTATATTAAAAAATTATTATTTTTGTTAAAACATTTTCAAAGAAAAATTCACCTTTATATTTATAATGATCATTAAAGTGAATACTTTTTTGAGATTGACTTTTTTTCTTCAAAATATGATATGACACCAAAAAACATATTATGTACATTGAAGTTTTTTTTTTTTAAAAAAAAAAAAACTTTTATCATTAATGAAGTTGCACTAATTTAAAGTAATTAACAAATATTCATTAACCAATACCATATTAATTGAATATGATAAATACACAGTAGCTTTTTATTCGATATTTTGTAAGCAGTTTATTTCTGAAATTTTTAATTAATTTTGTAAATAGATTTTTTTTGCTCCCTAAAATGCACTTACCTTGGTGTTTTTTTTTTCTTCTAAAAAAAACAATTTTTTTAAATTTTATATTGTAGAAGAAAGAAATTGTTTTTTCAACCATTTAAATTTACTTTGAAAAATAGTCAGTCGGTAAGAGGAAAAAATTACAAATTTAATAAAATTTATAAAAATGAAGATCAAAGAATAAAGAATCAACAAAAATGGTTTTTATTCTTTTATAAAAACTATAAAAAAATATCAGAATTTGTTGATTGAAAGTATTCAGAAAAAATTTTTACTGTAAAAGAAATTTAAATTGAACCCTAAAACTTGGAATTTTTTCAAAATTTCCCATTAAAAATTATAATTTTCTTTTCTTTTTTAATTTTAAAATTAGCAGCGAAAAAACAACGAAGAAGAAGACGAAAACATGTAGTAAACTTTGTGGTAATTTCTTTTTATGTTATTAAATTTTTGAATAAAATATCAGTTATTTTTAAAAAGTATCTTCTTACTTACTGTAGGGTCAAAAGATTTTCAAATAAAATTTCGAATTAATGATAATAGTTTAGGTAGGTTACTAGTAAATTTTCAGTCATTCCATGAATTCAAAAGAATAATAATTATTATTTTACTTTAATTCAAAGTAAAAAGGTAGTTAGTAAATTTTTCTATATTTGAATTTATAAAAAAGATCGATTGCAATAATAAAAATAACAAAAAAATTACAATATATACAATATTTTGTAAAAAAAAAAAATCCTATCAAAAATCAAATTGGAATAACTTACTTTGATTGAAAGCGCGCGCTGCATGTCCATCGATGGAATCCAGAAAAACGCTTATTATGTAACACCATCCGGAAATAATATGATTAGTCGGCATAAACCAGAAAGAAATAAGGGCAAGTATAATTCGTCCATAGCCTGTTTTATAAATTAATCGGATTTCGATATCAATAATATGTATGTATTTACGTTTGGGACATTTATATATTTCGAAAAGTATGTTTGCAAGTGAATGTGTGTGCATTTGTTTTTTAGGTGGGTGTGTGGCTGTGTTTGTAAGAATTAATTAAGAAGTACAAATTCTTAGTAATAAAAAATATTTTTTTATTAGAAAATACAATTTTAATATAAATTAAAATTAAAAATTTATAAATAGTAAAATGGTTTTCTACATTAAATCAATTAAACCGAATATGTTGAAGCTGATAAAGCAACAAACTTCCCCCTTACAACCCCTGTGAACGATAGTGAAGAGCAGCAGTACGGTAAGGATTTAAAACGCAATACCTTGGCTGCGTTTGACATGCCGCACCGCTGTTGACATTTCTTACCTATTAGGTTTGGAACAAATAGAAAAATGTTTTCTGCTTCAGCACTCATTGTTTTTTACTTAATGATTCTTTTCAAAAATTATTTTCGATACACTTAAATTTTTTTCGAATTTAACTGTTGTATTATTATTTTTTTTTTTTAAATAATAATAACCTAGTGTTGTAGGAACAACGAGCACTAGAACCTTTCACTATGAATTTTCCCAATTCAATAACTCAACTTGTACAATACTGGATGCGCCAACAACCACTGCGCTCAATTTCTTATTTGATGCTCATTAAATATTTCAAATAATAAAGAAACAACAACAACAACAACAACAATCATCATAAAAATAAAAAAAACAAACAAAAAGTCTATTTTATACAAAAAATTGACATCTGTGACATATTTTCTAGCAGTCATATACTCTGTAATGCCAGTCAAAAAACTGCAATAAAATTCCAACTTTAAAAGTTGGTTAATCGATTTTTGAAAGCATACAAATTTTTATTCATTAATTTTTTTGTAATTATATATTTTCTTTAAAAAAAAACTTACATTCGATTTTTTGTAAGCTGAAAAGAAAAATTATAGTAGAAATGCTAACTTTATTTATTAGTCAATAATGAACAATTTTCGAAAAGTTTATGCTGAAATTTACACATACTCATAATAGAAAAAAATAATCGCTCGTAGAAAAAAGTACAATGCTGGGGCTCAGATAGTGAAAAGATTAAAATAAAAGCGACTCTACATCATTTATTCTATATATATTTTACTATAACAAAATTTTTAAAATATTTATTTATACAATACATATTAAAATTATTTGTTTATACCAATTTAAAAATAGCGTAACAAAGCACTGCATATTACTACTCGGTATGAAACACTTCATTCCACAAAGAATGCAGAGTGTCAGACCAAATGAAAAACTATTCTCTGACTCCAACCGCAAAAATGCTAACGAAGAAAAACAGTTAATCTTTTGGGCTTATAGGGCCCAACCCTTCTGAGGAACACCGGAAGACGTTTAAACGTAGCGTTATATTTATCCACGTTAAATTTGATAAATAATCTTTATCTATGAGCATAAATTTGCTTAAGAAAAAAAATGAGATTTTCAATATAGAAACAATGAAAATTATATATAACGAAATCTCTCAGTATTACTGGTGAATTTATCTATCGATAAGGAAATAAACATAAAAAAATTTCAATCATCTTTAAATACTTTCTCACATTATCTCTGCGTATGATATAATTTTAATTTCCAATCAAATGAACATCGAATAAAAATATTTACAATAGATAAATAAATTCTATGTATGCATTACTACAAAAATTATATTTTAAAAATTCTATTTCAATTATTTGAATCTCCTTAATTTTGTATAGAAAAATAATATAAAAAGAATATTAAAATCATAATTTCGAAAGAATTGAAATTTGAATCTGATTAAAATACAGAATATGTGTAGAGGTTAATTTTGTTAAAAATGTGTTCGTAAAATAATTGACATAGTAATAATTTCATTGGAATGAATTTTATAAGAAATTGAAAATGTCATCCTGACTGTACAGAAATAATAGCAGAGTGCTCAGAATTCTCCACAGAATTAAAGAAACTCACTTAGATTAAAGAATACCTGGATAGGCCCTTACCGTATATGTATACGCAATTTTGTGTACAAATATTTGCTGGGGGGATACGAGTGTCAAAAACTTTTTATGTAGACATGACACCCACTGCCATCTATGTGTCGTAATGTAAATTTCTTTAATTGCAAAAGCATAATTTATATTTATTTTAATTCACTTACTGGAAACAAAGATATAATTTAAATACAACGATAGGTCATTTTTATTTTTGGAACAATCTTTTGATACGAAATCGAATTCTATTTTAGGTTTATTAAACATTTCGTTAATATCAATCAAATATAAACCGCCTCAATTTTGTAGACTTTCGGAGAGTTTGAAAATTTAATTCACCATGATAGTGGAGAATGGGGGGTTAGCTTTATCATTTCTGATGTTGTTATGGTGTCAAATAGTGAAGTGCAAGTGAAAGTGTAGTTTTTATCAATTTGGAAGAACTTACGAAAATGTAAGTATATTTATAAGTAGTTATATTGTTGCTAGAAATTAATACGAATTTTTTATTTCAGAAAATGAAGTGTTTTATGAAGAATTGCCGCTCAACCGACAAAATGAGGAATCCGGGAATTTCTTTCTTTCGGTAAGTTAATATTTTGTTTTTTACTTCAGAAATTAAAAAAAAAAAGTTTATAATGTGTTCAGATGGTTTTGAATGATTTATTTTGTGCAAAAAGTGTTTAAAAGTGGAAAGTTCGGCATTCAATGAATGTAAACAAATACGGTGTTGACAGTTCAATGTTTACCATAAAATAGTACAGTGCCGGTGTATATAAAGTGTGTGTAAGAAAGTTTAAGGAACCGAATTTTTTTTAATAGTGCAAAAAATACGTGAATTTCTATTAATTCTTAATTGAAAAAGTAAATTTTACGATCGTATATTTATATGTTAACTTTACAGGTTCCCACAAAATAAATGGTTGCGGGAAAAGTGGATTGTGGCAGCAGCATCCGGTATTCCCAAGAATAAATAATGTACAGTGAAATAAATAAAATGAAAATACAGAATAAATAAATAAATATTTAAAAAAAAAATACTGTGTTTTATTGCATATTTACAAAACTAATTCCATCGAACAACAAGACCCGCAATATTAAAAAATCTGCTTCTTTACGCATAAATGATATCACATATGAAAATGGTTTTAAACGAACCGCTTCAATCGCATACTGAACTTTTAATTTGGCCCCCAATGATTTACGCCATTTCTGTTGTATTGCATGTGTGTGCGTTCTATGAATGTATTGCCACAAAAGTTGGACAGAATTTTTGTGGAGAGGCCT
Source organism: Atherix ibis (assembly GCA_958298945.1). Classification (NCBI taxonomy): domain Eukaryota; kingdom Metazoa; phylum Arthropoda; class Insecta; order Diptera; family Athericidae; genus Atherix; species Atherix ibis. Next base: position 9,815,194 of record OY282610.1, read on the forward strand.
ATCCAGTACTTCTTTAATCTAAGGAAACTCACCACACCGATTGTTGTCGATGACATTTCAATCACAGAGTATAACAATAGAGTACGAGCAACAACCTGTCTTCTTTGGACCAATTTTGCTCCTCCCGAGTAGTTGCGAGTAGATGGCCAAAGGAAGGCAAAATTTAATGACAGCAGTAGAAATATAACCTCAAAATAGTCAACAACAATACTGAGTTTACTCACACATAAACAATAAAAACTGAGTTTATTCACACATAGAAAATACTGACAAATACATGACTCTTCAACATAACCAACGAACCCGCTAAGCCATCTATTTCCAGTCCGGGAACTAAAATCCGCCTACCATAAATAGTAGGCGCAAGTCCTATTGCAATGTACTCATTTGTTCGAGGTAGAGTAGATCATTGCAGCTAGCACTACACGGGTGTAACAAAATTGGTCCAAAGGAAGACAGCTATTTATTAAAACATAACTAAAACATGTGATACATTTTAATTATTGATTAAGTACACCTATTTAAAATTTAAATACGATTTATTTTAGATTTAATTTTTTATATTTTTTGTAATAATTCAGAATTTACATTTTGTTTTGTATGAAATTTGTTTCAAATGTGAAGAGTTTACCATTCCTATTGCCAGAATAAATGCTTGCATTTGTGTTTGATTATTGGCTGACGGACTGACTGGTTGGTTAGATGTAATTTTCCTTAGATTAAACAATACCTGGATAGGCCCTACCGTATATGTATACGCATTTTGTGCACAAATTATTGCGAAACGGCGAGAAATGGCAATAAAAGGATATGTTTGTGTAGATTTTTTTATGTAGCCATCTAGTTTTCGTAATACAAATTTATTGAATTGCAAAACCATAATTTCAATAATAAAGAAACAACAACAACAAAAACTGAGTTTATTCACACATAGAAAATACTGACAAATACATGACTCTTCAACATAACCAACGAACCCGCTAAGCCATCTATTTCCAGTCCGGGAACTAAAATCCGCCTACCATAAATAGTAGGCGCAACTCCTATTGCAATGTACTCATTTGTTCGAGGTAGAGTAGATAATTGCAGCTAGCACTACACGGGAGTAACAAAATTGGTCCAAAGGAAGACAGCTATTTATTAAAACATAACTAAAACATGTGATACATTTTAATTATTGATTAAGTACACCTATTTAAAATTTAAATACGATTTATTTTAGATTTAATTTTTTATATTTTTTGTAATAATTCAGAATTTACATTTTGTTTTGTATGAAATTTGTTTCAAATGTGAAGAGTTTACCATTCCTATTGCCAGAATAAATGCTTGCATTTGTGTTTGATTATTGGCTGACGGACTGACTGGTTGGTTAGATGTAATTTTCCTTAGATTAAACAATACCTGGATAGGCCCTACCGTATATGTATACGCATTTTGTGCACAAATTATTGCGAAACGGCGAGAAATGGCAATAAAAGGATATGTTTGTGTAGATTTTTTTATGTAGCCATCTAGTTTTCGTAATACAAATTTATTGAATTGCAAAACCATAATTTATATTCATTTTAATTCACTTATTGGAAGCAAAAATACAATTTAAACACAACGATAAGCAATTTTTATTTTTTGTACAATCTTTTGATACGAAATGGAATTCTATTTTAGGTTTATTATTTATTCCATAAATATCAATCAAATATAAAGCGCCTCAATTTTGTAGACTTTCGGGGAGTTTTAAAACGCGCCATTCTCCATGAAATAACTTGCAATTCATATTTTTATATACCCTTCCCCACTTTAAAAATTCTGTTTTAATAAATAATATACAGTGAAAGAAATAAAATGAAAATACATAATAAATAAATAAATATTTAATAATAGAATACTGTGTTTTATTGCATATTTACAAAACTAATTCCATCAAACAACAAGACCCGCAATATTAACAAATCTGCTTCTTTACGCATAAATGATATCACATACGAAAAATGGTTTTAAACGAACCGCTTCAATCGCATACTGAACCTTTATATTGGCCCCCAACGATTTACGCCGTTTCTGTTGTATTGCATAAGTTTGCGTTCTACGAATATATTGCCAACAAAATTTGGACAGAATTTTTGTGTAGAGGGCTATCCAGTTCTTCTTTAATCTAAGTAATTTTCAATTATAATTTGATTGAAGAGTGATACTAGAAGTGTAAGTGTTTCAGCGACAAAGTTCGGTATTATTAATACAATTTGTTTATTATTCGTTGATAGATTTATTATAAATTTATGTTGGCATGTGTGTGTGCCTGTACATGAATTCATATGTGCATATTTCATTTTTTCTCTTCTAAATATACTTTCTTTCATGTCGCGGATGTAAAATAAATAAATATAAACAACCTATACTACAACAGCTGCATTCGATTGGACTAATTTTGCTAATGCTACTGTTGTGTAGCTGTCATCATCTACTGTACCTCGAACAAAACAGTAGGATTGTATCAGTAGTTGCACTTTTCCCCTTAGGGTAAGGGGATTGTTGTTTCCGAACTGGCTATAGATGGCTTAACGGGTTCGTTGGTTATGTTGAAGCGTCATATTTTTGTTTTTTATTGTGTATGTGTGCGTAAACTCAATTTTTATTGTTTATGTGTGAATAAACTCAGTATTGTTGGTCACTATTTTGAGGTTGTATTTTACTGCTGTCAGTGATATGTTCATTTTATTGAAAGTCTACTGCTAAGTACTGCACTGTAGCAAAATTAGTCCAATCGAACACGGCTTATATTAACAAACGTGCTTATTAGAGGAGGTTATAATTAGCTGTCTTCCTTTGGACCAATTTTGCTACTCCCGAGTAGTGCTACCGCTCATCATCTACTCTACCTCGAACAAATGAGTACATTGCAATAGGAGTTGCGCCTACTATTTATGGTGGGGGGATTTTAGCTCTAGAACTGGAAATAGATGGCTTAGTGCTTAGATTAAAGAATACCTGGATAGGCCCTTACCGTATATGTATACGCAATTTTGTGTACAAATATTTACTAGGGGGATATGACTGTCAAAATTTTTTTATGCAGACATGACACCCACTGCCATCTATGTCGTAATGGAAATTTATTTAATTGCAAAACCATAATTTATATTTATTTTAATGCACTTATTAGAAACAAAAATACAATTTAAATACAACGATAGGTCATTTAAATTTTTGGCACAATCTTTTGATACGAAATGGAATTCTATTTTAGGTTTATTATACATTTCGTAAATATCAATCAAATATAAACCGCCTCAATTTTGTAGACTTTCGGAGAGTTTTAAAACTTTAATTCTCCATGAAAGTGGAGACTTAGGGGATAGCTTTGTCAATTCTGAAATTGTTATTTGGTCACATAAAAAAGTGAAATTTAAAAAGTAGTTTGTATCTATTTTCAAGTATTTACGAAAAAGTAAGTATTTTTATAAATAGTTATATTGTTGTTAGAACTTAATACGAATTTTTTATTTAAGAAAATGAAGTGTTTTATTAAGAATTGCTGCTCAACCGAAGGAATGAGGAAGCCGGGAATTTCTTTCTTTCGGTAAGTTGATATTTTCATTTTTACTACAGAAATTAAAAAAAATTTAGTTTATAATGTATTTAGATGGTTTTGAATGATTTATTTTATCGAAAAAGTGTTTAAAAAGTGGAAAGTTCGGCATTTAATGAATGTAAACAAATGCGATGTTGACAGTTTAATGTTTACCCGAAAATAGTTCAGTGCCGGCGTACATAAAATGTTTGCAAGAAAATTGAAGGGAACGAACCGCTTCAATCGCATGCTGAACTTTAAAATTGGCCCCCAATGAATTACGCCGTATCTGTTGTATTGCATGTGTGTGCGTTCTACGAATGTATTGCTACAAAATTCGGTCAGAATTCTTGTGTAGAGGCCTATTCAGTTCTTCTTTAATCTAAGGTATTGTTGTTGACAATTTTGAGGTTATACTTCTACTGCTGTCATTAAATTTTGCCTTCCTTTGGCCATCTACTCGCAAAAATATTTATAATTAAATCAATTTAAAAAAATCTGTTTTTTTTCAGTATAACAGTCGTGCTGAGTGACCGATTCAACATTATAGAGATTTTTAAAAAAAATGAAAGAATAGAACTTGGACTTTAGCAGAAACGAAAACATTAAAACGTATTAAGCTCGTAAAATCGAGCTTCGATGGAGCGAACTAAACAGTTTTGAAGTGATTTGTGATAAATAGAATTTTTATTGAAAAGAGGAAAATCGAAAACTTCCTTTTTTAAAATGGACAAATAAATTTAGTGTTTTTTATATTTTTGGAAAATTAATTATATATTTCACAAACTACAAGAACAATTAACTGTCAATAATCATTAATAATAAGAACATTAAATTCAGAATATATTTGTTTTAAAAAAAGTGTAAAGAAATATTCAAAGACAAAAAAAAAAGTTTAACATTTATAATCGACAAAAGTTTTAGTTCATTTTTGATCTGAATACCAAGATTATATCGATAGACCCTTTTTCAATTTATGAAGATTTAGCAAGTAGTTTTTTGTGGAGTTTCTTATTTTTTGCAAAAACAATGTCTCCATCTCCGCAACTTGGACAACCGAAGCCTCCGGATAAATCGATATCATCTACCATTTCATCGAATGTACGAAACAACAACACTATTACCAATGCGAATGCTATTCATGCTAGTAGAATTAATTCAATTAGTAGTGTAATAGTGATTGCAACAGAACAAGTACAACAGCAACAAAACAAATACCGGACAGCACATCCACAGGTATTAATTATTTAGATAGCACCACTTCGAAAAAGAATAATTCATGTCCTGAAACGACAACCGATAAAGTATCAACAGTGGTAACATCTGTCTCAAGTGGAACATTATCAGCGGCAACGCTTATTTTTTTAAAATAAGTAAAAATACCCCAAACTTTACCAATCGGCGATAATTTCAAAGACTGCTCTGAAAAAAATAGAAAGGTAAGTAATTTCCACTTATAAAAAACTATTTCTTGCTTAAATAAGCATTTTTTATGCTATTTGTATTTCATTCAATAGATGTCGCTTTCGGATTTTTTTCTGTTTTAAAACATTTATGATTAAAGGCAAATCTGCTATAATTCATTGGTGTTCTCAGATTTTTCCGATTTTTCCGATTTTTTCAAATTTGATTTTTCAATCTATATGCGTTTTTTTTTAAGATCGGAAAAATGCAATTTAGAAATTTTCTAAAACATAAATTATTTGAGGATGCAAAAGTATATTATTTTTTTTAATTAAAGCCAATTTAAATAAATCGAAAGATATTTTGAAAATATGAATGTAATCATTTTTCCCATTTTCATAATAATATTGCGAATCTGTTTTAAGTGGGGCGTTTTTCATTAAGGGATAATTTAATACATATTTTTTGAAAGATTAGACTAACTTACGAGACTCACTGGCGACTGAATCTAATTTAATTTCTGTTCCCAAGTTTCCGCAAGAAGCGTTTGATTATTATTTTTATTATTTACGAGTATAATCCGTAAGCAAACTTATAAAAAAGTAATAATTTTTTCCGTTTAAAACTTTATTCACATAAATTTGTGCACTATTTGCATTTAGGAGCATCTACATTTTTTTTACATCCATTATGAAATGGGTGAGCTTTGACGCCGACTGCAACTTTGACGCAGACTTCAAGGCTCGACCGCAAATTTAAAGTCGTCCAGGGTCTTGACTTTGACGCTGACTTCAACTTTGACGCTGACTTCAACTTTGACGCTGACTTCAACTTTGACGCTGACTTCAACTTTGACGCTACCGAAAAGCCGGTAGCGGCTTTGTCATTTTGTTGGATTCTTTCCATGTGCTTGCCATTTTTACGCAATTTCTTAGTATTTCTGTACAAAAATTGCTCCTGCATGTATATTAGTATTAAAAAGTGACTATTAATACTACCAACTTGTAGCCCTATAATTCCCCCACCTCACTCTAGGAAGATAATCATAATGCTGGCACACACACAGTTACAATACTATATTTACTGTATGTACGTACTAATATTTGCATTATATATTTTAGGAAATTGCAAATCATACAAACGTTCAACCATAACATACACTGTCAAGCTAAGCAACAACATATACATAGATCTCAGATATGCTATGCCATGTAGCCAACTGATTTAAATTTTATTTCATAATTGTTATTTAGATTATGTACATTTATTTAACAGACCAATCTGGTGGTTATTGAAAAAAAAAAACCATTTTGACCACAGAAAGCTCCTAAAACCTCCTAACACCTGTTCAAACTGTCTCTAAGAAATGTGCTTGGATTACAAGCTAACATATTTGTAGCTGAAAAAATAGAGATATAAAGAATGGAAAAGATATTGAATGTACACAAATTCGAGTGAGGTAATTTTTTATGATCAATTTGCCTTCTATAGGTCAAAAATTACTGGTACTTAATTCTATAGAAATGCACTATTACAGGTCTCTTGCTTTTGATTAAAGAAGAACAGGATGGGGAAATTTGTGTCCACGGCTTGAGGCAAAAAAGAAATAATTATACGTGAAAAAAGTGCAGTGCAGACACAGATGGTATAATAACTGAAACCACAAAACTAAAAGCGACATAGTGTAAGTATTATTGTAACTAGTACATACGAGTAATTAGAACTCTTAAATTATTTTGAAATATTTTTTACAACAATATTATTTATATAATATTCACTTATCAATATAAAAAGCAATTAATTACAACAACTTATCAATAAATTCGGAGAGGAATGTCATGCAATTATACAAATAATTCAATTATTAATATCGAAATCGCTGAAAAAGAAATTCAGATAAACTAATATCTTTATTATAAACGTTTACTACGTGCAACCAAAAATGAAATTATTTCTACGTTAATAGATTATTTAATTTTCCAATTTAAAGAAGTTAAATCCAAAGACATGGAACGTCTTTAATCTAAAGTTACAACTTTCGAATAACCTTGGATTGAAATATTATTGGATGGATGAATAAAATTTTTCAATTTTTTAAAAAAGCCATAAAAAAGGATATAAAGATACATGAATAAGGGAAGTAATCAGTGCAGGAGAAACTTAAAATGCCACCGTCGAAACAAGACGTATAATTATTTTTGTTACTGCGTAAGTAGCGAGTTGAAGAATAATCTTTGGTTGGAAACAGAGTTGACTGCCAACTGAAAAATCCACCCGCTAAACTGAATTTTTACACTAGCGGGTGTAGCAAAAGTGTCTAGAAGGGAAGTGATGTGATACCACGATGACTTCGTCTAAACTAACTCAACATACGTGTATGTTATATTCAACACTTATGAAGAAGTTTCTTGGATGACAATTGCAACTTTACAAATGCTACAAATATGTTGCTCTAATTTTACACGTATCATTTGTTAATTATCGTAGAATTATTTTTTTATATTTCATTATTATTAATAATAATAATAAATAACCAATTACTGTAATAATATTTCCATAAAAAAAATTTGTAATAAAAGAATATATTTGAGAAAAAGTATGTCTTATTTAATAATTGATTTTTACAATGTTAAACAATTTTTTTATTTTTAAATTTATTTTCATCGATCAAGTGCATATGTATGTATAAATGTCTCAAAAAAAGAAATAAAAAATTAACAGTTTTGAATGACCGTCACGTAAGCACTGCTTCGATTGCCCAGGAGCTAAACATTGTATTGGGTTGGTGCAAAAGTTATGACCGTTTTTTATGATCCCAGGTAAAAAAATTTTTTCTTCAGAAATGATGAATAGTATCTTCTTTCAAATTATTGCATTATATAAAGAATGCTTTCCCTCAACTTTCTATTCAGTATTGGCCTGGTCAGAATACAGTGAAGAGCTCTTGTATTGTTTCAAAATGTCGGTCGATAAAGTGCATTTACGTCATTGTTTACTTATGAATTCCGTAAAGACAATACCGCGAGTGTGGCAACCAAAAACATTTACGAAGTGTATGGAACAGATGTCATCAAAGTTCGGTAGGCACAAAGATGGTTTACAAAATTCCGATCTGGGGATTTTTCACTAATTGATAAACCACGTACCGGGCGGCCATTGAAGTCTGATGCGGACAAGAAAAAAGTCATAATTGACACCAATCCACGTCTTACCACCAGGGAGATCGCGTCAATGATGGGAGTCAACCATACAACCGTATTAAGGCATTTGAAGCGTATGGGGATGGTTTCGCGGTACGACGTTTGGATACCTCATCAAATGTCGGCTGCCAATTTATTGGATCGTGTTTCAACGTGCGTTGCTTTGAGTGCGAGAGAAAAACATGAACCTTTTTTGCATCGTTTGGTAACGGGACATGAGAAATGGGTTGTGTACAACAACGTGACAAGAAAAAGACATTGGGTTATACTTGGACAACTTCGAAAGCCGAAATCCATCAAAAAAAGTTATGCTTTGTGTTTGGTGGGATTGCAAGGGTATTGTGTATTTTGAACTCTTGGAACGGAATCAGACAATTACAGCAGAACGATATTTTCAGCAATTATCCAAATTGAACATCGCCCTTCAAAAGGATAGACCAGAATTGGTAAACAGAAAAGGGGTAGTGTTTCATCACGACAACGCGCGACCACATGTGGCTGTAATGACCCAATACAAGCTGAATTGGGACGTTATCAAGCATCCACCGTATTCTCCAGATCTTGCTCCTTCCGATTTCCATTTATTCCAATCACTGCAAAATTTTTTAAATGATAAAAATGTGATACAATAGAGCAGGTAAAAACATACCTTTCTAGATATTTCGCATCAAAATCCAAGGAATTTTACACTAATGGTATTAATAAGTTGATAGAAAGATGGGAGGAGGTTATAAGAACGGATGGAAATTATATAATTGATTAAATAAATAATACAAATCTAAAAAAAAAATGTTTAATTGTATATGCAAAAAACGGTCATAACTTTTGTACCAACCTAATACAAAAAACCGTTTGGAACCACTTAAATAAGGCTGGATACAAAAAGAAGCTCGATGTATGGGTGCCACACGAGTTATCGCAAAAAACCCTCATGGACCGAATTTCCATCTGCGAATCGCTGCTGAATCGCAACAATATCGATCCATTTCTGAAGCGGATGGTTACTGGTGATGAAAAGTGGGTCACTTACAACAACGGTCGTGGTCAAATCGCGGTCACCCGGCGCAAACGGTAGTCAAGCCAGGATTGACAGCCAGGAAGGTTTTGCTGTGTGTTTGGTGGGACTGGCAGGGAATCATCTACTATGAGCTGCTCCCCTACGGCCGAACTCTTAACTCGGACCTATACTGTCAACAATTCGACCGTCTGAAAGAAGCAATCGCCCAGAGGCGGCCAGCTTTGGCCAATAGGAGAGGAATTGTGTTCCATCAGAACAACGCCAGGCCGCATACATCGATAATGACTCGCCAGAAGTTCCGGTACCTTGGTTGGGATGTTCTTATGCATCCACCTTATAGTCCCGACCTGGCACCAAGTGATTACCTCCTCTTCCTGTCTATGTCGAATGATTTTGCAGGTGAAAAATTCGCCTCAAGAGAAAATTGTGAAAATCGACTGTCCCAGTTTTTTGCCAATAGGGACGAGGGTTTCTATGAGAGAGGCATTATGAAATTACCTCCAAAATGGCAACAAGCTATCGAACAAAACGGTGCATATTTGACGTAAATCGTATCATTCTATCTATGCTAAATAAAACCTTCAATTTAATGCAAAAATAATGGATTTCATTTTACTATTGATATAAACGCAGATGATAGAATATTTGTAAAAAAAAGTGAAAATTAATTTTTAATAATCATTATTATTACTATTATTGATTGTCATCAATTACAAATAGAAGAAAACTTAATGATTGCTTAAATTAGATTCAAAATATATATTTTTTTTTTAATGGTTGCTCAATTTTGGTTTTACAAGCAATCATTATTTTGAATTAACAAACAAATTCACAAGTACAATAAGTAATATTTATTTTAGAATTGATTATTTTTTAATTTATATTTTATTACAATTTATTATTTAGGTACAGGTTCTTTGGAAGTTTTAATTGGTGAAGTCGTTTCTTAAATCGTTAACATACGTGGATGCTACCGCTGATATGCTCACTAACAATATTTTACTCGATATGAAACACTTTATTCCACATAGATTGAAGAGTGTCAGGCCAAATAAAAAAGCATGGTTTGCTTCAACCCTTCTGAGAATAACCGGAATGCTCTTATTCGTAGCTGTTAATATCTCCATGACCAAAATATGAGGTAACAAATACTACATTGCCGCTGGTACATTGCGTTGTGTTCGTGTGATTCTGAGTAGCCAATCTTGTATATCGTCATTTGGATACAATATATTGTAAATGTTTGCAGCTTGTGTTCATATTAACCAAATGAATGTAGCAATTATCATTGATTCTGCCTCATTCATTTTGTTATTTGCAATCAAGTACAACATGCAATCTCTTTCCCAAATAGGCCACTCAGTAGCGTGAGAAAAGTGTTTCTATTCTATGAATCTGAAAATTGTGTGTACACATACATAGTATAGGGTTTTCGAATAAGAGTAATATGATTTCTTTTTTTTAAAAAACACACACTAATTGTTAAGGAAATTCAAATATTTTTTATTTAATGTGAAGTACAATCAATACAATTAAGTTCTGAATAAAACGTCATTCAAATGGCTTCCACGACTTCTTTTACAGGAAGGAATTCGAAGAACCCAATTTTCGAGCACTTTTTCCACTAAACCAAGTCATATGTCATGAATAGCACGTTCAATAGTGACTTCTAAAGCTTGAAGAGAGTCTGGTTTATTGCTAAAGACCAATGACTTCAAATAACCCCACAAGAAATAGTCTAATGGTGTTAAATCACAACTTCTTGGAGGCCATTCAATGTCACAATTTCTTGAAATAATCGAATCTCCAAACTTTTCTCTCAATAATTCGGTTGTTGCACGTGCTGTGTGGCACGTAGCCCCGTCTTGTTGGAACCAGATGTTGTCAAGATCAACTTCCTCCAATTTCGGCCATAAAAGGTTGGTTATCATCGATCAATACCGCTCTCCATTGACAGTAACGATGTTACCAGCTTCATTTCGAAAGAAATACGGACCGATGATTCCACCAGACCAAAAACCACACCAAACTGTCAATTTAGGTGAATGCAATGGGTGTTCATGAATAATTTATGGATTTTCTTCACACCAGAATCGATAGTTTTGTTTATTTACCGCACCACTCAGATGAAAGTGAGCCTCATCGGAGAAGATGATGAGCGCACGAAAAGTTGCAATTGGAGAACGATTATTTTGATAAAAAAATTGAATAATTTGTAAACGTTGTTCTTGCGTATATCTCTCCATGATAAAATTGTAAGCATTACTAAATACAATGAAAAAAAAAGACAGATTATAACATATTACAAATGGCCGAAAAGTCATTTAGAAATTATATCACTCTTATTGGAATACCCTATATATACGAGTATAACCCGATTAATTGATTTTCTTTCGCCCTGAAAAACGTCGCAATTGTCTCAATGGGATTGTATTTCTGTTGCTACTGGCGCGTAATTTTTTTTAAATTACTTTCGACAGCATATATAATGCTAAGAATAGCTTATTAAAGTAAAAGAATCTTATCTATTTAGCCCAATTGATCTGCTCACTATGATAGTCAAAGCTTAACTCTAATATTAAACGAACGTACTAATTTAATCCTCAAATGGATTGGAAGCTATCCTTAGAACCGTTTAATACAAGTTGTTTTGGAAGGCTTCAAGTCTTCAGACCATCGATTAATTATTGGTGTTCCCCAAAGTTCAGTTCTATCTCCGACCATTTATCTAATGTGCATCAATTATCTCTTATCTGCTACTTCTAATCCAATCGACTGTTTCACTGATAATAGTCAGGCTATGGAGATGGAACGGCAACGTACGTTAAATTCATTGAATTCCGATATAGACAGTATATGACTATGGGACTTAAAGAACAGAGCGGAATTTAATACTTTCAAAACACTACTGTTTTTTGACTATAAAGCACAACCGAAATCTCCAGCCATTATCGATAAATGACACTTCTTGGTACGAGTATGTGTGTTAATCCGAACAAAAATGCCGTAAAATATTTAGGTTTCCTTTAGCGATGAAGGAAGTTTTTCACTCCATCTGAGCTGGCCAATTTTCCGCCCCAAGTTGAAATATAATTCCCAAGTATCAGTAGGCGTTTCCAAAACATCATTGCACTTACTAGGGAGTCTATTACGGAGTCATTAGACTCACTGGAATATTTATGTAATATATCCTGTCTTTCCTTATTTTATCGTAAATAGTGTTCCAGTAAATTCGCTAGTTGCATTCCGCCCCCAAAGTTATTTCGCCGTAATACCTTTTTCATCAAGAATGCACATGAGTTTACCCTGAATCCTCTTTTCGGTCGTACTGTAAGATATAGTGATTCTTTTTTTTGGATATTTAACGTGACTTATCTGTCATTAAACATAAAACCACGAGTCGCCTACGATCATAGGGATTGAATTACACTCAATCAACGCACCACCATTACTGGCAGTTTACAGTCAGTAACCAGTTACAAGCTGATTACTCCAACTGTGAGTGGCGAGGCCTATCTGAACCTCTACTGTCATAAGCAGTGACAGCAACCGAGATAATTACCTGTACCTCCAACCAGCGATACGGAGATCGTACCCGCGATATGGATATTAACCACATCCACTACGTTGCTGCCTAAGGCATTGTCACAGTGTGTTTTAATACCATGGGACACCGCGATTCCCGTAGTACCAATTTTTGTTTTAAGAGTACTTCGGTTTGTACTCCGCTCATTGAGCTTCGATAAGAAATTTTCATTACAATCAACAGCTTCATTCTCTTTTTTCATACATTCTAATACTTTCCACACGCGTGATTTACAATGACATTATAAGGATACTCATAACTCCATTAGCGCAAGTTAATTATATATAAATATAATAAAAAAATTAATAAAATATTAATATTGTATTAAATATATGTAATTTAAAATATATAAAATTACTGAATAGATCTAGTTTTATAATGAAAAAAAAACGTTAAACAAATACATCTAGTTTCGTGCAACAAACAAAAATAATTATTTTATTAATATTGATAAATATAATTTTACTTTGGCATAAACTTATTTAAAATAGTTTAAGAACGACATTGACTAACGTGGACACTGCTTTTTAGTTCTATTCCAAAAATCATATTTACCGTTCATAGAGGGAATAAAACCATATAGTTCGTAGAGCATTTATCTATGATTTGGAAGTTGCGTCTGCCATAAAATTATTCGGAAATATGTGAATTAATAAATCTATGCAATGGGTGTCTAGAAAATTAAATAATAATTTTTTTTTAAATTGTTGGATTATATTTAACGAAATCTCTCAGTATTGCTGGTAAATTTATCTATCGTAAAAGAAACAACAAAAAATTGCAATCATCTTAAAATACTTTTACCATAGATTAAAGAATACCTGAATAGGTTAGATTTCCCTATATGTGTATGTACGGGTATACGCAATTTTCTGGTCGAATTATCTCAAAAGCGGCGAGAAATCGTAACGCTTGCATTCTTTTGTGTAGATTTTTTTATGTAGACATGGCATTTTTTAAACAATCTTTTGATATAAAATGGAATTGTATTTTAGGTTTATTATTTATAAGGTAAATATCAATTAAATATTAAGCGCCTCAATTTTGTAGACTTTTGGAGAGTTTTTAAACACGCCATTCTCCATGAAAGTGGTAGCATACCGAAATGCTTGCATACTTTTGTTGTTTTTCTAGTTGTTATATTTGCACTTATCGGAAAGTGTAGTTTTTATCTTTTTTGAAGTATTTACGAAAAAGTAATTATTTATATAAATAATTACGAATGGTTGATAACAGAAAATGAAGTGTTTTATAAAGGTAATTCAACGGAATGAAGAAGCCTGGGAATTTCTTTCTTTCGGTAAGTTGACATCTTCACTTTTACTAGAGAAATTAACAAAAATTTAGTTTATAATAGCTGTTTTCCATTGGACCAATTTTTCTACTGAACAGTAGTTCTAGCTGTCATCATCTACTCTACCTCGTACAAATCAATACATTGCAATAGTAGTTACGCCATACAATTTACGGTAGGGAATTTTAGTTCCCAAAATGAAAATAGATGGCTTAGCGGGTTCGTTAGTTATCTTGAAGAGTCATATTTTTGTTTACGTGTGAATAAACTCAATTTTTATTGTTTATGTGTGAGTAAACTCAGTATTGTTGTTGACTTTTTTGAGGTTATATTTTACTGCTATCAGTGAATTGTGCGTTCCATTGGACATCTACTACAAAGTACTGCTCAGTAGCAAAATTAGTCCAATGGAAGACAGCTAATGTGTTTAATTGGCTTTTAATGATATATTTTGTCCAAAAAGTGAAAAGTTTGTCATTCAATAAATGTAAACAAATGTAATGTTGACAGTTCAATGTTTACCAGAAAATAGTTCACTGCCATTATACGTAAATTATGTTTAAGAAAATTAAAGGGAACGAATCTGTTTTCTATTGCTGTTTTCATTGTTTTAAAATAAATAAAGTATATTCGGTAGGCTAATTATTTGAATAAATTTGTTTACGTTTGTGATTTCGCTTGCTCTATTAGACCATTTTGTAATGCATTTAGTAAATAATGTTTTACATTTTTTTTGAATATTAGTTATTAATTATTTAAGCACATTAAAATTAAATTCTTGTAATTTAGTTTTGAAGAATTTCTTATTATGTTGTATACAAATAATTTCTATATTATTAAGAATTTGATGTACTATTCTATGTAATTAAAGCTTTATTTTCCACTTTATAATTCTGTTTTAATAAATAAAATATAGTGAAATAAATAAAATGAAAATAAATAATATTTTAAAATATTGTAGAATACGGTGTTCTATTGTAAATTTCGAAAACTAATTCCATCAAACAACAAAATCCATAATATTAAAAAATCTATTTGTCTGTTGTTTTTTTTTTTGCATGTGCGTGATTTACGCCGTTTCTGTTATTTTGCATGTGCGTTCTACGAATGTATTGCCAACAAAATTCGGCCACAATTTTTGCATATCCAGTTCCTTTATAATCTAAAACTTTAACGTTATTTTTGCGTATGATATTATTTTAATTTCCAATCAAATGAACATCGAATAAAAATATTTAGATAAAGAAATTCTATAATAATAAAAATTAACTTAAATAGATGGAATGAAATTCTATAAAAAAATATCACAATAACTACAAAAATTATTTTTCAAAGATTCAATTTATAGAATTTATAGATATATAGAAAAATAATATTAAAATTCGATTAGAGGACAGAATTTGTGTACAGGTTAATTTTGTTAAAAATGTTTTGTAAAATATTGGCAATGATTTCATTAAAATGAATTTTATAAGAAATTGAAATTGTCAACCTGACTGTACAATAATTATAGCAGTGTTGTCAGAATTCCCCACAGCCTTAAAAAAACTCACCACACCGATTGTTGTCGATGACATTTTAATCACAGAGTATAACAAGAGAGTATGAGAAACATTTATTAAAACATAACTAAACCAGGTGATATAATTTAATTTTTTGATTTTATATTAAAATTTAAATACGATTTATTTTTCATTTAATTAAAATCAAATATAAATGAAATATTTATACGATTATAACAAGTGACTAACTTATATGCGCATTAAAGTTTGTTTGGAATGTAAAAATTATAATTGAATTATTTTCATAGTTGAAAAAGGAGTTTCTTATCTTTAATAAAGATTTATACATCAAACTATATGAAAATTTTCTACGTTTTCGAATAATTATAATGGACATTTTGTAATAATTTAGAATTCGCATTTAATTTTGTATGAAATTCGTTTTAAATGTGAAGAGTTTACCATGGTTTTTTTTTTTGCTTTCTATTGCTAGAATAAATTCTTGCATATGTGTTTGATGATTGGTTAAATGACTGACTATTTGGTTAGATGTAATTTTCAATAATAATTTGATTGAAGAGTGATACTAGAAGTGTGAGAGTTTCAGCGTCAAAATTCGGTATTTTATATACAATTTATTAGCATGACTGTTTTTATCTATTCCGTGTTTTAGTTGAATCAAGATTTAGAGAGAGAAAAAAAAACTATAATAACTCAGCAGTGGTTTATAATTCAAAATAAATAAATAGGATTACTTAAAATTCATTATGCCATCATCAATAAGGAAACGAATTCGTTTGTTTTCTTTTTGTATCAATTCTTAATCAAACTTTTGGACGAAAATTAAATTGAAATTGTCTGGGGACATTTCATATTAAATAATATAAAAGGAACAAAAAAAAAATCAACGAGGATATATATGCGTACGTACGTTTTTATGCATTTATGATTATATTATTAACATATACATACATATATACATAAATGAATACAGTGTGAATGGAGAATATTGTTTCAGTTGTTCTCCATTTGGTGTTGTCGCGTAATATTTTCCTCCGATTGGTTGTGAATATTTTTCAAAAATAAAAGAAGCAAAGTGCTAAAATGTAGATCTGCTACAAGAAGTGACAAAATAAAAGAGTTAATGTAAAAAAAATTCAACATAGAATTTATCAATAATATGCAATAATTGACAAAAAATATATATTTAAATATTCAGCGGACAGGTTGTGTTTAGATTGTTAACTGGAAAGAGAGTATTTTGCTGTTTTTTTTTTTGTGTGGAAAGTGTGAGAGAACATAGCGACATTGGTATTATTTTTCTGTGAGAAGAGAAACTTTTGAGCGGTGATCTGTCAGTTTCAAAAGTGTTTAAAGTAAATGATTTCAATATTCAGACATAAAAGTGGTATGAAATTTGATTGGATTTAAGATGAGAAAAATTATTAATATTATTAACGAATCAAATTTTCTGTGTACCCCAGAATTGTTCCTTTTTTTTGTTGGTGCATTTCATTAAATATAATGTGTGTCGTGTTAGAAAAATTATCGCAATTTATACAGTGAGACGACAACAAATTATTGTGATAAAATAATTTTTGTTTTTGTATGTTTTATTAGATTATTCGATTAAGACCTGCTAGGTAATACATCATTTTTGATACACTGATACGCCGGTTGTAAATTGTAGGTTTTTGCTAAAAGCAATTGGTAAAAAGAAATAATCGAAATAAGAATAATACAAGGAGGGGAGGAGGATTCAGCTGAGTTCAATTCAGCCAAACTATAGAAATTCAGTTAAGCTGAATTTAATTCGATTGTATCCCCACAACTCAACATGACACGGCGTAGCAAAGATTAAAATGGCGGGTACAACGACGCAAGTACAATCCAAAGTTACGTATGGATTTAATGTGGAAGCACTGATTATTTCCACCAGTGCTTCATTTTGATTTTATGTAGAGAGATTTGACAACGAACGAAAATCAAAAATGTAAACATTAGTGCATCATATCATAAATATGAATATACATAATGATTGAAAAAAAAATATTTTTCAAAATAATTTTTGCACAAAATTAAATAGGAAAATAAATCGAATTCTCTCTTTTAAATAAAATTAAAATATTCGTTATAATATGCAATGTTGTTTGTGTCTCTTTCATTGAAAAGGAGACAAGTGTGCGAGAAGAATATATGAAGAAAATAAGCATGTACACATGAATTCCCAAATGACATTTGCAAAATAAAGTAAAAATTTGATAGTTCAATGAGAAGTGTATTTATGTATTTTTGTATGTATGCATATTATCATCAATTTGGCCTGGTCTAGCCGTAAATATAGAAACTTTTGCGAATTAATTGAAACTAAGTCGATATATGTATGCATACACATACGTATACTGAATTTGTCTTAATTAATAATTGCTATTATTATTATTATTATCCAATTTCTTTTAAATAAAACTAATATGCAAGCATTAAAGATATTAAAGTAAAAATTACTATAGAAAAGTGGAAAAGACAAAAAAAAAATTGTAAACTGCTAAGGCTGTCAGGCAATGTGTTTTGTGCCTGTTGTTCATCGACTGATTTGTGACATCTTCAAAAAAAAAATGAATTTTTTCTTTATTTCTTTTTTTAGCTGAAATGAAAAAGTTACAAAGTGTGAGAAATTGTTCGAATCGAAGACAGAGATGACAGTTGAAAAAAAAACAATTAATTTATATTTGAAATAATTAATATGTGGATTGAGTTTGGATAAATTATCGATAAAATTGTCACGTTGTTAATCGTTCTATTTCGTCGGTATGCATGGGAAAATTTTTGACATTTTCAAATGAGCGCGATGAATATTTTTTTTTATTTTTAAATTCTGCTTTTTGATTGTGTATGAAGAACTTGAATTAAATATTTCTAGATTGTTGTATCCGCACTCGTTTAATGATTTATATACGCACATGTATAGCATATATATTTATGTATGGCGTGTGTGTTTGTGTGTGTGTGTGCATGGATACATATGTGCAAATTTAATTTTTGTTCTTTAAATATACATTCTTTCGTGTCACAGATAAAAAATAAATAATCTATACGACAATATTAACAAAACTGCTTATATTAATTCTATTTTAAATTTATATACAATATATAAAAATCAAAAATTAAATCTTCCATAAAATATATTGTAAAAGATTCCTCCAATTATTAAATTATTTATTTTTTCTATTTATCAATTAATTAATAACATGTAAAACTTGCTAATACATCAATATCTTTTAATATCTAGATTTAAAATAAAAAAATTATAGTATTTTTCTTTTTTATTTGATAAGTTGAAATTGAGAAATTTCATTTGTTTTACTTTAATATTATTATTTTTTAGTTACACGCTGCTAAATCGGCAGATATAATCTATACATTATAGTTTATGTATGCTAATATGGGTGGTGCGGCAAAAAAAAAATATATTAAATTATTTTCTTATATATTTATTTTATGAAAAAATATTTATAATTATATGAATTGAAAAAAAAATCTGTTTTTTTTTCAGTATAACAGTAGCATTGTGTGACAGGTTGAATATTATACAGATTTATTAAAAAAAAAATTATAAAAAAGAACTTGAACTGTATCAGAAACGAAAAAAAAAATATAACCAAATTGACATTTGGCCAGGCAATCCCTCGACTAGATTTGACGTTTGCGAAATTGGTGTGTCTGGTTTCAATAGTGTATTGAAATTCCAGGAACTCTAGGCGCTGGAACGCTTTAAACGAGGTGTCATCTTAAAATCGAGCTTCGAACGAACGAACTAAATAAACAGTTTTGTAGTGATTTGTGATAAATTGTACAATATTATTATTGAAAAGAACAGAAAATCGAAAAAGTTCCTTTTTTAAAAATGGACAAATAAAATGAGTATTTTTTTTTTTTTTTTTTTTGGAGAGTTAATTGGTGACAATTTTAATGAAAAGTTTTAATTGTACTATTATATAAATTTGTTGTTGTGTTTTGATTCATCAAAAAATGGATATATGCACAGAATTAGTCGTAGTCGCATTTATCCCAACACATCGAACACGGGAAATTTTCTTAGATTTCTATTAGAAGAAAAGACGTAAGGGCATAAAATGCCGGTAGTCACGTAGAGGTAGATGTTTATTTGTTAAAAATATCAACAACAGCAACAAAAAAAAACACATGAAAGGATTAAAATAAAACTGAAAAAGATAATCAAACAATATATCTGATTAATTCAACAACAATAATTTTATAGTTGGGTGTGTTTATGATAAAAACGTATAACATTCAGTAATTTGTTTATTAGAAACTTTACAATATTGAAAAAATTTCACAAAATACAAGAACAATTAACTGTCAATAATCATTAGTAATAAGAACATTAAATTCAGAATATAATATTTGTTTGAAAAAAAAGTGTAAAGAAATATTCAAAAACAAAAAAAAAAATCAAAAAGGAAATTTTTTTTCAAAAATTTAACATCGAAAAAAGTTTTATCTCGTTTTTTATCTGAATACCAAGGTTATTTAGATAGGCCCTGGCTGAATTTATAAAGGTAAGGCCAGCAGGCTCTTTGGCTAGTAGTTTTTTGTGGAGTTTGTTATTTTTTGCAAAAAACAATGTCTCCATCTCCGCAACTTGGACAACCGAAGCCACCGGATAAAACGATATCATCTACTATTTCATCGGATGTACGAAATAACAACATTATTATTAATGCGAATGCAACAAATGTGACAACAGATACGTTAACAGCGATTAGTAATGATGCCGCCAATAGCGATGGTACTCATGCTAGCAGAGATGATTCGATTAGTAGTGTAACGGTGATTTCGGCGTCTTCATCGTTAGAAATGGCGCAACCAACAGCAGCAGAACAAATACCGGACAGCACATCTACAGGTACTAATTATTTAGATAGCACCACTTCGATAGAGAATAATTCATGTCCTGAAACGGTAACCGATAAAATATCAACAGTGGTAACATCTGTCTCAAGTGGAACATCATCAGCGGCAATGGGGTCAACATCACCCCAAACCTTCTTATCAACCGGTGGTAATTCCAAAGACTGCTCTGAAAAAATGGGATCTGAAAAAAGTAGAAAGGTAAGGAAATTTCCACTAATAAAGAACTATTTCTTGCTTCTATTTATTTGGAAAGTTATGTTTTTTGTGTTTTTTTTTTTTATTGTATTTGTAATTCATTCAATAGATGTCGCTTTCGGATTTTTTCTGCTTTAAAACATTTATGATTAAAGGCAAATCTGCTATAATTCATTGGCGTTCTCAGATTTTTTCAAATTTGATTTTTCAATCTATATAAGTTTTTTTTATGATAGGAGAAATGCAATTTATAAATTTTCTTAAACATAAATGATTTGAAGACGCAAAAGTATATTATTGGGTTGTCCGGAAAGTAATTTCGTTGTTTCCCAATAGAGGACTTAATTGTATTTTTTCACACTTAAGCCGCATAATCATATGTATTTTGACAGCTGACATAGCAAGGTTTGATTGTGAATTCGATTGATTCTGCAAAAAAGTTTTTAGTTGATACCCTTTTAAATATGGAAAGTGAAAAACAGCATTTTCGGCATATTTTACTTTTTCACTATAGAAAAGATAAAAATATGCTGTTCAAGCAAGAAAACAATTATGCGTTGTGTATGGAGAAGATGTGTTTAGTGAGCACCAGTGACAAAACTCGTTTGCAAAATTTCGATCCGGCAATTTTGATCTCGAAAATGCACCACGTTCTGGAAGGTCAGTTGAAGCTGATGAAGACACAATAAAGGTATTAATTGCTGTAAACCGGCGAATAACAACTCGTAAGATCGCTGAGAGATTAGTGCAAAAGATCCTGGAGTAGAAAAGATGAACCGGTTCAAAGCACTTCGAAAGCCAATATTCATCAAAAAAGGTTATTCTATCTGTTTGGTGAGATTTCAAAGGAATCTTTTATTTTGAGCTTCTACTGAGCAACACAACGATCAATTCTGAAGTGTACTGTCATCAGTTGGACAAATTGAGTGATTTACTTAAAGAGAAAAGGCCAGAATTGGTCAAAATAATGCAAAATCACATACAAGTTCGACCACTTGGCAAAAGCTTTTAAAGCCACAGATGTACTGCCACATCCACCATACTCTCCAAATCTAGTACCTTCCGATTATCATTTGCCCTGGTCTGCACAAATTTTTTTAGACGGTAAAACGTTTAATTGAAATGAGGAGGTCAAAAATAACTTGAATCAATTTTTTGTCAGCAAATAACAAAAATTTTGTGTGCGTGGAATCATGATATTGCCAGAAAAATGGCATAGGGTATTGGATCAGACTGGGCAATATTTAATTGAATAAAATATTAATTCACTATAAGAAAATCGTCTTTCATTTTTATAAAAAAAAAAAACGAAATTACTTTCCGGACAACCCAATATATTTAATTAAAGGCAATTTAAATAAATCGAAAGATATTTTGAAAAAAGACAATATTTATTTTTATTTCTAATTTATTTAATTATCTGTCAAAGGCTTTTGTGTCAAGGTTCTCTTTTAAATCATTAATTTCCATAACTTGAAGGACAATGGAAGAAAAAAAATTATTTCTACATCTTTTCACAGATTACGCACACATATTTTTGTAACTTATATATTTGATTTTTATAATATTAACTTAATGTTGTCTATTTAGATTTTCACTATTTATTTTTTGTACAAAATTAACTTGTTCACTTCTAATTGGGTGTTGCCACAAATAGTCACAAACGACTAAGTTAATTATTTATTAACAATTAAATAACATACATTCCAGGTTGCAATTTAAGATTTCAGTAAATAATTTTATGGAAAAAAGAAAAAAAATCAAATCATCATAATTAGGTGAGAAGAAAATTTGAAAAAAGTTCTTACCTTATACAAGATTTAAGCTTATGGTTTTTATACGATAATGTTATTGAACGTTTCCCATTTACCCATTTTTCCATTTTCATAATAATATAGCGAACTTGTTTTGAGTGGGGCGTTTTTAATTTTGGGATAATTTAATCCATATTTTTTCAAAGATAAGACCAACTAACGATACTCTCTTAATATCTATTCGCAAGTTTCCAAATTGTGTAATTGTATTTCGAAATTACGAAATTACGAAAGATAAAACAGATCAGATACTTTCATAAATAAAACTAATTTTAGTGAATGCAACTTGAAAAAATAATTATACATTGTCAAGAAGCGTTTGATTATTATTTTTATTACCTATAATCCGTAAGCAAAATTATAAAAAAATAATGATTTTTTCCCGTTTAAAAAACGTTTAATATATAATTAAAAATATTTAAAGCTATTTAAAATATTTGAATTTTGGAGCATTTAAATTTTTTTCTCTTCAAAATCCTTAAAAATATGACTGGAATTTTTGTCAGGTATTTAAAATCTATCTGAAAATATTTTATTTTTATATTACTCAATTTTATTTCATATTTTACTGAGAAATCTGATGGTTATTTAGAAAAAAACCATTTTGACCACAAGAAGCTGCTAAAACCAACCATGTGTTAACTGTAGAACCAGTTAAGAAATTTTCTCTTTTTAGAGACAATGTAGTAAATTTTGAAGCATCTAATTTTTTTCACCTCATAATAAATGTTATAATTTAAAAAAAATTTAAATAGAGCAAGTTTTTTTCTAATATATAGCTGGAAAATTATATATAAGTTGTAGTAAAAAGAAATCCTTTATTTTTGCATTAAATTATTTAGCATAGATAGAATGATACGATTTAGGTCAAATATACACCGTTTTGTTCGATAACTTGTTGCCATTTTGGAGGGAATTTCATAATGCCTCTCTCATAGAAACCATCGTCCCTATTGGCAAAAAACTGGGACAGTCGATTTTCACAATCATCTCTTGAGGCGAATTTTTCACCTGCAAAAAAAAATTTCTCACCTATTCGTCATAGTCCGGACTATAAGGTGGATGCATAAGAACATCCCAACCAAGGTCCCGGAACTTCTGGCGAGTCACTATCGATGTATGCGGCCTGGCGTTGTCCTGATGGAACACAATTCTTCTCCTATTGGCCAAAGCTGGGTGATTGTTTCTTTCAGATAGTCCAATTGTTGACAGTATAGGTCCGAATTAAGAGTTGGGCCGTAGGGGAGCAGCTCATAGTAGATGATTCCCTGCCAGTCCCACCAAACACACAGCAAAACCTTCCTGGCTGTCAATCCTGGCTTGACCACCGTTTGCGCCGGGTGACCGCGATTTGACCACGACCGTTGTCGCTTGACGTTGTCCTAAGTGACCCACTTTTCATTACCAGTAACCATCCGCTTCAGAAATGGATCGATATTGTTGCGATTCAGCAGCGATTCGCAGATGGAAATTCGGTCCATGAGGTTTTTTTGCGATAACTCGTGTGGCACCCATACATCGAGCTTCTTTTTGTATCCAGCCTTATTAAAGTGGTTCCAAACGGTTTTTTGTGCAATGTTTAGCTCCTGGGCAATCGAAGCAGTGCTTACGTGACGGTCGGACTCGACAATTTCCATTATTTTATCGACATTTTCGACAATTGGCCTTCCAGAGCGTGGTGCATCTTTGACATCAAAATTACCGGAACGGAATCGACGAAACCAAAATTGCGCGTGATTGGCTGTTACAGTATCAGGACCATAAACACTATTCACATTTTCAGCTGCCTGGCTTGCGTTTTCGCCTTTATCGAAGAAAAACTGTAAAATATGGTGTATTTTCTCTTTGTTGGTATCAATCTTTGACGCGTGCTAAAAAAATACTGAGTCAAGTAATCACAAAACTGTATCAGAAGCTTTTTTAGTACGAAATCTTTCTAACGCCATCTAGTGCAACCCGATCACACTTTTATAACGGGAGATACAGACTCCTAAAGCCATCTATTGGCAAAATAATGGATTACTTTTTAATTCATTATTTTATATTTTATATGAATAAAAAAACCAGTTAACAAATTATTTCTTTTCGTTAAAAATAAAATTTTTAAAATTTAAAAATATAAAAATCTAACGACAGATGTTGTTAAAAGCCTTGGTTACCAGGTGTATAAGCTTAAATCCACTGTTTTTTACACAGGTTTTTTTCATAGAAAGCAAAAAGAAATTTATTCAAAATACTTGCCCTCCCTAGCTACACATTTTTCCCATTCCTTGGGCAATTTGTGGATACCACGCCAAAAAATTCCTTCTCTTTCGAAACCACTCATCAAGCCATTTTCGGACGTCGTCGTAAGAATCGAAGTGCTACTCAGCGAGTGCGTGGCCCTTCGACGAAGACAGTTGGTAGTCGGAAGGGGCCAGGTCTGGTGAATATGCGGGGTGGGGTAGCATCTCCCAGTTGAATGTCTCTAAGTAGTTTCGGACCGTTTTTGACGTGTGTGTGTTGCCGTGGAGGAAAATCAGCTTGTCATGTCTTTGTTGATAATCCATCCTTTTTTCACGCAGAGCACGGTGCAATTTGATCAGTTGTTGGTAGTAGCGGTGGGCATTGACAGTTTTACCAGGGTCCAACATCTCATAGTAGACGATACCCTGCTGATCCCACCAAACGCACAGCATTGTCTTCCGTCCGAAGCGATTTGGTCTTGGGGAAGATGTTGATGGTTGGCCGGGATCAACCCACGATTTCTTGCGTTTAGGATTCTCGAAATATATCCACTTTTCATCGCCTGTCACAATCCGATGCAGGAACGACTTTCTTTTTTGTCTGGCGAGCAAGATTTCGCATGTGTTTTGGCGTCGCTCCATCTGCCTATCGTTCAATTCATGCGGCACCCATTTTCCGATCTTTTCAATCTTCCCCATGGCACGCAGACGCATGGAAATGGCTGGTTGAGTAACACCCAATTGCTCCACGAACATTTTTTGCGCTTGCGTATCGTCTTCGTCCAAAAGAGCCTGCAATTGATGGTCCTCAACCTTCCTAGGCCAATTTTCACGCTTCTTGTCCCACAAATCAAGATTGGCTTGTTTGAACCGACGAAACCAATCTCGGCACGTTGTTTCCGATAAAACAGTGTCACCATAGGCCTCCATAAGCATTCGATGCGATTCGGCAGCCGATTTCTTCAAATTGAAGCAGAAAAGCAGAGCTTCCCGCATATGCTCCTTTTCTGGCCCAAAACTAGACATGATTACCAAAGGAAAAATGTATGTTGTACGAAATTGCTGATAATGTACACTGATGAATGTTGACAGATGTCAAACTCAAAAAAAAAAGTATGGCGTGTCCATGGTAGCTTAATACGCTCACTCACACCATCTATATATGATCAAACAGCGGATTTAAGCTTATACGCTTGGTAAATAAATAAATAGATAAAGGGATAAATAAAAAACCTTAAAGAATTTAATGGTTTTTCATTAAGGACACTGAGTTTTAAAATTGAATAAAAAGATTTGTATGTAGGCTACGGCAGATATCTTCATTGCAGAGTAAAGAATATTCTATAATATTATTATATAAAAGGAAGATCGTTCAAAATAGCGTCCAAAGCTTCGTTTGCATGAGGTGATCCGAGAGATCGAATTTTGGTTGACTGTGCCGCATAAATCGGGCTGAATCTCATAGATGGCTTGAATGATGTTATTCTCCAGCTCGGAAAGTGCTGTCTGTTTCTTGGCAAACACCATTGATTCAACGTAGTCCCCATAGAAAAAAGTTCAAAAATCGTTAAATCGCACGATATTAGTGGCCAGTTGATATCAGCATGTCTCGAAACTGCACTGTATATTGTCCAATTGAGACCAAAATAAACCTGTTATCATGGGTCAACACCTTCTATCTGGACTTTCGCATTAAGTACAAATCCAAAATTCTTAGTAGGACTGAGTGGGTACACGGGACGATCCAGGAGGAATCGGCTGCAGAAATATATTCAGATGATTCAAGGAAGGGGAGGAGGGGGCATTATTGGACCAGGATTCTCCTTTTCATCTTTGAATATGAAAATGTCCCTACGACTCCCAGACCAGTGTAGTGTATTTCAAGCAGAAATTCTGGCTATTCATGAGGCCGCAGCTGGGCAAAAGCTGACATTAATAGCGTAATTTTCACCTTTAGTCGCTCAGCGATTAAGTCGCTGGAATCATCCATTGTAAGATCGAGGGTTTTGAAGCACGGCCACAAATCTCCGAATGAGATTGTCAACCAGTGAAGTAGTTGTTTATGGTGGTTTTCCGGACATACACATAGTGATATTCCAGGAAACTGTAAAGGAGATGAGGCATACATGCCTATGATCGTGTCACAATGGTCTGTAGAATGATCTGGTCTAAGCTAGTTCAGAAGAGAATAAAAAACCTACTAAGGATATTTGCATGATGATCGGTATCATTATAGGTCATTGCATATTAGGGAGGGAGGACACGCTACAGGACTAGGTGTTCCCGGAAATTACTTCTGTCATAGCTGTAAAAGACAAGGCGGAAGAGGAGAAGCTTTGTCACCTTTTATGTTCATGCCCAGCTTTTACATCCCTCAAAAGGAAATTCTGGATGACTCTTTTTCTGGGATGATTTGAGTGATATTGTTTTTATTTGGTTCTCAGGGTAACATCAGCTTCGATGATCACATGGTATCACAACAGATCTAATTTTGGTCTAAAAGTATTCGACTGAAATAGCGGACAATCACTCTTACCTAACATAACCTAACCTACGAATTTTACGAAAAGAAATTAAATCGTCGTCTGAACGAGTAATTGTATTACTTGTTGCTATATTTTTCAAAATTATATTAAATAACACTTGATAATATACAATTTAGATTATTTATTATTAACAAAAAAAAAGGCTAATATTAATCCTTTTATATATATATATATAGTCAACAAATAAAATACAATATTGTACAATACATGAACTTTCCCAAACACCATCCAACCACAAAAACTTTACTTATTATCTGCTATAAAACAGTGGCGGCAAAATGGAATTTTTTTACTATTTCTGTTATAGCAATAAAAGAGTGCATGAACAGAAATTACCGCTTCCTTTTGGATATTTTACAAAATTACAACAAATAATATTTAAGCGGTTATTCTGATTTATTATATACATATACACGTTCATAGAAATAATAGTGGCTTCGATTTATATACATTTTTAAGCAAATATGTGTATTTCTAGAGTTATCAAGGAAGTGGTCGCAAACTTTTGGCCTGCAGTGTATGAATTTATAAATTGTTTAATTAAAATTTGCAACCAAAAAAAAAAATTCCTGATATTAATTAATTGAACCGTTTTATTTTTTAAATTTAATTTTATATAATAATATAAAATTAAGTACGTAAAGTTTTGTACAGTAACACATACTCCTAATAGGAGGGGGGATTCTGATCAATCTATAAAAACATATTTGCTACCCACACATATCCGTCACTCCTCGCCCCCTCTATCGAATACATGCGAAAATTCTAAACTATATGGAATAATTGCTATTACGAGTATTAGTTATATTTGGATACGGCCGTTTAGTTTTTGGTTAAGTTCGGTAAGTACATATGCACGTGTTACCAGTTTTGTATTTGCACGTACACATACGTAAAACTACTCGCAAACTTATGGATAGCCGACGATGTGAGTGTTTGCTCACTTTTATGCAGTATTGATTGACTGTTTGCTCATTATATTTAGAATCCATTAAAATAACTGTTAATTTGTATTTTGTTGACGTTAAAAAATGTATATAATGAACACATTCGAAATCCAAAGGGAGTGTTCAAAATGCCGTCTTTAGATTTTACAATAGAAGAACTGGATAGGCCTCTACACAAAAATTGTGGCCGAATTTTGTTAGTAATATATTCGTAGAACGGAGACACATGCAAAATAACAGAAACGGCGCAAATCACTGGGGGCCAATTTTAAACTTCAGTATGCGATTGAAGCGGTTCGTTTAGAACCATTTTGATATGTGATGTCATTTATGCGCAGATAAAAAGATTTTTTAATATTGTGGACTTTGTTGTTTGATGGAATTAATTTTGGAAATTTGCAATAAAACACAGTATTCTATATTAAAATATTATTTATTTATTGTAGTTTATTATTAATTTTTATTTGATTTATTTCACTATATATTTTTTTTTTATAACACAATTATAAAAGTGGATGAGCATATACACATAAGAATATTTGATTATATCAAAACAATTATAAGCACAAATAAAAATCCATTCTACAATAAAAATGCAAAATAAATTTAAATGAGAGAATGTGATATTATGTTGAAATTAAAATCACACCACAATTTAGTATTTATAAATTTTAATGTCAAAATAATCATTTGTATATATTGAAAGTTTCATTATAATATAAATGTGTGTTTGTGAATTGAAATGATAATTTAAATAGGCATGTTCATTAATAACATACGTGTAGAATATTACATTAAATTCTTAATAATATAGAATTTAATTGTATACAACATTATAGAAAATGCTTTAAAACTAAATTACAAGGTGGAAAATTTATTGTACTTAAATAGTTAATAACTAATATTCTAAAAAAAAATTGAAAACAATATTATTTAGTAAATGCATTACAAAATGGCCTAATAGAACAAGCGAAAGCACAAACGCAAACAAATTTATTCAAATAATAAGCCTACCGAATATACTTTATTTATTTTAAAACAATGAAAGCAGCAATGGAAAACAGACCGAAAAATTCGTTCCCTTAAATTTTCTTATACACACTTTACATTCACTGGCAGTGAACTATTTTCTGGTAAACATTGAACTGTCAACATCACATTTGTTTATATTTATTGAATGACGAACTTTTCAGTTTTTGGACAAAATAAATCATTAAAAGCCAATAAAACACATTATAAACTAAATTTTTGTTAATTTCTTTAGTAAAAATGAAGATATCAACTTGCCGAAAGAAAGAAATTCCCGACTTCCTCATTTCATTGAATTACCAGCAACCCTTTATAAAACAGTTCATTTTCTGAAATAAAAATTTCCTATTAAATGTTATCAATAATTAACTATTTACATAAATACTTACTTTTTCGTAAATACTTAAAAAAAAAACAACATAAAAACCACACTTCTCGATGAATGCCAAAATAACAACTTTAAAAGCAACAAAAGTATGCAAGCACTTCGGTATGCTACCACTTTCATGGAGAATGGCGTGTTTAAAAACTCCAAGTCTACAAAATTGAGGCGCGTGATATTTGAATTATAAACCTAAAATTTACGAATTCCATTTTATATCAAAAAATTGTACAAAAAATAAACATTGTCTGTCGTTGTATTTAAATTGTAGTGAATTAAAATGAATATAAATTATGCTTTTGCAATTCAATAAATTCCTAATACGAAAACTAGATGTCAGTGGGTGTCATGTCTACATAAAAAAATCTACACAAAAGTATGCAAGAGTTACGATTTTTCGCCGCATTCGACTATAATTAAACTAGAAAATTCCATATGAAGGGTTTCCAATTAGAGTGATTGTAATATGTCATGATCTGTAATTTTTTTTCATTGTATTCAGTAATGTTTACAATTTCATCGTGGAGAGATATGGTATACGCAAGAACAACGTTTACAAATTATTCAATTTTATTATCAAAATAATCGTTCTCCAATTGCAACTTCGATGAGGCTCACTTTCATCTAAGTGGTTCGGTAAATAAACAAAACTATCGATTCTGGTGCGAAGAAAATCCACAAATTATTCATGAACACCCATTATATTCACCTTAATTTACAGTTTGGTGTGGAATCATCGGTCCGTACTTCTTTCGAAATGAAGCTGGTAACACCGTTACTGTCAATGGAGAACGGTATAGATCGGTGATCACCAACTTTTTATGGCCGAAATTGGAAGAAGTTGATCTTGACAACATCTGGTTCCAACAAGACGGGGCTACGTGCCACACAGCACGTGCAACATCCGAATTTTTGCGAGAAAAGTTTGGAGATTCGATTATTTCAAGAAATTGTGACGTTGAATGGTCTCCAAGAAGTTGTGATTTAACACCATTAGACTACTCGTATTTCTTGTGGGGTTATTTGAAGTCATTAGTCTTTAGCAATAAACCAGACTCTCTTCAAGCTTTAGAAGTCAATATTGAACGTGCTATTCATGACATATGACTTGATTTAGTGGAAAAAGTGCTCGAAAATTGAGTTCTTCGAATTCGTTCCTGCAAAAGAAGTCGTGGAGGTCATTTGAATGACGTTTTATTTAGAACTTAATTATATTGATTGTACTTTACATTAAATAAAAAACATTTGAATTTCCTTAACAATTAGTGTGTTTTTTAAAAAAGAAAAAGAAAAAAAGAAATCATATCACTCTTATTCGAAAACCCTTTACATGTACGAAAATCTGACGTACGGACTTATCCAGGTATTCTTTAATCTTTTTGTCGTTGTCATTGTACTTCTGTCACACATTTCAGTTTTTTTTGGAATGTGGCAACAGCGTTGAAATTGAAATTAAATGCAAAACAAATGCATATATGAGGTTATGTGAATTTAGTGGCATTACTCATTGCAATTCTGAATCGGATGAAATTCGTTAATCTTTAACAGCAATTGCAGTTGTTGTCGCAATCGTGTTCTTACCTTTTTAATCGATTAAAAATTTAATTTATAAAATACAATTATTTTTTGGTAAAATAATTATTATTCATAATAAAGAAAATTTCGATTAAATAGTTTATCGTAAATAATAAAAGCAAATGAATTTTTTGGTTGATAGTATTTTTTTTTTATTAATTAAGAAAAATTATATTAAATGTAATATTTAAGAAGAAGTAAATTTCTCACTTAACCCTGCTGTTTGAAAAATTGTTGTGATTTTATCAATTTTATTCAATTAGCATTTGAACTGAACATTGTGTTGCAGCATATTGAATTGCATATCTGTAAAATGTTCTGTGGATAATAAGAGAACAACATTATTATTTACCGTTCGTTCTCTTTTGCTTTCCTGAGAAAAATGATACCAATTGAATGGGAGAATTTTGGAGAAATTTATCTGATTCGGCACTTATTTCTCCAATAACCTTATCCGTTGTCTTTAATATACTTTGCTAAAGGCTACATCATTTTTTTCGTATTATTTTATTTAATAAAATTTATTGATTTTAGTTAATAAATTTTGCTTTTTTTTACACTTTTAATTTAAATTTCTAATAATATAAAATTATTATTGTTATTTTTTTTAAATTTACAAACTAAATATTATATAAGAGAAAATTTTTAGTATTTTTAAGTGCTTTGTTGGAAAAAGAATTTTTTTTCTATTGTGAATTTTTTAAAGTTTTTTTTAGTGTTAATTAGGCAAAAAAAAAAAAAATAAAAAAATATCGTGGTATGAATTTTACAGTTTCTGGTAATTAATTGAACGGTTTGTTTGTTCATAGTTTTTATTTCTCCGCTAATAATATTAATGAGAGTAGAAAATACTTTTAAAAATAAAAGTAAATTTTAATTATTACAATTTTTTGTTTTTGAAAATTTTTTATAAACTTTCATTCAAAGTTTTAAGGTAATTGGCATATTTTGTGTATTTTTTTTTGTGTTTGTTAAATCTCCTACAATTTGTTGGTGGGCATTATTCAGGATCCGTTGTGGGTCTATAGTGTTATACACCCACAATTTCATAAATAAGTTGCTGCAATAAGGTCTTAAAATTTTTTAGCTATTCTTTTTGGATAGTCTTGCGATACTTTAAATTCCTTACATCCACTTTGAGTAAAAATATTTGCAAAATATCGCCAAATGGCCTCATGGCCGTGCCGCTACAAAATGGCCTCTGGCTCTTGACGCACAGACACTTTACAAGAAAAGAAGAAAAAAAACTAAACAAAAATTTGTAAAATATCAGCGTTCAATTCAAATCCAAATATTTTTTTTCGGAAGCCTTTATTTTTTGTCAATTCACCTGATCTGTTTGTGACACTTAAAATCTTATATTTGCGTACAACTCTTAATAGAAATTATTAAAGGCTAAAAAATAGTGATTAAATAGTGTTAATTTCAGTATAGAAAGAGAAAAATAAAATATTTTGGAGAGTATTTATTTAGTGAAAGTGTTAATTTCTGTATATTCCCAATGCAAGTTATAGACGGAAAACCACAAAGATTTTATTGAGTCCTTAATAATAGCCAAAAATTTTGTAGCATCCTTAGTACTCAGTCATTCTTATATCAATAAAATTTTGGAAAGTCAAACAAAATCAATTGATATATTAACCATTCTTCTAGAACTCTACAAAAGTAAGCCATTTTGTTCGTTATATATTTGTTCGTATGCAAGGTACCTTAGACATGAGACGGGGACCAATTTGCATCACCACAACCATGCGGCCATTTCGCATGTTCAAGTCTCGTGTGGATGGACGTTATCAGTTTCTTAAACGGAGCTGGTATGTAGTCTAGATCAATTACAGTTTGGTAGGTTAGTTCAATTAGAGTAGATAAGATGCTAAGATCAGATTAAAAATCGGACTTGGAAATGAAATTGTTGGATCTAGGAAGTCCATAACGGTAGAAATCCTTTCGAAAAGAAATTCTAAGTATGCTGGCAATCGCTCTATGTGGAATAGTTAGCAATACGCTACTAGTTTGGCAAATAGAACGTGTGTGGTTTCCATATATAGAAAGTTATGGACGAGAGCAGATTAGGAATAAATGTACGCACCAGAATGATCAGCACAGTAATTTCCCATAATTTTCATAAGTCAAGGCACCCAGGCATCTCGACACTTCTGTTTTTTGAAAAGGTTCTGTCGAATTTCGTTAAGTAAAGGATCAGTCAATGAGTCGCAAATAACAATCTCCTTTACTGCCGACAGCTCCCCATAGTACCGAGGCGTCCACTACGGAAAAACCTCACAATGTGGATCATGGATTGTCCTCGATAATTGCAAAGGAAATCCTTTTAGTTCGTTAAGTTCATTTTTAAAATCTTTGTAAGAACTAATTATGTGTGATTTTGTAAAAAATGATTTTATTTCTTTTTAAAATTTTAAACATTTGTTAGTTAAAATGTAGGGGTCATATGTTTAAAAAATCTTCTGTCACTGTCAGTTGTATTTAGTAAGGTGTGAAATTTATTCATGAAAAACTACACGCGTCAATAACGCTTGGAAATTTACCATTTTTTTTTAATCAATATAATCATTCTTTTTTTGCAACTTATCGAGCAGTTCTTCCAAATTATGCTCGGCATAGTGTGCACGCTATTCGTCGAACTGTGTAAAGCTTTGAACGCAATATTTCTGTACACAATGTTCGCGTGCCAGTAAGACAAAGATTTCAAGACGTTCTCAACATTTGGGGCTATCTTATTTTGGACTTACATCCTTACAAAATTCTTATCACGCAAGAATTGAAGCAGTTGGACCATCGAAACCGCCGTGCATTTGATGATTTTGCTCTGGAAAAAACCTGAAAATTATGCTGATTGAAAGTGGTATGAGTCCACTTTTGAAGAAGATAAAATTAGTTAATGGTATTTCTAGTGAAATATAGATATCCTCTTTTTATAGAGTATTTTCATTGGAGTGATATAATTTCAAATGGACCGTCTGGCCATATTTGAAATGTCAAAATCTTCTGTTACTGTCAACTGTATTTGGTAAGGTTTGCAATTTATTCATGGAAAAATACACGCGTCAACAACGCTTGGAAAAATAATAATTTTTTTATCAATTTAATCGTTCTTTTATTGCAACTTATCGCACTTCTTTTCAGTTTATGGTCGTCATAATTGTCCTGATCTTCTCAGATGAGGATCAGTGAATAAACAAAATTTGTCGTTACTGGGTTGAAGCCAATCCATAAATTATAAACGAGAAACCTTTACATTCCGAAAAAGTGACCCTTTTGGTCCGGATTATGGCACGGTGACATCATCGGTTCTTATTATTTTTTTTAAAACGAGAAAGGTGTTGCCGTTACTGTAGCTTGAATTGAAATATATAGAAATGTAGATGTGCAATTTCAAGAAATGGCCTCCAAGAAGTTCCGATTGCACACCTTTGTCGGGTTATTTAAAGCCACTGGTCTATACCGGTAAACAAGCAACCACCGATGCATTAAAATTAAATATTGAACGTGACATTAAGATCGGATTTTATTGAACAAGGTGGTCGAAAATTGGAACCATCGTATTCGGTTCTGTAAACGGAGCAGAGGAGGCCATTTGAATGATGTTATTTCCAGAACATAATTGCATCATTTATAGGGAAAATCACTCAGAGTTGTCGAGATCTTCTGTCAGTATGCCATGCTTTGACTATTTTGTTAACTTGCAGAACAGAAGGAAAATAGAACAATTTCTTTTATAACATATTAGCAATTAAAGGAATGCT
This sequence comes from Atherix ibis, assembly GCA_958298945.1. Classification (NCBI taxonomy): domain Eukaryota; kingdom Metazoa; phylum Arthropoda; class Insecta; order Diptera; family Athericidae; genus Atherix; species Atherix ibis. The sequence goes on from OY282610.1 coordinate 9,850,181, forward strand.
AATTAAAAAAGTTCTAGGTTCAGTATTGAGCGTAGTTACTCATACCTACCATGTCCTTATAACAAACAAAGTGATTTTTTTTAAATATTTTATGGTTTGTTACATTCAAGCATGTTATTAATCAAAGAATGACATTTTTCTTTTAATAAGAATGCGTAGCGAATATGAAAAATTGATCTCGTGCCATCATAATATTAAACAGGAGGGTTTTTAGACCCTTTTGTGTAACAAGAATGAAATTGTTGGATTGTGGCTAGGTTCACGTGAAAAGTTATCCCCCCGATTTCGCATCTGGTCTGGCTAAACGCAGATATTCAGTAATTTTCGATAAACAATTACCGTAAAGCATTGGAATTTTATTTTTATATCAGTTGTAACATACGTGGTGTGTGATTAGTTGACACATACGTGGTATTCGACGTAGTATCGATCCTACGTTGTATCGATACCAGATCCAGATTTGTGCCCATAGCATTAAAGAGTCTGTTCTAATATTTCTGGCTAACACTGTACACTGCATATCTTTTCTTTTTCTCTTTTAATATGTTAGATTAAGGAATTGAATAAAATAAAAATAAATCCTGTCATATCCATACGTTGTCATACAAAATGACAAAATAAATGAATAAAATTAAAATACCAAGAAAAACCTCAGGGAAACAACGCAAGTTAAGAACACGTGATTTTGCATAATTAAATTGAGAGATTTACCTGGTAAGGTGGGAATGACTGTGACAGTTATTATGTTTCTTATACATACGTCCTCTACAGTCTATAGCATTACAGAAACGTGCCATCAATAACATATTTACTTCTATAATAATTTGTTTTAAAATTTTGTTTGTTTGTTTTGCGCTGCTTCTTTTTGTATTATAAAATCGCAAATAGCACAGGTATTAAAAACGTATAATATATGAGGCACATTAACCTCATCATTTATAATAGGCGGATATAATGTCAATTAAGGTGATGACAACACCTCTTTTAATATAGACCTAATAATATGCAAACGACGAGAATTTAATGAATTTTTTTTTTTAAATAGTTCGGCATACATCACAAGTTAGATTTTCTTTCATTCAATTACAATTGGCAATAATAGGTGGCGATTGTTTTATTCTATAAGTGAACAGTTTATTTTAAACTTATTCTTAAAGAAAACTTATTCCTCTTCATTTCTTTCTTTCTAAAACTAACTCTTCAGTATTATCAATGGATCCTATTGATTCTAAATTTGAATTTATAACAACTTCGAATCAGTATCGTCCAGATTTTATACAATAAAATATTGTATTATGAACTTGACACTTCTAGTTAACGTTTAACATATTCACTTATTATTGTATTAAAAAATGAGCCAATATATTATTATATTTAAGAGTTTGCATTCCAATAAATTTATTAGATTGTTTTTAATAATATAAACTTGTTAAATATGATTATATATACCATAAATAATTAATAAAATTGTTAAAGAAAAAATAAACGATTTTTTTTAGGTACAAATTAACTTATACCTTATTCAAATATAATAAATTTTATTAAAAAAAATAAAAATAAAAGAAAATTTATATTTATATTTTTATATTGTAGAAGTAAGCTTTTCTGAAATATGGTTTTTAAATGGCAAAAGTAATAATTAACATGAAGACAAATAAGTAGACGAATAAACGAGTTTATTAAGAATTAATTTCAGTTATAATTGATAGGTCGAAAAAGTTCGTGGACTTTTTTGAGTTAAATACAGAGTGTTAAAATCAATTTACTTAAACCAAATATTGACAATGTTTCGTTATTATTTGGGTATCGAACTTCTGCGTGGTTTCTGGTTGAAAAGTTTACACCTGCTTATTTATATTTTCTCTCTTATATTATTAATTTAGTTATATTACTTCGTTAATGTAACTAAAAAAAACCTATTTATACAATATTATAAGTGAAAGTATTCATGATAAATGGGCGATATGTAAAGTGGCAACATAGTAATTTTGCTAAATTTGTTTAGGTCTTCCTTCATTTACAAATCAAAAAAAAAAACTTTAAATGGTGTATTATCTTCCATACAGGTTTTTGTAGAAAATTTTGTATGGTTCATTCCTTTTTAATCTCTTCCAGAATATTTTCAATGTATAATTTCTCAGTGTGTATTTATTTTCCTGTTCGATATTGCTCTCTTCTAGAGATTTGCTTGAGACAAAATCTTCTCGTATCATTTCATATAAATATGGAAGTTATTTTTTTCGGAAATTCTTTATTACTTTATAATATTCTTGGGCAGTATATAAAAGGTCATTTACCCTAGGGGCAGTATCTAAATGGTTCTTTTTCCTTAAAGATGAATGAGTCGACAACAGAAATTTGTAGTCAATAACATTTATGATAACATGTAACCACATCCAATGCGAGCTGTATAATACGGTTTTGTTTGGCACACATGTCACTGTATGCTATAATATGGCTTTGAGTTGTAATATTTTGAATATTTTTCTTGATGCTAAAGTTTCCTCCCTTTATAATATGAAAATTATGAAAACCTTCGCGTTAAGAACATAAATATTTTGCTTATAAAGGACTTATTCCACTTTATTGGAAAAAAAAATAATCGTACATTTTTCGCGCAAGCCGTACACAAAGAATATACATCCTCCAATCCCCCACTTTTAATTCAGGCAACATTTTTGTTAATGAGGAAGGACTTGCATAGGGATAATACCACCGTACCCATAAACCACACCAAACGATCTTTTTTTTGGAATGTAAAGGTTTCTCGTTTATAATTTATGGATTGGCTTCAACCCAGTAACGACAAATTTTGTTTATTCACTGATCCTCATCTAAGAAAATGATTTTCTTGGGAAAATCACCATAATTTTCAAGTATGTTTCGATGGTCCAACTGTTTCATTTTTTAGTGTGATAAGAATTTTGTAAGGATGTAAACCCAAATCCAACCGTAAAATACGCCATGTTGTAGTGGCAGACAGTCCCAAATGTTGAGAACGTCTTGAAATCGATAAATTTGGGTCTTCATGACCACTTGTCTGAACGGCGACCGAATCTTTGGCACGCGAACATTGTGTAAAGAAATATTGCGTTCAAAGCTTTCCACATTTCGACGAATAGCGAGCACACTAGGCCGATTATGACGACCATAAACTGGAAGAATTGCTCGATAAGTTGCAATAAAAGAACGATTAACTTGATAAAAAAGATTGGTATATTTTCAAGCGTTGTTGACGCGTGTATCTTTTCATGAATAAATTACAAACCTTACCAAATACAATTGACAGTGACAGAAGATTTTGACGTTTCAAATATGGCCAGATGGTCCATTTGAAACTATGTGTATATTAACCCAAAAGAAATGAATTTAAAATGATAATATCTATATCTCACTAGAAATACTATTAATTAATTTTTTCTTCTTCAAAAGTGGACTTATGCCACTTTAAAAACTTACCACTTATAATGAATACGGATTGTGTTGCACACAATCTATAAATAATTTTTGTTTCTTCTAAAAAAATTCTTTAAAAGAAAGTTGAGATTTAAGTGGGCGAGATTTAAACCTATCAAGGAGTTGTCGGATATTACGTTAAGTAGAGAGGGTTGTTCTTTGAACAAAGCCTTCGTTTTGACCTGTTCTACTTATTAGAAAATATTAGCGATACTTTTTTATCATATAATAATACGTAAAGAGGGCTTACCTCCGTCTCAACGTGACCGACAGCCCAGAGTACTGTTGTTGTTGTTAATTCAAATGCCAAATAGTCGTGTTCATACACGTGTTGGCTTCATTGATGGAGCATGCAAATCAAGTAATGCTTTTGTCATATTTGCTTATTTATTTCGTACAAGCGATTATTGTTGTCTTCATTTTCTTCAACTTTTATAAATCAATCAAACCCACCCTGTGGACGCCCGCTATCCATGCACGAACGGCATAACAATTTTAAGATTGCTGCTGGCTCAAAGGAAAATATTCTAATCAAATTAACTTGTTTTAGTTCTTATTCGATATTTATTGATTTCGTTTATCAGTTCGGAAAAAAATAGGCCAATATTTTTCTTTAGATTATTTTCCTTCTCCATTTTGCATTTACCATATTAAGGAAAAATCGATGAAGTAAAATTTTCTTTTTCTATTTTTGTATAACATATTTTATATTGATCATGTTAAATAATAAAATTTACCTAGGAAATTATTACTTTTGAATCAAAAAGCAATTTCTTTCGCTAACTGAGCTGATGTAAACACTGTCTTCAAAAAGTCTCAGTACACTGACGGCAGCGATTGAATTCATGACGCACTTTCGTAACAGATGGATGGCGTTTGTTCTTTTTTGGAAGTATTAGAGTTATTCGCTAAAGCTATCGACCAAAATGGACAATATATGATTGTTTGATCTTTGTTCTTTATATAAATAAATACACTTCTTAAAGCATGCATCGTGACTATTCCGACAACCCAATAATTGCAAGATTTCTTTGATTTGATCCTTTTCCACGTTTGGTTTTCATCATTATCCCCATTTTTCGAATTTTCAATTTTCTCATCTGAATTTAAACCTCAAATAACTCATGATCTCATCATGTGTAGCATCCATGACCTTAAATATGATTTTTCTTATGAACCAGTTGGTATACCTCTTTGCTAAGAAATTATATTTAAAACCCTAATTAAGAATGGTAAATTTTGTAACTTATAGAAAAGGTCCTACATAAGACAGACCCATTCTTAAGAAAGCCTCAAAAAGTGAAGTAATAAATTAAAGGCCAATTATCAAATAGTATAGATTAGATGCCTACTTTCACCTAACCAGCACGGTTTTATGCATTTCAGATCAACGACAACTAATCTCCTAAGATTCACTTCTAAAATTTTTCCAAACTTTTCTAATATTTTGCAAACTGACTACATTTACACTGACTTTAGTAAAGCTTTTGATAAAATACCTCTTTCAGTTATTTTATTTAAGCTTAAGAAATTGGTTTTTCTTCAGTAAGTACTTATTGATTGGTTTGACACATTAAAACTCTATCTGGTATCCTTCAGGGTAGCTATTTTGATCCTTTAATTATTATTCTTGCAGTTGATGATATTGTAAAACTAATTAAACACTGAAATTCTGATCTATGCAGATAATATAAAATTTTAATGATTTATATCTCATACAAGAAAATTTAAGCATCTTTTTTATAATTGGCGTATTTCGAATGGTCGGTTGCGGAACCTAGAATAATGTGAAGTTATGACATTTTCTAGAGGACTCAACCTTCACACTTTCAAATATAAGTTTATGGAAACTAATATCAAACATGTTCATTCCGTTACCGACTTGGGTATTAGACTGGATAAGAAATTTGAATGTATTCCGCACGTGATCTATATTTTTTTTTTTCAAAAGTAGTTTAGTTTAAGGCTTTGTAAAGCGTTGGTCAAGGAAATCGTTAAGTACAAGTACCTTATTAGTTAGACCAATCTTAGAATATGCATCTATAGTTTGGTCGCCCTATTATGGCACACACATTAAATGAATATCAAAAATAGATGCTGACTGGGAGTAATTTTATGGGAGTGTATTGTATTAGATATAACCGAGGCCTGTTGAGTCAATGAACTCCAGACGTCCTAGTTTCGCCCTGCGGGTTTCCAGTTCAACAATCGCAGCTTGGATGACTCTCTACCAACCACGTTTTCCGGGAGGACAATAGCAGTTTGGATGACTCTCTACCAACCAAGTTTTCCGGAATCGTCCATCCTCATGTAGGGGGTCAAAAATTTCTTCGAAAGATTCTCGTCCTGAAGACGGACAAAAATTCGTGGTGGTTGTTGCTGATAAGCCAATTTTCCGAAAAATACATGAGGACTGGCAACACTAGTAGCAACTTCAATGTTATGCCCAAAATTTTCTAAGTCCATATAGTCCGATTGTGGTACAAAGAAAAATCTGTTATCATGGCTCGACACTTTTCGCCATTCACAGTTTACCATCGCGCCAGTCTCATTTCGAAAGCAGTAGGGCCCGACGTTGCCGCTCGGCCAAAATCCACTCCAGACAGTATATTTTTCTGGAACCAAGGGAACAAGCTCCTGAAACTGTTATGGTTGCTTTTCGTCCCATATCCGACAATTTGGCTTGTTTACAATAGCTAAAAATGCACTTTGTCGCTGAAGGTGATTTTTTCACAAAAGCTGGGATTTGTCCTCATGGAAACAATCGATAAAGTTCCTAAATTAAATGGAATCAATCGATAAAGTTTTGTGCAGTTCCTATAGTTTTCGTTCCCATAGTTTTCAATTAAACCAAAAACGAAATTTATAATATGTGCCGGAAAAACATTTTTTTTAATTTTTTTTTTGTATTATTTTAAATGTTATCTACAACTACTTATGCTAGTAACAAGCAAATTTTTTAAGGGAATATACATGAAGAAGACATGTGGAGGAAAACACCCATCGATGTTACCTCTAGAACAGGGTAATTTTATTTTATAATTTTAGAGAATCTCTCGGCCATCGCCGTTTTAAACGTCGATGGGTGTATACTGGATTAGGGTGGAAGGATAGATTAGGGTGGAAGGATAGATGCGAATGGACTTTTTTATATCGGGAGATGAGGAGTTCACGAACAAATGGAACATTTAGGTCACGGTGGATAACAGTGTTTCGCACATAAAAGGGGGCATTGACAATCTTACGAAGGATTCGGGATTGTAGGGATTGGATTGGAAGGAAGTTGGAATGCTTAGTCGAACCCCAAAGTTCTAGACCATATGTCCATATTGGTTTCAGAACCGTATTGTATAGTAATAGTTTACTTGTTGTTGTAAGTTTTGATTTACTGTCTAGGAGACGTAATAATTGTTTTTATCGTCCGTTAAGTTCACGTCTTTTAGTTTTCGTATGAAGGTTCCAGGTTAACCGTTTACCGAATATAAGTTCAAGGTAACGTACACTATTTTTTTGTGGAATAATACTGCCGTTTAGGTTATGTCGGGAGATTTTTGCTCATTTACCTTCAGTCTCCCCCTTTTGAACCAAGTGTCTAAGGAGTGGATATGGTTCTGTAGGATACTAATGGCTGTGGAAGGATCTTTGTGATATGTCAGGATAGCTGTATCGTCAGCGGTTAGGATGTTGTTGTGGCAAGGAATGTTATGGGTATAAATGTTATATAGGATAGGACCTAGTATACTTCCTTGAGAGACACCGGCGGAAATTGGATAAATTTCAGAGTACTCAATATTTGCAGCTACCTGAAAATGTCGGTCTGAGAGAAAAGATTTAAGGATGTGAAAATAACCCGAGGGTAGGACTCGCTGCAACTTCCAAAGCAATCCAGGGTGCCATGCACGGTCGAAAGCATGCGAAATGTCAAGAAACACGCCTGGGCAGTATTCCTTTCGCTCTAGCGAACACGCTATGTAGTCGACTACGCAATGACGCTGCTGGATAGTGGAATGCTCAGGTCGAAATCCAAACTGATGCTGAGGAATGACACCTCAAAAATGAGGTTTCAAAAATGGGATAAAGGCGTTTTAGGATTAATTTTTCTAGGATTTTTGATAACATGGGAAGGAGGCTTATAGGTCTATATGAGGTAGGAATGTTTTTGGGCTTATTGGGTTTTGGGATCATCTTAATTATGGAAAACTTCCACAGGGAAGGAAAAAATGATGTGCGGAGGATACTATTCTCCGTATAGTTTTTTTTGGAAATTTGCTTCAGGATTTCAGAAGTTATTAGGTCATATCCTGGGGCTTTTTTATTGGAAAGGTGTTCTATTGTGAATTTAACTTCGGAAGGAGTAAAAAACTTAGGAGGTGGACTTATGGGCAACTGAGTTGATATTTATTCGGAATATTTGTTCGTCATGCAGAATGTCTTGGACGTCTTCGTGAGGTTTAAAGATGTTTTCTAAGTGTTTGCCAAAGATGTCGGCTTTCTGTTTATCCGTTTTTGCCCAGGTTCGGAAAAACATTTGAATATCTATTCGCATTTTTTTCCCGTTTGCTTTAATAGCCGATACAGATAATTGACGAAAAACAGAATAATATGAATTCTTTGATAACAATTCTCTCACATTTTTAATAGTAGACTAACCTTTATTTTTTTTTATAGAAAAAAATAGTTGGTCTGTTAAACTATATTTTACTTTTTAATTTTTAGTTTTTTGTTGGTTTTTTTTAATTTTTTTTTTCTAATGAATAAAAATGTAAACAATTTCATGCAAATATATATTATAATTATGATTATAAAAACAAACATATTTTATCGTGTATTTGAGAATAATTGTTAATTTTTTTCAGAATTTGGGGAATTTAAACGATAATGAACTTAAGAAGCTTTTAGACGAAGCCTATACGTACAAAAACCCCAAAGATCGTGAACATAAAAGTGAAATATTTCGGGTAAGATTCAGTTTTTGTGGTTACATTTAAATTATCTACACTGTAATTAATAAAAAAAGAAATAAATTTTAATTTTACACATTTTTAATTTTTTTTGTAATATTAATTTTTTTTATTGGTTATCGTTTTTATATTCCAATCGTTAATTTGTTTAAGTTATTCCTATTCCATATAATATTGTAAAATTTGAATATACACAATTATATTATACATATTATAATTGATTTATGATTTATTTTTAACTTATTAAAAAAATAGTTACTTTTGGATACGGTCGAAAAAGAAAAAGATGTTCAATTCTCAACACGATCAATTACAACAATACGATTGACACGCGGCGGAGATTCTAGCAAACACGGGGGATCTCTACAAAATTTATTCGAACCACAACACAATTCACGTCAAAATAAACATTCATCAGTGTCATCTAGAGCACGGGAAGGTGGAAGCCTACCCAATAATGTAAATGTGTCAAATTGTAATTTGAACGTCTATGATCAGCAGTCATTTTTGAATGAAGAGTCAGGTAAACGAAAAGGAAAAATCGAACGAACTACATCGTTGGCAGCACCAGCAGCTGCAACTGCATTTCTATCTGTATTACCAAGTAGTGCAAGCTTTTTGCAGGAGTCACTTTTTTGCGCTAGCACTTTTAAGGATGAAGCAATCGATTCTAACACTGCTGATGTTAGTAGTACATTGAATGACGAAAGTCAGCAACCTACAACGCATGATTCCATGGCACAGGTGGGCATAAACCATTTCGGTCTGTCAGTGACGACAAAATTGACAAATATTCTAGCAATAAAATCGACAAATGATTTTTTTATTATTATATTTTTTTCTTTGCATTTGAAATGAAAAAAATAATCAACGGGAAAAATAAATTCGTATGTACCAAAAACACTTTCAATTTACCGAAAGTTACCGTATTCCATTGTATCTAAATAGTTTTTAATAAAAATTATCCTCTGATAAAGCAGGTATAAATCCACTAGTATTTGCGATGCAATAATCCCCATCAATAAATATACAATCAAATTTGCAATATTTCATAGCATTATATTCTAACAAAAATTTATATATTATTTAAATCAGGAGTCCCATCAACGATCAACTTTGATTAATGAGCATCAAATAAATAAAATTAATGTGGTTCAAGGTATAGAATTTTGTGCAAAATACTTGTAAGTAATTTGAAT